>JZKD02S1747062.1:316558-360297 GCA_000966675.3 Picea glauca | reverse complement strand
GTTAAAGGTAGAATGGTCAGGGGGGTCCAAAAAAACCTGTCAACCGTAGATCTAGGCACCCACTCTCGAGCCGTTCATCTATGCGTTGTGCTTAACTGTGAACGCGAAGGCACATGTGCTCCGAAAAAACTTAGGATAAGTGTATATTGTGGGTTTTTCCCAAGCTTTTCCATGTTTTTATCACCAAGGGGTTATACATCAAAACCTTTTAAACCTCAAAAACATGGTTCAACATTGATCATCATGCTAGTTTTATTGAGACAAAGAAAACTATCCTATGTTCTAACCTAATTACCTATGATAATTAGTCCAAATTAAACTGTTGGACTAAGGAATTACTCTATCCTGGGGTTATCTGACCAAGATTAGGCAGTTTGGTTAGATTTATTCACTAACTAACCTAAATCACTTGGCTAAGATTAAACAGTTTAGCCAAGCTTATTCACTACTCCTATCAACATCAATTTAAAGAACTTGGCCATGCTTGAATGGTATGGACCAAATCATTGTTATTGCATGGGGCTCTATTGAATTTCTTTTATGCCCTCTTTTATTCTTTTTCTTCTTTTCTTTTCTTTTTCTTTTTCTTTTCTTTCTTCTTCTTTTCTTTTCTCAAATTATTTGTAGAATGGACAATCATTTGACAAACAAAAACACTTAAAGAGATAACATTTCAATCACCAGTTGATCCTATAAATTATAGGGTTATAACAACGGCTTCATCTGGGGATGGTACTCTCCTTGTGAAGTGCCAAGAATCCTGATTCCTGATGTTCTTAAACTTTCTCCATAGTTGCCTTTGTTGCTTGATTGGTTTTATTTTTGAAAATTGGAAGACATTGTTCAATAGATTAGGGCCTTCTCTGTGGGCTTCAACCATTTGATCAGATTTATTTCACTCAAAAACTTGTAAAAAAAATGAAAATGGTTTGTACAATGGAAAAGTGTGACTGCAGGTCCCTATTGCAGAGGTGAATAGTGCTTCAACATTCTGCCATTTACAGGTCCTCCTACAGATTTGTCCCATCACCGTTGTTTAGCAAGAAGGCATTATTTCCTCTGAATGCTTGAATCATGTAAGGGCCCTTCCATAGACTGTCGAATTTTCCATGCTTCCCTTTATCCTCATTTCAGGCATCCCATCTCAGTACTAAGTCACCTAGCTCAAATTCATCTTCTTTAGTTCTTTTTTCAAAGATCTTCTTAATGATTTCTTGGACAACCTGAGTTTTGTTGTATATTTCTTCTCTGGACTGTTACAATTGGATCATCTGGTTTATCCTTATTTGGGAGTCATTCGGCTCAGTTTGCATCTCTTGAAGCAATTTCATGACAGGAACTCCCAAGAAAGTGGGAAAAACTGCTTCAGTGCCATAAACCAACTGATATGGTGACATACCAATTGACCTCTTGGTGGGCAGTCTGTCAACCCATAGTGTGAAAACCAACTTGTTATGCCATGATTTTTTTTTTCTTGCAAAATCTTCTTAATAATGTTTGCCAGGGTCTTATTTGATGACTCTGCTAGCCCATTTCCCTGAGGGTAATAAGTTGTGGAATGACCCAAACCAATATGGTACTGGTTGCAAAAGTCTATGAGATTCTTAGATTAGAAAGTAGCTACATTGTCAGTTATAATCTTTGTAGGACATCCAAATTGAGACAAGATATTATTTTCAAGAAATTTAATAATGACAGAATCATTAGCTTTCCTGCTTGGTACAACTTCGATCCATTTTGTGAAATAGTTTGTAGCAGTGAGAATCCACCTATGCTAGACCGGAAAGGGAGGATTTATTTCTCCGATAAAGTCTAATCCCCATTGCTAGAAAGGAGCTTCAACAGAGATTGGTTTCAGGGGAAAAGGAAGAAGATTCTTTTTTCCCTCGAAAACTTGACACTTATGACACTAAGTCACTTTCTGATGGACATCAGTGAACAGTGTAAGCTAATAAAACTCAGCTCTGACAATTTTATTAGCTATGGTCTTCCAGCTTAGATGAACACCATAGTCTCCTGCATGAAAATCCTGCAATACTCTGTCAGCTTCATCTTTTAACAGAAAATTCAACAAAATACCTCCAGGATCCTTCCAATATAGATTGCCTTCTAGAATGAAAAATTTTAATGCTTTCAATTTCAAAAACCTATCTTTAGTTTCGATTAGACCAGGGGGAGCTTGTAAGTTATGCAAAACAAATATCAGGTATGCGTACTGTGGAGAGTTCAGAAATACCTCTTTCATGCTTGGAGTCACCTACTCTCCCTGTTCATCTACTACAACTAAGAAATTAATATCAAGAGCATGGAAATCGGATTCATCCATTAACTTTGCTAAACCTTGACCTTTAATTAGTTTAGTAGGTTTAATCTCTATGTCATACTCCAGAATGATAGCAATCCATTTTCCTCTTCTTCCATCTAGATTGTCCTGAGTTAAAATGTCTTTTACTACTGTGTTCAGAACATATGCGATGGTGTGGGAATGGAGAATATATACTCTAAAATCCTTTATTGCTTTTACCAGGGCAAAAGCTTGTTTCTCCATTATTTTATAATTCAAAGAAGCATCTCTTAATTCCTTACTAAAAAAGTCTATGGGTTGTTCATACCCTTCATTGTTTTTCTGTAGTAATACTGTTGCAATGGTATGTTCAGAAGCGAAAGAAAAAAGGTAAAAATCCTTGGTGAAATCAGGACTGATCAAGATTGGAGCATGTGTGAGTGCATGTTTGACTTGTTCAAAAGACTGCTTAGATTTAGTGTCCCATTTTATTTTTGTGTCCTTTTTTAACATGTTTGTGATGTTCCTAAGAAGCTCGGCCAGGTTAGATATGAATCTTCTCAGAAAATTTATTTTTCCAATGAAAGACTGTAACTCCTTGATATTCCTTGGGTGTTCTAATTTCTGAATGGCTTCTATTCTGCTGGGATCTATCTTAATTCCATCCTTAGAGATTATGTGCCCCAACAATTTACCTTCCTCATGTCTGAAAAGGCTTTTCTTGGGATTTAGAGAAATCCCAAATTTCCTGCATTTCTCAAATACTCGTCTGAGATGTCTTAAGTGCTCGTCACCGGATTGGGAAAACACAGTTACATCGTCCAGATAAATGACAATAAATTTGCCAAGTTCTTCCACAAAAGTGATATCCATCGCTCTTTGGAAAGTGGACCCAACATTCATCAACCCGAAAGGCATTTTCACATACATGAAGGTGCCCCAAGGTGTTGTGAAGGTTGTTTTCTCTTGTTCATCTGGGTGAACGAGAACCTGGTTATATCCTGAGAAACCATCTAGTAAGGAGATTCGACTGGATCCAACTACCTTTTGTAATATGTAGTCCATTTTTGGAAATGGGTAGTTGTCCTTTAGAGAAACTTTGTTCAGGTTTCGGAAATCAATGCAGAGCTTGATTTCCCCAGACTTCTTTCTGGTTGGGACCAGATTTGAAACCCATTTTGAAAATTGCAAGGGAATTATGATTTTAGCATTGCACATCTTTTTAATTTCTTTTTATATCAGGGGAAGTAACTTGGGATTGATTCTCCTAAGCTTCTCTCTGAAAGGTTTTTTATCTTCTTTTATCGAGATCCTATGTTGTATGATGCTTGAGTCACAAGATTTTAAATCTTCGTAACCCCAAGCAAACACGTCCGCATATTCCTTGAAAAGTTTGATGTATTTGAGTTTCTTCTCAGGAGGTAAGGATTTAGAAATTTTTACTATCCTGGGCTTCTCTTCTGCTCCTATGTTAACGTCTTCAACCTCTTTACCACTAGCTTCAATTTTTGGTTTTTTAGCTACATCATTAAAATAAAAAAGGTCTTCTAAATGAACTAGACCCCTAGGTAAAACATTACCTTTTAAATGAAAAACATCATATTCTAACTCATCTTCACCTAACTCTCCTGAATCTATCTTATTCACACTATCATTTCTAAAATCAGATCTATTTACATTTTCATCCTCATTTTCTAGGTCTATGTTTGTACACTTGAAATCATTTTTACATTGTAGAAAATCTTCAATTTGGTCATCATTCCCAAATACCTACCAGTATCTGATGTTGTTAGGGATAGTTGGTCTACACTTCACCTCCATCGTATATGGGCAAGTGGAACGAAAAGGTATCTTGCACGCAGCTGCTGACGTAGCTAACCCATCTGCTAAAATATTCTGTCCCCTGGGCATAACCTGTAAATCAACTTTAGTGAAACATTTAAGGGCATCCAAAACAACATTCCTGTAAGCTCTGATACGGGAATGTTTTGCTGCATACTCACCTTTGATTTGTTGGATAATTAATTTAGAATTACCTCTTACCATGATTTGTTTGGCACCAACTTTCTTTAGAAGTTTCAGACCGAGCATCAGAGCTTCGCACTCGGCAATGTTGTTAGTGCATTGAAAATTTAATTTGTAAGAATGGTTTTCCGAATACCTAGATTTGTGATTGTGCAACCAAACTCCTGCTCCAGCTCCTTCTTTGATTACAGCTCCATCGAAGTCCATGCTCGAGAAATCTGCTGGAAATTCTTCACTTATCATGTTTCTCTTTCTTTTTGCCTCAGTGATTTCTTGGCCTTCTTTCGGATCAAGTGTATCTTCTTCCAGCTGAGCGATTTGCTCTTCTGTATCACCATCATTATACAGGATGAAAGAGTCTAATTCAGAGTGTGCAGAGTACAGAGGATAATTATGTGTCTTTTCTTGGCTGATGACCATATATTTCATCAGCATTTCTCTGTACAATCTTCTTTGTTGCCCGAATACTGGGATGGTGGCATACGACATATCCAACTGCAAAGTACCCTTCAACTTGGCCCCCCAAGACCTGGACAACAACATACCATATTTTGGGGGAATGTCTGCGACCACAACATCCATAACCATGCTTTTTGCCAGAATCTAAACTAGAGTGATACATAAGTCCTTGATCAATCCAATACATCTGAATTTGCTTGAGTCGAAAGAGTGTAGGTCCTTGTAAGGTTTGGTGACCTCGAGTCCCAGTTTTTCCATCACTGCTTTGGGCATCAAGTTATGGGAAGCACATGAATCTAGCATAGCATTATGCAAAATCAAGTCGTGTATATTAAGGTTGATGTAAAAAGCAGCGACAGCACCATTGTTAGTCTGTCCATCAACTTTAGGGCCAAACAGGAGTTCAGGTTGATCATCAGTAAGATTTACAGTTTTCGAATGATTCGTTGATCCAACATTTAAGGCCTTCATGCCTATATCAGGTTCAATGCTTAGTTCTTTTATCACCTGCGATCAGTTATCATCCTTACTCATCAACTCGAAAAGGGGAATGGGAATTTTCACTTTGGCTAATTCCCCTTCAAGGCTGAAAGGGGTAGGTTCTCTGCTTTGGCTCAACAATTCTGATTTGTCCACCATAGTCTTTTGGGTAGAAGTATTTGGTGGGTTGATTGATGAAACCTCAGTCTGCGTTGATCTTTGTAAAATGGTGAGGTTTCTTTTTGCTGGAGCTTTAGCATTACCTTTCTCAGGGATATTCTTAGTAGAAGGCTCAGGGGCTTTCTTGGTTTCGACCACTTTCTTCGTTTTCATTACCTTTTTGGGGGAAATTTCATCCGTCTTCTTACTTCACAAATTATATTTCCTGTGTACCTCCATAATGGAATTTTCAAATGCCTATTGTTCAGACTCTTCAGCTTCTTTGCTCACCTATGTTTGAGAAAGAAGGAAAAGTTCTTGATCTTCCTGAGTGAGGAAAATAGCTTCATTATCGTGAATGCCAATGAGGTTTATGTGTGTGTCCTCCAATTCTTCAATTACCTATTCTCCTTCATTGGCATAATTTTCCTTTAGGGGTGGTTTGATCTGTTGATCAAGACCCCTCCGTTCTCTTTGATCCCTGGGATCTCTCTGCCTGATTTGAGGAGGATTCCTTCTGAAGTTAGGATTTCGAATTTGTGGAGCAAGTTGATTTTCTCTAGGAGGATTTCTTTCAGATACAGTGAGTCTCTCCATCATCCTTTCCATTGCTCTAGCTAAGGAATCCAATTTGGCATCAAAAGAATATGTGGAAGGTTCTTCTTTAATCGTGACTATCCTTTTGGTCCTTTTTTGTTCCCTTTTAGCCAACAGGTTGGCCTCCACACTTATTGCACTTTTCTGCATGTCTTCCAGGGTCATGGAGTTTCTTTCCCTTAATTGATATGACATATCAATGTCAAAACCATCAGGGAATTTTATCACTGCTAAACCTTGTGGGGGTTTAATATCAGCTGGAATTGCATTGTACAATTTATTGAAGTGGGTGCAGTAATATTGAACTATATCACCTTGATTCCTTCTAATGTTTTCACATTCTGACAAGATTTGGAGAGGATTTTTCTTTACCTCCCATCTGTCTAGAAAACTTCTTTGAAATGTTGTAAGGTCGAGCACTAAAGCAACATGTAAACCTTTGTACCATTTCTTAACATCACCATTCAAACTCTACTCAAACAATCTCATTTGAACGTCAGCCTCATCTACTTCCCGCAGATCAAAATAGTCATTCATTTTATCAACGTGTTGTTGTGTGCTCAAGGGCCCTATTCCATCAAACTGTGGAAGTCTCATTTGATAATCCTGGGGCATAGCATGTAGAGGTGTGTCCAACACCAAGGGAGAATATTTGGCTACCATGATGGGTGGAGGAGGTAGGACATCGACCTGGATGATAGGTGGGGTGATGATAGAAGACGAGGATGAGGAGGGGCTGAATAGCACAGAGTGAGCGGTTTGAGGTTTTGTAGTGGGAGATAGTATTTCAGGGGTCCAGGGTTGCAGGGTCTTTGGGTCTAAAATGATCTTAGTCACAAAGTTGTCAAATTTTGTTCTAAACAGGCTTTGTTCAAAAATGGTGTCAAAATTGAGATATTGAAGGGTAACAAGTTCCTCTGGAAGAGAAGGGGACCTCTAAAGGGGACTATGACTTCCTGAAATTTCTACGATGGTTTTCTTTTTGAGTAACTTTTTTGGATTATCAGTTGCTATTGAAGGTTCTAGGTCTGGATGGGATCGAGTATAAGTTCTTTTAGGAGCCAGATTTCTTTTTTGATTTCGCTGTGTATATTTTTAGTTTTATGAGTCTGAAAATTAATATTTACAATCTTTAAAAACCTCTAAACATTATTTCTTTTTCAGATTTATGATTTGTTTAGAAACAAAGATTTCTTCTAAGGGAAAGAAAATGTGGGGTTGAAAAGTTCATTTCCCCGGTATGGTTGCCACTATGTTATCGCTCCATAAATTCCTAGAGGTTTTCAAGAAAGAAGAAATCTACGAGAGGTAACTTTATCCAACCACTTCGAAACTGGAATCTAGCCCTACCAGTTTCAGAGAGGGATCTCTCTGTATGATTTAGCTCTGTTTTAATTTTAGGATATTAGGCTAGTTATATAAAATAAGATTGACTGGTTTGTTGTTGTTTTTGTTAAGTTGGCTGAAGGGGATTTACGCATCCACTGGGCTATGGGGTCTATGTTATAAAGATAGAAATCTAAACCAGAAACAAAAATATTATTTTCATAGGGAAAGATAATGCATTCGTTGGATTCTTTACTAGTAAAATGATGAAAAGAAGAAAAGATGAGAATATCAATTAAAGTAAAGAAGCAGTTAAGAATTTCTTCACTGTAATATCAGAAGATAAGCATTAAGATCTTTCAAAGTCTGAGACAGGGTATACAAAGATAAATCCTACAACGTGTGTTACTTTTAAAAGATTTAGATTAGAAAACAATATGACAACTGAGCAAGAAAACATTCAACATAGAAAAGGAAACATCACCAATGAATAACATGCGAGAATCCTGTGAAAATGTCTCTTTGTATTAATGGAAGATCTCTTGAAAAATATTACAGTCTTGTAGCTTGCAGGGCGTAAAGATCAACCCTCAGTACTTCAAAGTGTGAAGTATTTATAATCAAAATTACATACGATCCTGTCATTAAAGATCAGGATGTGTGTTGTTGGGAAATAATACCCTATGGACTAGCAAGCTAGGGATAAACTTGCATGGAGATCATGACCCTAAATAAATCACTTTTAACCTATCACCCCAAAACTCAAAACCCCTTTTTCACACACAAACATGGAAAGAACCTACTAACCGTTTTACTGATGTTTGGTGTAGATCCTCCGTTGCACTTTGTCCGTTTTCTTGCGCTGCTCCTTCCAAAGACAATCCTGCAATCAAGACAAAACACTATGCATGCATGCTATTTTTATACTTGAGGGTTAGAGATTAAGCATAAATCAAATAAATCATATATAAGTCATGCATTGGGACGGGAAAAGTATTCTTTTATTAATCTCAAGATGAATCAACTTACAATAATAATAGATATCGACCACCGCTCCTTGATCCTGATCCTGGGCTCCTCCTCTTCTTTGTCCTCCAACTGCTTTTCTTGAATTCTCCTTAGGCTTGAGGAAAGGATAAAGGGTTGGGACAAACAAATTCGGCAATTGGGCAGAGTTTCTTTGCTATAATTTTCCTCCTCCAAATGGTACCCCTACCCCTTCTTTTATAGGCTATAAGGAGCTAGGGTTTTGGACGAACTCTCGGCCATGCATGGCCGGGAGTTTCAGTTAACTGACCCATAGCTTTTTGTCTGGTCGACAACTTTCCTGTTTTTGTGTTTTGTTAGGTAAACATGGGCTGTAGTGGGCCTGCTAGCGTTTGCCCGTGGGCTGTAGTGGGCCTGATAGCATTTTCTTTTGGATAAACGCAGGCTGTAGTGGGTCTGCTAGTGTTTACTTTTTAAAAATGGAGTTTTTAGAAGAGTTGTTCAGTAGTTTTTTGGCAAAGAAGGGATATGAGTTGGCCTAATGCCAGGTAAGCATGTGTGATACAATTTAGGGTTATAACAATGTGGCTAATATAAATTTAGCTAACTAACTTAACAAGATACAAAAATTTAGGAAACTGCTTGATGACGTGTTGAACTTCATGCTGATTTCTTGGGGTGAACCATTGTTGAGGCCTCTGCATGACCTCATCTGACTAGATAGTTGACTAGGCTTGGACACCTCATCGACTACTCAATCAGATTGCAAAGCTCTTCCCATCGAAGGTGACTGGGAACACTGACTTTAAGAAACCTTTGGTATACCTCATCCATCACTATGTACTTGGAAAAAGTTGTCTTGATGATGAATATGTACCATATCTCATGTTGTATGCTGATGTCAAACTAAAAAGCATTTAGGAATTCCTTGCCCATGATACTGCCTTGTATTCCTGAGAATTTTGAGCTATCCTTAGCCACAATGGCTAGTTTTCTTTTGTAATCGGCAATCATCATTAACTTGTCATTTATAACTCTCATAATAGGAAGGCCTTTCTTCTACAGAGCTTCGATATTGCTGAAAAATATTTGTACTCCTATGTCCATGGTCTGGACCTTTTCCTATAGCTGTAGCATCAATCCTCTCTTGGTCAGGACCCTCTTGACCTCGAGGATGGTCTCTGTCCTATCTTCAATCTTCAACTCCTCTAGCTCCTCTTTGGTTTTGGAATTTAGAAATTTGATGATCTCAATAGCTTCTGTGGGTATCTCTCACACTTTTTCTCTTATCTTCTCGATGGCCTGCTGACTTCTTTGCACCAGCTCATTTTGCTCGAACATGATTTGTATCATCGGCCATATTTCATTCATGGACTTGGTGATGTCCATCCATACACTTTATTTGACCTCAGCTAGTGTTTTGCCTGCCACTATTTTCTTCTAAAGTTGTTGCAATTCCTGTTTGAGTTGGTCTGAGGTTTGTTTTTCCTTGGAGAAGATGGTTTGGTAAGAAGACTTGAGTTCTTGAAGGTTCTCAATCTCCTTTTTTAATATTCTAATCTTTGTCTCTTGCAAATTCATTTCTTCCATGGATTTAGCTAGTTCAACAGTCTTCTCCAGGGTTGTCAATGGAGTTGTCAAGGGAATTTCTGCAACAGACATTGTGCTCACTCTTGTGAGTGGAACTGTGCTCAGTGGAATGACCTCCATGTGCTTTGACTACTCCTTCTCTTTTACTAGCTTTTCCAATTCCGCTTCCATTTCTTTCAACTGCACATTCTGCTCCATGATGAGCTTGAGCATCTCATCCTTCTCCCCTTCTGTCTCTGCTATTTCCTTTGCCTATGAATCTTTCGTTGGAGGAAATTTCAATTGTTTCCTCAGAGATGTTATATCGGCATTTTTCTTTTTGAGCATCTCCTCGACTGCTTTCACGTTTGAGGGATCATATCTTATCTTGAGGACCAATTCCTCCAACGTCTTAATCCTATTATCCTTGGCAAAGGATGATATTTTTTCTAACTTCAGTTGCGTCTGGACATTATTCAGAGATACTTGTAACTTGGAGGCAACAGTGGAAGCATGTGCCAATGTGGAGAAAACCATTTCTCCAGTTTGCCTGTGCAGATCCATCTGATCAGTTGGATGCACATCTTTAGTCTGAAATTCAAATGTTGCCCTTTTGTAATCGGTGATTACCTTCAAGTCTGGCACCTGTGCTTGTAAAAATTCCATGTGCATTCTACCCTTCTCAGTGTCGAATGCAGACAGTATTCAGTGTTGTGCAGTGGATGTTTGCTTCCAGAACTAAGCATACGTGCTACTGGTCAGCGTCTGATTTTTCTTTTTGATGAGATCATACTTCTCAAAAATACTCAATTTCGGTCCTATTTTACTCGGTTGGCTGGCTGGTGGAGTATCTGTAGGATTTTTGGGAAACAATGTAGTCATTATTGGTTTGCTTCTTGTACTAAAGAGCGACCGATTAACCTCCAAAGTGGTAGTGGATTGTATTCCCTTTTCACTAGCCGTGTCGGGTGCCTGACTGGTTTTTGGCCTCTTGGTATCTAGTTGAAATTCTTCAGATGATACTTCAGTGACGGAAGGTGAAACATATTTCCTAGGCCTTTTCTCCTTGGGATCCTGTGGTGTAGTCGTTTGTGAGACAGTGAAGGAAAGGTCCTGTCGTTTTGTCTCAACCAGAGTGTTTGGCTCCCATTCTGTTTGGTTGGTGAATTTTTCTATCTCAAGCCTAGATGTGTGGACGTATGGGATGTTCTTATTCTTAACTCTCATCTCTGAAATTATTCCGTAGGGGTCATAGTTCCATATGAAGCTAGAAAAAAACTTCATTTCTTTAAGCAATTTGTCTGCTTCCTCCCCGGCGCCTCAGCTATTGCAGATGAAAGACCCAATCTACCCTTTGATTATGAGTTGTTGCTTCTTCTTCAGAGACACAAAATGTATGTCATCTGAATTGATCATTTGCCTTATGTATTCCAGGGAAAATATCCTTACGGGAAAATATTTTGGCAACTTGTATGGAGTCAATTCACACCCATACACTCTGATCTCTATGTGGTCCTGGTATATGTACCAGTCTCCCGTCTTTGCAAGATCCGAGAGGTGTAGGATCCTCTATATTTCCTCATTTATTCTCGGCTCAGGTATGCCACTGAGCATGCTTACCATGGGATGGTAGAACTGCTCGATAAATTGTTTGAAACTAAATTCAGTAGAGTTGTGTCTGAGCAAAGATGTCCACACTGTCACCGCCTGTGGGCTCCCATCCTTGTCCATCTTCTGCATCGAAAAAGAGAATTTGTCTACTTGAAAGAATAGGAACATGTAAGCCAGTATTGAGGAATACCAGAACATGCCTTCCATGGAAAAATTTGAGAATTGCTCATGAATGCTATCTACCAGGAAAGAGTTGTAGTTGAACTACATGGTGGGTTTCCCATCTGTGGAGAAAATGGACAGAAAACCCAATATGGTTTCATCCACCCACTGATCCGAAAAATACCTGAGGAGGGCATAGAGTGACGAAATGACCTGATTTCCCTTCACTGAGAACAGGGATGAAGGATATGGGGGATTTGTAGTGGGGAGCTAAGTGTCCTGTGGGAGAAAAAACTCGAAGATCTGAGCTCTTTGGGGGAAAGATAATTTTTGATACAGTTCTGTGATAATTTCAAGATTGAACGGTGAAACGGATTTGGCCCTGGGTATCTACATCATCTGGTTAATGGTTTCAGGTGTAATGAGGAAAATAATTTCTACTGGTGAGGAAACTACGGCTCTCTGGTCGAGGAGGTAGTGAGACTGGAATTTGAGGGAGAATTCGAGGAAATGGTGAACCTGGGGGAAAAGATACAGGGGAAGGTTTGACTCCCAGAGCCCAATCTCATCACTCTGGTCAAGGAAAACCTCTTTGATCCATGACTGTAAGTCCGTGAGGTCAAAATCGCATATGGTGTCTGCAATTAAATGGTATTTATCATCTAGAGGGATCATATCGAGGTCGATAGGGGGCGGGAGGAAAGGATTTTCCTCATCTTCTGCTCTCTTTGATTTTGGCGCCATCACTGTAAAAATACCTGCAAATCAAACAGTCATTAGTGGGGATGATGATGGATTTGGACAGTTGACTGTAACGGAAAGGAAAACGGGGAAAATATTCTCTAGTGCGGTGATAGGGTAAATGATGAAGGAATGAAGGGTGAAGGTGGTTTTTTGAGCAAATGGATACCCGTTGGGCATAGGATATAGGTCAGTAGGTTAACAGATGGGTTAACCAATAATAAATGGCCAACGGGTCATTTATAGTGTGAGATGGTAGGTGAAAATGACTGAAGAATATGGTTGGGTGACGTCGCAAGAGTTGATTGGGGAGTAACCATGGTGAGATGACTTGTAAAGGGAGAACAAGGGGAATGGACTGACAGAGTAATGAGAAGTGACCTCTAGGGGGAAAACGTGGATAATGACGTCATAGGGTGATGAGGTATGTCAAACCTTGGGAGGCGGTGGGAGTCTAACCCAATAGATTCCTACCACGTAGAGATAAGGGGCCCGCCAGAAAACCATCCATTCCGGAAACCCCCCCCCTCTATTAAAAACATATCGATCGGGGGGGTCCAAAAAACACCAAGAGTCGTTGATCTGTGAACTTTCTTTTCAACCGTAGATTTGTGCACGATAGTTAACCAACATTATGGACCCACCCCCCACCATTAAAGGTAGAACGGTCGGGGGGGTCCAGAATCCAATCTGAGCTGTGGATCTGAGCACGCACATCTGAGCCATTTGTATATGCGCCTTTGTTATTTTTGATTCCGGACCCCCCCGACCATTAAAGGTAGAATGGCCGGGGGGTCTAGAAAAACCTATCAACCATAGATCTGGGTGCCCACTCTTGAGACGTTCATCTATGCATTGTGCTTAACTGTGAGCGCGAAGGCATATGTGCTTCGAAAAAACTTAGGATAATTTCATATTGTGGGTTTTTCCAAAGCTTTTCCATGTTTTTATCACCAAGGGGTTAGACATCAAAACCTTTTAAACCTCAAAGACATGGTTCAACATTTTTCATCATGCTAGTTTTATTGAGACAAAGCAAACTATCCTATGTTCTAACCTAATTTCCTATGACAATTAGTCCAGATTAAACTATTGGACAAAGGAATTACTCTATCCTGGGGCTATCTGACCAAGATTAGGCAGTTTGGTCAGATTTATTCACTAACTAACCTAAAACACTTGGCTAAGATTAAACAGTTTAGCCAAGCTTATTCACTACTCCTATCAACATCAATTTAAAGAACTTGGTCATGCTTGAATGGTATGGACCAAATTATTGTTATTGCATGGGGCTCTATTGAATTTCTTTTATGCCCTCTTTTATTATTTTTCTTCATTTCTTTTCTTTTTCTTTTTCTTTTCTTTCTTCTTCTTTTCTTTTATCAAATTATTTGCAAAATGGACAATCATTTGACAAACAAAAACACTTAAAGAGATAACATTTCAGTCATTAGTTGATCTTATAAATTATAGGGTTATAACATATCGTTGTTGTTCAATTGAACGGAACAACTGTCGTTCCCTTCGCATGATTGTTATTCCTTTGAGTATCGTTGATGTTCATTTGAATGGAGAAATTTTCGTTCCCTTCGTCGTGATTGTCGTTCCTTCATCTTGAGTCCCACTGTGCATTCTAAAAAGGCACAATTGTTGTTCCTTCTATGTTTTTCCTTGTTGTCGTTCATTTCCTTCATGTTGTTAAAACGTGAGCCATTCCTTTGGGGTATGACTTTCACTAAGTAATTTTTACCATCATTATTTCTAATTATCATTGCAACAATCTGTCATTATTTTGTGGACTATCTCTCATACCTCATCAAATTGTTTTTGGATTATTTTCTTCACAATATCTTAAATCTTGTTCATAATCTGTAACCACCATAATTTGTTTCTTTTCCCTATATACATACAAATATACTTGAATGATAATTCACCTTCATATTATAATAAGGATTCTTAAGCACACTTTTACTTGGAATCCTCACACTTATTTATGCCATCCCTTACTCTTAAGGAGTATATGATCCTCCCTTAATAGAGCCCTAAAAAGAAAAAAGAAAAAAATTGATGAAAAAAATAAAAACAAATAAATATAAGTAATAAACTTCTCCCACAAAGAATAGGGTGTATCATCATGATCCAACCTACCATGATCATAGGATAATAACGTAAGTGACATTCCCACTATGGCTACCACACCATGGCAATTTACTTTTACATTTTTTTCGTCAAAGGACAAGGGGTCTCATCACAAGTTGGCTTGTTCGCTTAAGTTACAGTCTAGTGAGTGGTATTATCATCATCTGGCTACCAAACCAAGATAGCGGTCTTTTTGGGAAAAGACAATTCAAATATTTATTAAGGATACAAGCTCATCTATGGGTTAAAAGGAAACCCTATCGAGGCTATGGACACCTACTGGCAGTAGTGGCTCTGCCTGTGGTATTGATGTTTACCTTAAAAACACCAATTTTATGTGTGTCTCTAGATTTCCTTTACTCAATAAAGAGGCTATCATTTCGGTTATATTCAATAACTTGGGAAAAGTAACAACATTATGATATGTGGAATATTTCTAAATGTACAAATTTAATTTATTCGACTTATTTTTCCTTAAAACATTTTGAGCATAGGCACACAAAAAAAATCCAATTTCCCACGAAAGAGGACTATCGTTTATGATTACCGTTAATATGTTTTTTTGAAAATTATACATGATTGGTCCCCACCAGTGATGGCAATGTAATTATTACCTCTCACTGGAAATAACTACACTCATTACATTCACCTACACTGATGGTCAAGGTCGACCTCTACATTAATGAGGGGAGTGGATGCTCGACATGTTTTTCGATAAGATAGTAATGATTGTAATAAATGGAAAACCCACATTTTTATACACTTGCTATTATCTGATATTTTCTATTTTTGGTAATATTTCCTCAAAGTTGGTCTAACCAAGTTCGCAACTAGGAACGATAGTCATTCTCATTTTCTCAAAGAAGTATGGGTGGTCGAAGTGTGTGCAAGGAGCCAACATTACTAAAAGTAACTAAGAAGGAAAGAGAAACCATACACCATATGGGGTGGATGGAGTACTTCAACTGGTTGCAAGGATATGATACGAACATCACGTTTGATTTCTTTCAGAACCTGCAAGGATAAATCTCCATGGTTCAACACATACAAATTCTAGTTACTCTGGAAATTGTAGCAGAGGTTACAAGTCTCCCTAGCACAAGCATTCAATGGATAGGAAGATATACAATGCTCAAAGAAGCTGTAGAATCTTTTGTAGACCCTAGAGAAGAATTGGATAAAAAGGGAAAGGGACTTAACCCCGACACTCTCAGCAAACCATGGAAATAACTGGCAGGTATAATTCAGAGGTACATCACATGTGATGGATGATACAATGTAATCCAACCATGCCACCTCAAACTGCTAGCAACACTCAAACAACGATTAGTAATGAATCTACCACTTTTTCTAAATTCCATGTTACATGAGGTTACCATAAGAACAAATAAGGGCAAGGATCCTGTTACTATCATCAGCCACCATGGATTAGTTAAACTGATAGTAAATAAGGCCCTAAGTCAAACTCAATTAACCTGGGGTGACCTTATTGAGGCCAACAAACCTCTACAATTGGGACAACCTGAATTATATCATGAAGACCCACCACATAAAATTGAAGAGAGATAGGGAGAGAAGGCCACTGCCCAAATAAAAGTTCCACCTCCTCAACCCAAAGTTGAGGCTGACTCCATCCAAATTACAGATACTCATACCTCACAAGCATAGGAATTAACAAAAAAGCAAAAAGAGAAACAAATGCTCCTAAAGCCCCCATTGAGAGGAAAAGGAGAAGTAGATGAACAAGACAACCTAAAGAAATTCAGGAAATGACCGAACAAATTCAAGAAATGATTGAAGAAATTCAAGTCACAGTGAAGCAACCTGAAGAAATTCAGGACATTACAGAACAATCCTTATAGGAAAATGTTTAGGAAATTGAGCAGGCAGAACAAACCTCATAATGGAACAGTCAGGAAGACACCCAGCCAACATTGGAGCACCTGGAAAAATTTGTTTTGAAAATCTATGAGGTAGAAATAGCCCAAGTTTTAGGGAGCTTAGGGACCTCAATTGAAAAATACACAAATAAAACATAAGAATACCAAGAATGAGCCTCTTCTTCAAAACTTGTTGAAGACTTTCCTAATATTGAAATGTCTTTCCCAAAGGATACAACACAGGAAGAACCTCATCCTGAGGAAAGAATTCCTCTTGAACAGACAAAGCACTTGGAAGGAATAGAGGAACAACCACCTGCTGACCAGAATGAAGAAGACCTTGAGACCCCTCACAAATAGAAATCAGGCAAAAGCCATAGGAGAATTAGAAATCTAAAAAAAGGAAAACAAGTTGTTGAAGAGAAGGGCTAAAAAGGTTGAAGTATTAAAGAAAAAAGTTGGCAAACTCAGGGAAATTATTAAAGAATTAATAAATAAGCTAGAACAAACCGACAAGGCCCAGAGTGAAAGGGAGATGAAACCCTCTTCCTAAAAGAGCAATCACTACAAACTCTATGGGGACACAGACAAACCCTGAAGAAATAATAATAGAGGATGCAGTAGCTCAGAATGAGGAAGTAATTCCTTTAGAAACACGAGAAATGATGACAGCAGAAGAAATGCTCCCTACATAAACAATTTATGCTGAGGTGCAGACAGATACCCCAGTCTCAGTGGAAACAACTCAATCCCTTGAGTAGGATGCTACCATTAGGAAATTGGAGGAAGAATTGATGCAGTCCCAACAAAGCCTTATTCAAAACAGAAATGAATTGATGATTATGGCAGAGCATAAAGTATCTCATTCTCAGGAACAGAGTGCTATCATTGATAGACTGGAAGAAGAGATTATACAATCCCAACAAGCATTAACTCAATCTAGAGATGAGATGGATGCTATGGAAGAATATCAAGAATTTCAGTCTCGACAACAGAGTGCCATCATTGATAGGCTAAAGGCAGAGCTGGTACAAGCCTAGCAAGCATTGACTCAACCCATAGATGAGATGGTCACTATGGTTGAACATCAAAAGGTTGTTAGACAATTTAAGGATATGTCAACAATAGAAATTGAGACCTATGATGATCTCACCAGAGGCCAAGGGAAGGTGAAGAAGGTACAAACCCAATTGGAAAAAGCTTTGGAGCAAGTCAAAGAGATTTGTGATGTATACAGTGATGCAATCAATTGCAAAGCTCCTGCCACCAATTATACTTTATTATTGTTGGAATGTTACATGTTGTTGAGAGTGAAATCCATTAGAGTAGGTAAACTAATTAAATTTACCACTGTACCTGATTTTATTTCATGTTTCAGAGAGCAAGAAGAGAAGGTACAATACTTTCTGTGTGATTTATACTTCCATAACTTCATTTTGGAAAATGACAGAAAAGATAACCATGGTCCATTTATTGGGGAAATACAGTTTTAGGCATTCCTGTCCTTTACTAAAAACCAAATCAGGTGGGATAAAGCTCACAAAACCTTCATGAAGAGGGAAATTGGGTTAGATCTCTAGATCAGAGGGGAGCCTCCAAAGTCCTTTCCATCCATTATGTGACATAGAACCTTCATGAAAAGGGAGTGGGTCATGGACTCTTTAGCCCCTATCCATCGATAAGTTATATGTTCAGGCATCATATATTTTAGAGAACTCAAAGAATAAGCTCTTGCTGCTTCCCAGTTGAGATGGGATGCATCCTCCAATGAAGTCAAAAGTAGGGAACCCTTTGGTTTCAGGAATTTCTTTCCAGCTACCTTCAGAGTGGAAAGGTATTTCAGAATTCTCTAGGAGGAAGGACCTACTTGGATTGGGTACAGATATAATCCCACTATCCTTTGGTTTCCTCCAAAAAGTTACCAGAAATATTATCAAATTAATAAGAAGAGGGAGGACGCTGCTTTTGGAGAGCTCAGAAGAAATAATGGGAAATAATAGGTTCAGGAGACCTGCTGAACCAACCTTTCCTCCTTACAGCATCATTTCTTTACATGTAAGATCTCAGCTTGCATGAAGAAATGAAAGAAGGTACGCTGGAGGGTTATGTTGGGTTATGAAAAAGGTACAAATATCTTCCTTATTCCCATAGTTCATGATATAATCTTGATTGTCTTTTTTGTTAATTAGGGATAAATAGGATAGAAAATGATTAATATGTCTTCTAGCAATATTATTGAAGTTACATTAAATAGATTCTAAAATACGATTGGAATTGTTCGATTTTGTTACAGGAATGGATAAAAATTGTCAAACCCGAGATAGAAAAGAAGATCTTGAAGATACATAAGCTATTGGAGGTTGAGGACTTTTGGCGCAAACTAGTTTTGAAGATGATTGATTTTCTATCTTGTAACTTTATAATAGTAATGCAATCCCAAGGATCTCTAGATCCTCGTGATGGATTAATTTACCCAGATTATTGTAATATATAGAGGGTAATAGATCCTGAAAGGATATCTAAGAATCACATCCAAGTATTCAAAACTCAGAATTGCTCCGCGCAAGAAGTTTTTGTAAATGTTGTACCAGTTATGGAATCAATAAAAGCTTTGAATGTTTTCACCATTTCTACATATTGAGTTTCTAGTAGCAGTGCTTCTGAGGACCAAGGGCCCAGTCTGAAGGAGTTACTGTCTCAATCTATAATTGTATCAGTTTGATTTCTGTTTTTTGATTCAAATATCTTTCACAATAGTTAAGATGAATGCATAAGTGTGCTAATGATTTTATGTTGTTTTCATATAGAACATAGACATTTCCTTTGAGTGTTAATGATTGTTGTTCCAACTTCCATTACTGTAGTTTACTGCTTGACAGTTCCTCACATTTTCATACATGTTTTTCCGTTCAATTAGGTTACATTTGTTGTTCCTTTCGATTAAGTTACATTTTTTGTTCCTTTCGATTAAGTTTCATTTGTTGTTCCTTTCAGTTAAGTTACATTTGTTGTCCCTTTCGATTAAATTACAATTGTTGTTTATTTCCATAGATAGAGTAATTCTCTATTTCCTTTCCAGCAATTTGATTCATAGCTGATAGTTAATTCTGCAAGTCTTCACTTAGATTCAATTACTTCTTTTTAGTTAAATGAATTCAATAGATTAGTTAGTTCATTTTCATTCATAGCATGTTAGTAATCAGATTTAAATTCTGTTTAGTAAGATCTGAGTCTCAGAATCTTTAATGAACATTTGAGGAACTTGATTGTTGATAAACTTAGATTTTCTTTAACTACATGATTTTAGCCTCTACGAGCTATCTGCATAGATTTTGTTGATATTCTTGAGATAAAAGATGAATCCTTGGGTTGATAAATTAATGTTAAACTAAGGATATTTTTAGAAATCTTTAGAGCCCAACAGTATGGCCACCATAAAATACATTATGGATCCATAATTATATTGACAAAAAGGTATAGCCACTAAAGATGCAATGTGGATCTATACTCCTATGACCTGAACTAATCGTAGGCACAAAGAATACATAGTGGATCTACGAGATGACAAGACATAGCCATGATCAATACAAAGTGGATCTATGTGATAGTATATGTGTCAATGTTCAAAAGAAACTCCATCGCAACCTGGGCAAAGTACATATAAGAGTGATGACTCAACCTAGGGTCTTTTTGCCTATCCCGATGTAGTACGAATCTAACCATGTGAATAGATGTCATGATGTCAAACATGGCAGAAACCACTTGATTATCGGTCAATGAGGTAAACCATTAACAATCACGAGGGAAATCACCATTGATGTCAATGATTCCCAAGGCACTCTAGTACATTCCAACGAATGTGAATGGATGATTTGAATTCGAAAATATGTAGAATCATTCGATCAAAGGTCAATTATGTAAATCCACTATTGACTACCATTGAGGCATGCAGGTTCCAAGGTACTAACTGGTTTCTAAGTCTAGTTCCCAGATAATGTGTTGAAGTCGACAGGAACAGACTCATCGAAGGAGGGCCTTGATGTATCCCCCATCAATGAAACGAAACTGACACAGAGATGTAATTTGTGGATCAAATGAACATGGACTGACATGGGTATTGAAACAGGAATTTGTGATGGGTGACTCTTGAGGCAGATACTTCCCTTGAACACTAAGGAATGACAACAAAAAACTTGACATGGACCAAAACTTGATAATGTAGTGGATATTGTGACTTTCGTTGGGTGACCCAAAGGAGTAAAGAAACTCAAAGGATTGGTTCAGTGTAGAGGTTCAGCGGAGAAAAATGTGTGCAAAGATAAAATGTCATGTTCAAGGGTGACTGTAATAATTACTAGTAATGTTCTTAAAAATTGCTTGTCTTGCTTCCTTCAATTTTTCCTCTAGATAGATGAGTACCTCTTTTTAATTTAACGAGCTCAAGGAGGGTAACACATGATCGATATAACTCACCTTTGGTAAGTCCCTATTCATTTGTTTAATGAACTGAAAGAAGTAAGGGTTCAGTCACGTATGGGCCCTTCAATGTATGATTGTTTAACGAGTCCAGAGAAGGTAAGCTCGGTGGTTTTTCATATTTAGAGAGTCTGAAAATGACTTAAAGATGACTCCAGTGTTGTCCTTTTTTGTAATGTTAGTCTCATGAGGCTGAAAAGAGATAAATTATCACTCGAAATATGCCCTTTAAAACCTTTTAACGAGTGGGAAAGGAAGCAAGATCACTCGACAATCTTTTCATGTTTAGAGAGTCTAAAAAGAGCTTAAAGGAGACTCCAGGGGGTTTCCTTTTTCATATAAACTTTACGAGTCTGAAAAAGTGATAAAAGTATATTTGGTTACATTCTCATGTATTTACGATCACAAGAAGGAACAAAGACTAAGATCGGTATGCCCCCAACTTGAAAGCTAGTGGCTTAACTCTAGAATGATCATCAAAGGCTGGAGATATTCCCCCCAAGATTCAATTCATTCACTGACTTTGAGGTTGTCACCAATTTTTGTACTAGATGGAGAAAAAAGATACAAGTGGATGAAATTAAGGTTCAAATATGAGACCTAACGAAAGACTTGACTCGACATCTACGAGATCTAGAGAAAGACTCGACTTGGCATGAGAGGTGACAGTTTCATTTTTTAATGAGCTTGTCATAGGAAAAGAACTATGCTCAAGGCTCTGGGTTCAGTCCCTAGATTTTTGTTTCATTTTTTAATGAGCTTTATACAAATAGAAAAACTAAGCTCATAGCCTCTGTTTCATTTTTTAACAATCTTGCCACAGAGAAGAGAAACTATGCTCGTAGCTTCTGTTTCATTTTTTAACGAGCTTGCTATAGAGAAGTGAAACTATGCTTATGACCTCTGTTTCATTTTTTAACGAGCTTTCCATAGAGAGGAAAACTATGCTCGTGGCTTCTATTTGATTTTTTAACGAGCTTGCCACAAAGAAGTGAAACTATGCTCGTAACCTCTGTTTCATTTTTTAATGAGCTTTCCATAGAGAGGAAAACTATGCTCGTGGACTCATCTTGATCATGTTTTCCAAGAGGATAATTCTCTGGAAGGAAACCATGTCAAGGGACAAAACTCGGTCATGGATTCCAAGAGATCTTCATTGGATGGAAGAAGAATTCTCTGGAAGGAACACGTGTCTAGGGCCGTGACAAGGGTAAGGAGATCAGGCTCCAATAGCCCTACCGAAGAGATCATCATGTCAACTACCAGATCTAAGTCATCGGAAGTTGAAGTCATGGGAGACAATGCCACATAATTGACCTATGGCAGGGGTGATACTGACTGCATATAATACCCATTTAGGGAGGTCATTGGGTTGATGGTCAAGTCAGGGACAAAAAACTAAAGTTGATCAATAGTCTCCATTCTTCCGTTGTGAGGGAAAGATATCACACGAAAGAGAGTGGACATAAAAACTTTTGTGGCATAGACATAATCTCGCCTAAGGATTAAATAAAAATCCAAGGGGTCTTGGACTACCATAACATCAATAAAGACAGTTTTCCCTCCCAAAGTTATAAGAAGCTAAGGAAGGATCCCTAAAGGGTGACTTATTCTTCTATTAAAAGCAAACAAAGTCTGGGTAACTGACACAAGTTAAGGATAACCCAAAGCTTGCCAAGCAATTAAGGACAAAATACTAACAGGAGAACCTTCATTTATTAGTGTCTGAGGAATAACTCGACCAAAAACCTGTAATGTAATATTGAAAGGAATGTGAGAGGGAAGACGAGGTCCATTTAGTGAACCCTAATAAAAAAATATGGCCTTATTACTTGGAGGGTGTTTCACGGGAGAAAAAGGAATGCCCCCCAACATGCTAGATTTTGTATCAATGAGAAAAACATGGGTAGAATCAGGTTTACTCTCTAGACGAAGAGTAGGGTTGATCGATGATGGGATCATATTGACCACGTTATCACTCTTTAGAGGAAGAGTGGGATTGACTGATGAAGTAACCAGAACAACCACTTTGACACTCTTCAGATGAATGGTGGGATTGACCGAGGAAGGAATTGGATCAGACACTTTGACACTATTTGGAGGAAGAGTGGGATCGATTGTTGGCAGAACTGAAGCAACCACTTTGGCACTACGCAATGGAGGATTGGGATCGATCGATGGTGAAACCAGATCGACCACTTTGGCACTCGTCAGAGGAGGAGTGGGATTGACCGATGAAGTAACCAGAACAACCACTTTGGCACTCTTCGAATGAAGGGTGGGACTGACCGAGGAAGGAACTGGATCATACACTTTGACACTCTTCGGAGGAAGAGTGGGATCAACTGATGGCAGAACTGGAGCAACCACTTTGGCACTCCTCAATGGAGGAGTGGGATCGATAATTGGCGGAACCAGATCGACCACTTTGGCACTCATCAAAGGAGGAGTGGGATTGACCGATGAATTAAATGGAGAATCCACTTTGGAACTCATGAAAGGAGGAGTGGGATCGATTGATAACGACATGAAATAGACCACTTGGGTTTCATTCTCCAAGGGGAGAATGGGGTCGGCAGGTGGAAACGGATCGATTGTTTGGGTTAGTGGTTCATACAAGGATGAAACTAAATTGACCACCTAATTAATCGGATTGACCGAGGATGGAACTGGATTGACTCGTCCATCAACTAATGATGGGTTGGGATAAATCTTATGATAACTGATTGGAAGTTGAAGCTTCTTCAAAAGAGAAGAAGCCTCGTCCATACTAGGATAAAGGTGAGCATAATGATCACCTTCGCATAACATGCAGGGAAATTTGACAGTTGTCTTCTTCTTACCAACCTTAACATCACTAGTCGACGAGGAGTCACCAGCATGTCTAGAAGAGGCCGATGATGTGAAGGACCACATTTCTAAGACCTTGGGAATACCAGGGAAATCCCTCAGAAAATGGTCACCCTTACAAAGATTGCAAGGGAATTTGGGTTTTAGATTCTTCATTTTAATCTTGTTGACCTCATCAACAATCCCAGTAATATTGACAACAGCTGGTTTCTTGGATCCAATATCTGATATGGTTGGAGGCTTGGTCCTTTTCGGTTTCTTCTTATTCTTATATTTTTGTTTCTTCTTCTTCATATCAACCTGGCTACTTGCTTTAGAGATTTCACTAGGTGAAGAAGGAGAAAAGGAAGGAGACTTAATGGGTGAAGAAGGAAAAACTTGACATGAAGTTGACATGTGGGTGGTGTACTAAAATTTGAAGTATTAGGTGCAGTTGAAGCACTGGGAGGATTCGAGATCATCGGAGTGGGGAATAACCAAACTGGTAATCTGATGGTGAGTCTCAGAAGACTCAGTGTGGCAATGTATGGAGGACCAAAGTTTCCAAAAGAAGGAAAGGTGAAAGGTTCCCTAGGACAAGGGGTTCCTCCATTGGTACTCCTGGGAGTTGATTCCATTAACACTGACTCGACCTAAGGTCCACTAAGTAAAACAAACAACACACACTATGAATCTAAAAGAAAAAAATCAAATAAAACTTCCCACGATGAAACCACTAGTTGGTGATGAAATCCAACATCGCGAGATCAATATAGGAAGGGGCGGGGATAGAGCGGTTGGATCATTTACGTTGGCGACCTCCTTAACGAACTTACACCTTGGTGCAAGATTCCACACAGTAAATGTGTATTTACCCTCCAAGGAGCCCGAGTGAGTTTGACCAACGTCTATTCCAGGTACAATGAGACTTACCTTCACCGTCACCTCATGTAACACCCTGAATACTATGGCTACTAAGGTCACCAACTCGCATTCATCTCCTAGGTGGGTAGATTCAACAATCCAGTCCGACCGTATGGGCAGGATAACAAGTCTAAAATCCTTCGAGAGAACTGAGGACAAATGGACTGGTAGAACTCCAGAGGACCCCGAATGGATTCAGAATTCATGAAGCACTGAGACCAAATGAATATAGTTGAACCTCAAGAAGAACCCCCAATACACGATCTGACTACTACGAATGGTTGAACCACGAAGGGATAATCTCCATAACTCTCTCGAACGCGACCTCGTATGTGACCCCTATGTGAAAGGGGGATCTCAGAAAACCTATACGACAATTGGATTTTATCTCCTTATCGTAAGATGCTAATATTTGTTTGACAACTTTGGAAAGTCATCCTTTCAACCTATTCCAAAGCCCTACACCTTAAGCTAATGTACGTTTGCTAACATAAAATGTAAAAATTTCTGATGAATTTTAGTTAAGAGCTTGATTTTAAGGTTGTTGTTTACTCAGAGGTGTATGAG
This sequence comes from Picea glauca, assembly GCA_000966675.3. Lineage (NCBI taxonomy): Eukaryota > Viridiplantae > Streptophyta > Pinopsida > Pinales > Pinaceae > Picea > Picea glauca. The sequence continues at coordinate 335,082 of JZKD02S1747062.1, read as the reverse complement.
AGTGAAAACTGATGATATCATGACTCAATTCCCAAAACATGCATAAGAAATGACAAGCAATATTTTCTTTCAATGAATGTCTATTTAAGGGAAGGAGAAGGGTTTTCCTTTCACTTTCAAACACTAATATGAAATGACCTCATGCAATAGTCCTCAATCAAAAATCTGATACAATTCTAAAATGTTTATACGTGACTAATAATCAGTTTGATGTAAAGCTTCCTATGTTAATCAAACTTCAAGATCTGTGAGATTTAAGCAACCCAGAAGAAAAATTCTCATAAAAAAAAACACACCCTCTTTTTGATCAAACAAGAAAAAATAAAACCAAATCCAAACAAAAGGAAATGCTTGGAGAAAAGACCTCAAAGATCAAAATGAAATAGCGAAAAGATCTTTGAATTTCCTTACAACAGCTTTCGGTCAATCAGATAAGTGAGAAAGTAGTAGACCGACTCCAAATATAAGGGAAGAAGAGTGACTCAAAGAAAGGAAAATGATGTCAAAAATACAAAAAAAACATCATTAATCCTTAGAAATCAAATAATTGGAGGCTAAACAAGGACACACTAAGATAACATAAACCATGAGTAGATGAATCAGTAAAAAGAAGACTCAGAAAAATTACTCCCAAGAACATTTTTGCAGAAAGAGGGGTAGCACTCTGGTGTCAAGGGTACCAAAGCATTGCAACACTCTATGGGAGCCTACTAGGGAGTGCCAACACCCTGGTGGTAAAGGAAAGGGAGCACTGGCCTCTTAGAACTCAAAAATTTTCCTAGAAATAAAACAAATACTCAAGAAAAATGCAAAATTCAGAGTGTAAGATGAATCCAAGAGCCAAAAACACATCTAAGGATTAGAGACACAACATGCATAAGATTAAAAAATTAGCAAAGGCCAAAACAAGACCTAGGATAGGAATCAAAAATCAAATTTCCTCCCCAGTGGAATCGCCAATTTCTGTTATAGGAAAATCCCCCTGCGGACAAGTGGATTTCCTTTTGGATACTAGACCCCTTTGACCAAGAGAGAAAAGTGTTATTGTGGACACTGACATTCCTTTTCATGAAGATAAACTATTCAAAGAAGAAGAAGGAAGAAGGGTAAATACCTTTTACCGATGTTTTTCCTTGCTCAATCTAGGTTGATCTTGATATCCAAGTTCTCCATAAGGTCCTGCAATACAATGAGAAACAACAATGAAACATACTTCCTACTCTACCATGATTAGATTCATAATGGATCTATAAAAGAAACAAATTCATGAAATGTACACAAACTTTAAAGGAAACATGCCAAGCATATATGTATATTAATGAAAACAAAGTGAAATGCTTACAACCATAGATGTAGGTACAACAACTTCACCAATCTCTCTTTGTCCAGACCCTTGCTCAAATAATCCACACAGAGAATGATGATGCTTCAATAATATCTCCCTTATGAGATCATAAGTTTGATGCTTTACAATGTCTCTATATGATTTTACCATGAGAGGGCTTCCTTATATAAGCTTGGAGAGACCCAACCACCTTAGATATTCTTGGGATAGGTTGAGGATCCTTCTCCATCAGTTGTGGATCCTCCCTAAGATGTAGCCTTGACCTTAGATTCGAATCCAACTGATTTCCAAGATAAGGGGGATTTTTCCCTGATTCTCCTCAACAACCCAAAAATTTCTCAAACAGGCTAGTGCTTCCCCAAAAGGGTGCACATAGCATTGCACCTCTTCCCCAAAGGAGGCTAGGGAGCATTGGCACTCCTTGACAGTGGGTAGGGGAGCATTGCCTTCCAAAAATCATTTTTAAGTGGTTTTCTTCATGGAAATGTTTTTGTACTCTTCATCAAAAGATTTCTCTTCCTTAAACCAGTATTTGAAGGTGTCTTAAGTTTCCCTATGATGTCGTTAGAGACACGACACAAGAAATATGGCAGTATTATGTTTGTGACACTTATGAAACTTAAGGCCAATAATGTGACACTTGAGACACTAGTCATGATGAAAATAGGTCATCATTAAAGTGAGTAATTTTGATGTGTAACAGTGCCTCAACCGCTGACAACAACACTCTAGGGCGCAACATGGGAACCCTCTTAAAAAACCATGCCACCAAGATCGATCCAAAGGAAAAATCACTGGAGTCGGTAGTCCAACACTGGTTAATCCACCCCATCATCCTAGAATGCAACATCAAGCCCCAGGAAAAAAACTTTCCATCCAACAATCTCTTCATAATCCTCCGCTGACCACCATTGATCTGCTAAGTCTCTAAGGATCCGTAAATCCTCACGATCATCGTTGTGATGAATTGATGCAAGAGTGCATCCATCACCTCAATGCAGATGACCAAACTTGACATAATTTTCGGCCCTGAAAAATACCACCGTGCCAATTATGAAAAGTGTACATCCCCTAGAAACTGGGTTTCAACAGGTAGGGCCATTCCCCGAAAAGGGATCCCCCTCAAGAAATAAACATCCTCCATAGCTGAGAATTTCAACTACTCCCACCACACAATGAAGCACTGCAACTCAGTGCTCCACATAGAAATCAGATGCTACAACAGGTACTCTTGTGCACGTATCAGTGGGCAGTCGAAGAACTTAAGAAACCCACAGGCTAGCAAAAGTCTCTGAATTCCTGGTTCATGTCTCACTGCCTCCCTGAGGCACTCCCAGTCCTGCTCTCTCTAATGGAGTGGAATATTGAGCTGATCACCTGCATTCACACAAACAACACTTGATCATTCATCATCATTCATTAACAAAAAATCTTCAAAAAATATTTTTTTTTTCGAAATCCCTAGCTTTGCCTCAAGTGTGCGGTTGTCACCCCCCACAAGTGCACACATATGCATTCCTGCTCTTCGCACAGTTGTGCACCAATGTGTAGTTGTAAAATAAACAAATGTGCATCAAAGTGCAAATATCACACCCATAGGTGCACATTCTTGCACACATGTTCTCTACACAATTGCGCACTAATGCGCAACTGTTTGAGAAACAACTGTGCATAGTGCACAACTATAATTCTAACAGGCGAGAACCAAATGTGTGCCCCCATCCATGTGCCCCCATGCATAGTTGTATTTAGTACATACACACACAATGTGTACTAGAGATAATTATACCCACGCATCTCTGCACGAGTATCCTTTCCTCTCTTGTGCACTGGTGGGCCCATTCCTACAAAACACCCTAGTACGACCATCCATACTACCCTACCCAAAAAGTAGAACCCACCTACTGTACAGGAGCATGAGACCTCTAACCTAGCTCTCGCAACTCCTGGATTGATAAGCTCAAAGACCTGTAATCTCCAAATATCCTCTAAAACTTCTCGTCAACTCACTATGGCAACAAGTACAAATGAGGTGGCATTGTGGGCCCCACAACTATATATAGTCCCCTTTGCCAAAATTCCACATTGAGTTATAGGAGCTCGGAGTCTTTGTTTTCTGATCCATCTTTAGCCACAAGATCAGGATCCTGTCACCTACACAGTCACATTCCTTGGGTCACCATCCACACTCGTCCCCAGGGGATCATTTTTCTCACATCACGTCTAGGTACGAATGCTCATGTTCAAAATTATCAAATAAATGTTATATGTTCTTTATCTTCAGATATTGTTCATGTCGGATATTCAGTTTTAATGTGTGAATTTACTTGGTCATCACAAATCAGCGCAACCCCTTTAGGTATATGATCAACACTAGCATGTAATCATTCCCTATGAATATCAATTGCATAATTCAGTCACACCCTCCAACATTCTCCTTTAGGGTCCCTACATTTGTCTCTATAGTACCATCACCTCCGCTGCAATTTGGTACTATCACTCGGTAGCACTATACCCCACATGAGTTGTCCCATTCATAGTCCCCCTTGACACTTTGACACTCATGCTTCTTTTACCCCCTAAGAATGGGAGTCTCGATAGTCTTACGCATTTTTGAGATTCATCCACATACTCCTTCTCCTCCTTTTTCTAGATTTCCCAATGGACTCACAGGTTATCTCACCATGGTTCTATTTTGAATGCACCTCCATAGTATCATTAACCCTCCATTTCATCCACAATTAGTTTTCCCATATGCATATTTCCCTCCATTCATTTACCTCATACAAAAACCCACCCATGGGGCCCTCACCCTCCACCAGTTCTCCACGGAACTTGTGCCCTTATAGGCCAAGTCATCTCACACTGGGGCACCCATTTTTGTATCTATAAACTCATCCCAAATTATTCTTTATTCATTTGGTAATTGTAAAAAGGCTTTGTTTCCATCATTTACTTATCTTTTTGTCGTCACCCTTGACAACCTTATTTTTCTAGAAAAGAAACCCATGTCTCCCTTGGTTAGGGCATTCACTATCCTCTACACATATTGACATCATCCATAACACCTGAGTATCCCACAGTCCATGTACCCCTGATATCTAAGTTTGTCCACTTTGTCACACCTGTGGCCCAGTTTAACCCCATGTCTAATTATCCCCCTGACACTAGATGTAGTTTTACGGTTTCCACCAATCATCCTTCCAATATACCCTCAACCAAGGATAGCCTTGAGTCTCACCACATCTTGAATTCGTTCATGTTCCTTATCAGTTCCTGATCTCATCTAGTGGATTTCATGAAGCCCTTTGCTTCTTGGAGTCACATCTCCCTACCTGTCGACATCATCACAGTTTCTAGAAGGGAGAAAATATCTTGACTCTCATTACCTTTACAATGAGGAGTCTCAAAAGACACATAGAGAACCATCGTTTCTCTCTGTTGTCATTGACCCCCTTAACATTCAAATTCATCACACTCTCATGTTATGGTGGGTCTTACTATGCGACTATTGCAGTTTTTTTATACTAGCCGAAGACCTATGAATTTTCTAGGCCATCAATGCCTACAAGTCATCGACACTTCTTACAGGTGTCATTGCCTATTTTCAAAGAATATTCACCATCCGAATTGTCATATTTCGTTATAAAACCACCCCGGAGGGCGCTGCAGTTATCTACATCACCATACAACTTCAGTTATTGTCTTACATTTTTTAGTTACATGACATGAGCATGGGGCATGCCTGCCTCATTTGTATACATACTTTATTTTCCTACCTAGAGAAAGGTTCAGTCCCACAGTTTCCCCTCGTCCTCTGATAGATTGATCTTGTAGTTCCTCTCAGCACTCTTTCTTACAATGGTATTCTCCATAGAAGAAACATTGATGTATTTTGTCTATATGCATGCTCCTAAAATCACACATCAAGGGGCATCTGTTATCACTGAAATTTCATCTGCAACATTAGATGTAAATGGTTATAGAAATACATCATCTCCAAACACCTATTAGTTCACTTGTAGCACCAAAAAAGAATTTCCAAGGGGAAAAAACTATACAATTGGTCAAAAAATTAACATGTGCTAAAACACTAAAGGAAATGCGTGCACAATGCATGGGCCAAAGAATCCCATAGAGTGCACAATGCACCATATGAACAACTGTGTACAAAAAAATATGTGCACACCTGTGAACAGTGCATTTATGGTTCTTGTCGACCCCTCACACACTTCTGGACCAGCTCCCAACTTGATTTGACCCTCAAATCCGAGTTGAATCTGAATGGGGGACTGGTCAAAGACCTAAGGGTGCCCTAAAGGGCCCCTTGTTCACACTAAATACTGGTTGTATATTGCCTCAAAGACATGCTATAAAAGGAGGCCATGGGTGCACTAAGAATTCAAGAATCTCATTGTATTGTTATGCTTCTGCTATTCTCCTTCAAGAAACCTCTTTTCTTCTTGGAGCATTCTAGCATCATAACAATAAGCTATTCACCTCACCTCTTGAGGGAATAAGCTTGGATTTATTCACCATTTTCTTTCTAGTTTACCATTTGTAAGAAGAGCTCTCACCATGGATGATTTTAGGGGCTAAATTTTGCTCATGGGCTAATTTTCCATGGTTTTTCCAAAACCGAGATTCACTATTATAAAAATGATTCACCCAAATTCTATAGGATAAAATTATTTTACCTTAAAAATCACCAAAAATTTATAAAAACTATATAAAATCCTTATAAATTTGAATATTTTTACAAAAATATCGCCAAACATTTATAGTTGGCATATGAAGGATTAGTAATATTCGACAAGATTTATACATCTAAAAAAAAAATCCATCCTTAAAAGCATCCCTGACTCTCACATAGGGGACTCAAGAGCCCTCCCAAGGAGGAAGAGGGGATCCATAAGTCCTCCTTTCTCTACGATGTTTGCCCACTAATATAGTTATCCATTGGTGGCATGATTATTGGTCATTTGTTTGATTGATTTTGGTTCTAATTTCCTCATGCATTTTAGTTTTATTTCTTTAGTTGTTTCTAGCTTAGTTGTTTGTTTATTTCATGTGATTGAATTGTTTGATTCATATACTAACCTATTTCATGTCTAGTAGACCCAACTAGACTTTCAAGTGCCCTTGTTTTTCTCATTCAAGCGGCGAAAGGGACACAACAATTCAAATAAAGTTTATTTTGTCGAAGAATGATTGAGGAGATTTTTTGTTAGTAGGAGGGCGCAAATTCTTGATAGATTGGATTCTCTTTCGATCAACAAAAATTCCATCTCCCGACACTATGTTTCCTAACAACTTGCCTTTGTTTATTCCAAAAATGGAATTTTTAGGGTTCAAGGAAATACCATATTTTCTACACCTCTCGAATACAATCCTGAGATGTGAGACATGATCTTTCCTCTCCTTTGATACTACTGTGAGGTCATCTTGGTAAATCTCTATGATTTTTTGGATTATATCCCTAAATGCAAAGTCCATTTCTCTGTGAAACGTTGATCCTGCATCAATGAGGCCAAAACGACATTCTTAAGTACATGAAACTTCCCCATGTTGTAGTAAATGACGTCTTGAGTTGATCCTCTCTCTTGACCAACACCTGATTATACCCATAGGACATGTCTAACATAGAAATTGTACCTACCTGAGTGACCCTCTGTAGTAAGTGCTCCATGTTTGGGAGGGGGTAATTGTCTTTCAATGATAGTTGGTTGAGGTTTCAAAAGTAAACACACACATGGATGTCACCACTCTTTTTTTAGATGACTATAAGATTAGACATCCATTATGAGTACCTGATAGGGACTATGATACCAACATCTACCATTTTTTTGGAGCTAATTTTGTATTTGGTTTTCTAACTTAGGGTTAATATGTATTATTTTTTTCGGAAAGGTCTATCCCCTTATATCAAGGGGATGGCATGCTAGATGAAATTACCTCTGTAGGCCTTCAATTCATCATAATTCCAAGCAAAAACATCCTTAAATTGTTTGATAAGATCAAGTATCTCACTTCTCTCTGTTTCAGTGCTTCCTTCTCCTATCTTTATAATTATTGGTTCTATTTCGGTCCTCATACTAAACTCCAAAACCTTATCTGATTGTTCTATGGAATTTTTCCATTTGTAAACATCATGTTTATCAAAAACAATTTCCAAAGGAATACACCCTTTTGGTAGAGTATTATTGTGAAAATTGACTACTTCAAGAACCATATAGTCTCCCAAGAAATTTACTTGTGAATCAGTGAAATATCTATCGTTTTCCATGAATCTAAGGATCTAGTAATAATCATCAAAAACTTTTCATTCTAAGTTTTCAAGGATTGATGGTTTAAACCCAAATTCCATTTTGCATGAGTTCTGGAGGGGGCCTTCACAAGGTTGTAGGGTAGAGGCTGAGATAGCTAGGACATCTACTGTCTAGTTGTGTTCCCTAGGAACTGCTTTAATCGACACTACTTAAAATTGTTTTGTAATGTCCCTAGAAAAATCCCAGTATCTTTTAAGCCTTTCATTTTTTGTAGAAAAAATAAAAAATACTTGTGATACTACCAAATCTGAGTCCCCAGTGACCCTTAATTACTCTATTCCCTTATCGATAGATAAATTAAGACCTATGATTAAAGACTCATATTCAAAAATGTTGTTTGTGCAATGATACTCGAGTCTAAAGGAGAAATAGAAGGTTTCCTTAGAAGGGGTTTTCATAACAATGCCCGCTCTTGAGCCATAGCTAGAGTGAGCGCCATCAAACTCTAATGTCCATATTCCCTCTAATTGTTGACAAGGCTCTTTCTCGGGGCATCCACCTTGGAAAAAAAAAATTCCATTCCATTTTTTTAAACAAAGGAGTTAATCAGTAGGTTCTTCAAAGGTTTCAACCAGACACTCGGTGATAGGTTCCTTATGAAGAGTGACAAATCCTCCTTCGGGATGGGGAATGATAGCTTCATACCCTTGGTTCTATAAACTTGCATCCAAGTTATTGATTATATCCTTTCATAGCAAGATTCCCCAATTACTCAGTGCAACTATTACTACCACATTGATCTTAAAGGAAATGTCAGGGCATGCGTGTAGGGTGACAACCAAGTCCTTGATAAAACCACACATTGTGACAAGGCCATCTGGTGTGTTAGCACTCCATAAATCTATTTGGATGATAAACAAATGATGAAGGTAACTTTTTCAACCAACTTTGAGACCTGAAAACTAGCCTTTTGGATCTAGAGAGGGCTCTCTCAAAAATGGCATGGTCTTCGCGCACTATATGGATTTGAAAGAAGTGGCTAGATTTAACACCTACGATATAATGGGTTCTGGTTATATTGGCTCAGGAAGGTAAGACTTGGGCTATGGGGTCGATCTGAGGAAAAGACGGGACAAATGACTCGGTGACTAGACTTAGGAGGATAAGGCTAGGAAAGAAACAACCTTCAATGTAAAAATGTAGTGTGTGGAAGGATAAATTACAGGAAGTAACTTAGGAGCGCCGATGTGGACGAATTCAAAGCTATATTTTAGAGGAAAACATTTTGTCTAAGTGGCGTGAACAAGGGGCATTTTACAACGAATCCATAGGTTTGATAATTCGTTCTAAAATATACATAAAGAGATATAAAATAAAGATAACAGGAAAGCACATATGCAAATAAATAAGCACAATACATCCAACTTTTACAACTAGAATATTATCATCAAGCTACATGACCTTTGTATTAAATTCCAGTCAAAACTCAGATTACATACAATAGTTGTTGTCTACCACATTTTCCAACCAACCACGTTTACATCAAAATGATCCCCACATATAGAAAACTAATTTCACCCTTGGTTGTTAAGGTCGAGCTACTCTCTCCTAGAATCATGGATCTAATTTCTTTGAAAGAGAGCAATAACTTCAACGGATTTACTAAAAATAGGAAACCCGATTTTTCCAAATCATAATCGTAACTGAGATATTATTTACAATCATTGATCATGATAAAAATTAGACCATATGGTTGTGATAAGTCATCATTTTCACTACTGGACACTCTTTCACCCCTGCACAACAAGTCTGCCACGCAACAGTAACCTACAACAAAACACATAGTGGATTGTGCAACAAATTGGGAAAATAGGCGTTAAATATGACATCGTAGATCACTGATAAAACACTATTTTTAGAAACTAAGAGAGGTTGTTTGATTTAAGATCGTTGTAAATAAAAATGTCTCTCGTTTTCTTTAAATTTATCTCCATTTGGCCAGAATATGTGTCGCAAAAACATGTCTCGGACAAGAAATCACGAATACTGAAAAATAGGGATCAAATATTCCTTTGAATATCCAAATCCGTGGAACATTTTACAAATATGAGAGAGGTTTTTATTATGTGTTTTGTTCTCGACAAAAACCTCTCGGGGATTTTCAAAATTCCTCTCCAGTTGGTCAAAAATTGATCTTGAAGTTGACCACTAAAACAGTAATTTGTGCAGTGCAGCCTGTAGCCTATGCACAGGAAAATCCACCGCGTGACAACATCCTATGCGTGAAAGACCACTGCGCGAAAACATCCTATGCACAACAACCTTCTTTGCGTGAAAACATTATTTGAGCAACAACATCCTCTGCACGATGACATTCTCTACGCGACAACATCCTTTGCACGACAGCATCCTCTACGCAGTGCGCAGTGAATTTTGCAGTGCACAGTGAATTTTGCAGCCTGCAGTTGCAAATTAAAATGGGAATAAATAAATGATAAGATTCCTTTTGAAACTGGCCCTTGGAGATGTTAGATACAACCAGGAATAAAAACAACATGGGTGCTAACTGGCATGACTTTGCAAATTGTTGACAAACCTCTAACCTTAGCCATGAAAATCATGGTGCTAACATTGTGCACCATTGTAAGGTTGATATATTCTAAGGCCTAGTTGGTGCATAGTCCTTTGATTCATGACATTTGAGTATTTTTTTGAATCCAAAATGCAATTATGGAGGAGTAAGTCATTTATTTGGAGGGTGATATAGAAAGGTGTGGGTTCACCATAGTTTCTCCTAATGTTTTCAACAAGAAATATGACAGCATAATCTTCTTTAGGATACTTCTCCAATTTCTAGGGTTCCTAAATCTCTCGGGGGTTCATGCAACTCTGAATAACTCATTTCATATTTCATATTTGAAAACCTAGTGCTCCACTTACATGTGTTAGTTCTTTTATGGGGAAGGAATAATTCAATATAATTTTCCAAATCTGGTATTTCTGGGCAATCACATTCTACAAAATTTATCTCATTGACTTGTATTTCGTGGATATGATGTAAAACATCATTTTTCGTCTTGGATAATATTAATATGGGATATGGTAATGGGATCACACCACTTGATATTTCATTCGATTTGGAAAGCATGAATTTTTTCTTCCTTAAGGTTTGTTGGAATTTTTTTCCTTAGAAGGGATTGGAAATCTCCCTTGAAGGCCTTGAGGTATTGTTCAAGAATAACATTTTCTGGTTGAAATTTGGAATCGATTTGACTGAGTAATTCATTAAATCTATCATTGAATTCCCTAAACATCTCATTGTCTTGTCCAAAATTTTTTAGATACTGTGAATAAAGTGAGATCATATCTTCCTTTATGCCCCACCTTTGCAATAAAATTTTCTCCAATTCTTCATAGGTTTTAAGGCTCTTGCTTGGGAAGTTAACACTCCATTTCCTAGCATCTCCAATGAATGAGGAAATGAAGAGTTTCATAAACATGTCCAAGTGTTTTTTCCCATATTCATGGAAGTCACATCTTTCACAAATATTATACCAATCTATGTTGCTAGAGGTTCCACCCTCTCTCGAAAATTTGGGTAGCCACAAGTCAACATCTTTGGGAAAATTGTGTAAGCCACATTTGATGTTGTTTAGGTCTAAAGGGTTGAATAATTCCTTAGGGTCCCATTTAAGAGAGGCCATAGGGGCCAAAGGATAATAAGGTGTGTACTGACGTCCACTCTAGGTCATCGCCAATGTATTCGCCATACAATATCCTTAAGATAATCAAAGGGGGTGAGAGAATCAAACTCGGTGGATTCGCCATGTAAGATTTGTAAAGTAAAGGATTTGAGGAAAAGGTTTACTGAAAGTTTTTCTTTGAGGAATATTGAATCCATGTTCCGTGGAAATGGTACCAAAAATGTTATCATGCAATCTATACTTGTCCAAATCCCAAGGAAAGTGAGACAAGATTGGCGTAATAAGGGGGTGACCTATCATTGTCACCTTAAGAGGAAGCCCTTTTCTGTTTGGGAGTAGGATAATACTATTGCAAGGGAGACATCCCTAGTAACCTAAAGGGATGGTGAAATGAAGAAAATATATAATTTAGCCCCCTCTCACTGGTCACTCAAGTTAAATATGTCACAAGGTTTATGGCTTTAAGAGATGAAGCAAAAATTCAAAAATAAGGTGTACCTTCCCTTAACAAGACAACAATTGAATGAATGTGGCACTTGTAAGTACAAAGATGATATTAGCACTTCAATAAGACAATTAACTTGTGAAAAACATGTGTTAGTTGATATATATATATAGGCAACAAATAGTGAAATTACAACAACAATAATAAATGTATGACAATTTCAAAGTATCCCTGAGAAAATATGATGCATCCCCCCTACTCTCCCTCTAGACACGTGACCTCCTGGTCAAGGATCTTCAATTCTGTGAGCCAAATCAGCAATTTGAAACCTTGATGGTCTCACTTTATAACTAAACACAGGTTGAACTATCGTGTTTCAGGTGCTACCCTATTTTCCATTAGCCCCTTTCTGGATGCGACCTTGGGCTATGACCTCACCTAAACACATGATTGTGGGGTGACCAAAATTGTTTTGGGATCAACCCTCTTTTCTCCCCATAATTCACTACCAATTTCCACGCGTCCTTTTGGCGATACCATGGTTTCAATTGCGACCCACTCTCAAATTTTTAAAGCTCGAGAACTTTTTGTCCCCACAATTGAGCGTGGTTGTTGATCTTGTGATATTGGGTGGGGTCTATTGATAAAAGGATGAGATATTCTTTACCAATTAGAGTTTCATAGTTTTCAAATATCAAACCTTACTTTCTCCCCAATTCTTTCACCCGAAGCTCATGATCTATTGATGCGTGTCTCCCACAGGTCAACGACTGTGATTTCTTCAGGTCTTCGGACTTCAGAATTCTCAACTCTCAAATTTCACTTTCCCTCGATGTGTGTGTATTTCTATCACATGTCCTCTTTAATTGGATGACTCTTATTCACTTTGGGTCTTTACCCAAAATCCACGGATTTGCACCACATATCCTCCTTGATCTGACCGCTAAGGTTCACTTCAGATCTCCAAAATTCAAAAATCTCAAATCTCAACTTATCCACACTCGATCTCTCCCAGAGAATTTTAATCGGAGTACAAAACCGGTTGATGGGTGTCCTTATACAGATCAAGAGTCCCCAGCTACTTCGGTTATTCAGGCTTTGGGAGTTTCAACACTCCACCTTTGATTCCTCCTGGAGCTCACGGACCGTCACCACATGTCCCTCTGGATCTAATGGTGCAGATTCACTTCACCTACATCGACTTCATTTCGGAGCACTAATCCTATGAACTTTCTGATCTCATGCCACGTGTTCTCCACAACGGATTGTTGCAATCTACTTCGGCCTTTGGGGCTTCGGGAGTTTTTCCCACTCCACGAATGAAATCCTCTGAAGGGATTTTCCCCGAAGTCTCATATATGTTGACGCATGTCTCTTGGTGACCAAAGGCTTGGATCTATTTATTCTATGTGGTGATTTTTCTTTCTCCTTAATCACAAGACCTTCGAAGTGCTCCTTCTCCAAAGTTATATATCTTACACCACTTGTCAACCTTGACGATGGACAGTCCCTGTTCACTTTGGGACTTCAGAAATTCAGCAAGTCTACTCTCCTGTGCATACAAAGGGTTAAGGCCTGTGCATTTTACCTTGATCAGATGACTGTTGATCCTCTACACTCAGATCCTACGACTATGATCTACTTCTTCCTCGACACTCTCCCTTGGGTGTCTGGATGTGGATTAAACAATCCATATTTCTTCCCACAACTAGTCTAATGATGATTGTCGCTCCTCCTCCTAAGCTTCTTCATTCTCTCAAGATTGGGAAAATTTGTAAGTGTTCAAAGGTTTCAGCCTTTGAACGTTCTTCTACGAGCCCGAATGCTTGGGTCTCAACTTGTGCTCCTCCTCCTGAGCTTCAGGACTTGGAATAAGTCTGTCTCCTGTGCACTCCTTGCGCTATCTCTTTTGAGATTCAAACTAACTCAGAACTCCAAAGGGTCTTGTCCCTTCTGCTTCTTTCAAAGGACTTTCCTCGTGCCCTCCTGGAAACCTCTTACTCAAATCACACCTTGTTGAAAATTTTCTACAAAGTGTTTAGTAACTATGTGAGTATCTTCCTCTAGTACTCTTCTCCTTGAACTCGATAGAGAGTTATCCTTGTGCACACTTTCACCTACTCAATTCCCACCTCATAGAGCTCTACAGAGTTATCGATGACTTTGTCTCTCTATGCTTCCTCTACACAGTTTACCCTCCAAGGTATTCAACAACCTTAAGTTTTCCCTTGAGTTTTTATCACTCTAGTGCACCCTCTTGGCACATTCTTTTCTGACTCCACAGAGTTCAGATGTGCACTCCTTGTGTTGGCTACAAAACCTCCAATGTTCTATTGTGCACTCCTTGCACAACCTAAAGAATCCATAATGATATTTCAAACTCAAAAAAGATAGAGAAATCTATATTCCTACTACAAATTAAATCTATCATACACCTGCAACATACATAAACACACAGATAACACAAAATAAACATTCATTCATACATAAATTCATAAACAGAGAAATCTGTTCTTTTCTATTAATCTGAATGCTTGGTTACAATATGTGCATGTTGGACTACAACAGAGTCTCAGCTCTCTCAATCTCTCCCAAAATAACTATAAACTTCCTAATCCCTTCTAAAATATGAAACAAAATATTTCTCTACAAAAGAGGGGCTCTAAGGGCCTATCCCCTCTTCACCTAACCTCATCTACTACATTGAATTTTCTTAAATGGCCATCTAGTTTGAATTAAATCTAGAGCCATGAACCTGTCAGCCATTAAAGGTGACCTTATCTTCTGTCTTCTCAGAGGAGTGGCTTGGTTTTCACTCAACCTTACAACATTAATCCATATAGGATCATATTTCAAATTTAAAAATGGGAGGGTCTGTGCCTCTCCATTTCCCCAATGTGTGCCTATGTGTTGGCTTGTTGGCACATCTATTGATGTGGAAGGATGCTCCTGCATCATACTCCACTATTTTGAAAACTTCATGAGATCCTTCTCATGAGCTCCTCTTCTCCAATGTTTAAATCTCCTCTCAAGCTATCTTTTTTCTCCTCTACTTTGTTGTTGTTGTTTTTTTTTCTTCTTCCCTACCACTCTTGCAAGTCCTCCTATGTTCATCTTCTCCCTGCTAACAACTTCTGCTGCTAACCTCACCATCAACCTTCTTATCTCCTCTATCACCTAATCTAGTTGCTCAACTGGATGGTTTTCCTTATGCAGTGTTCTCGGCTACAACTATTCCTCCTCATACACATAAAAGGGTAGATCATATTGATCTCCCATGTTGTTTTCTTCTTCTCATGTGGAATTAGCTCGCCACTCTGCTGCAAACTCCATTTCTGTAGTCTCATCATTGATTTGTTGCTCAACTTCTTCCTCTGAAAGATTAGCTTATGTCATCTCCTCTTGTGTTGGCTCACCTCCATCTTCCTCCAGCTACTCCCCAGAATGGTATGCTCCTCCACCCATTTCCAACTTGACCTGTTGGATATGACTACTTTGCATATTTACCCTTCTCTCCAGGGATTCCATTTCCTCATACAGCTGAGAAAAATCCATGTTGTATGATTCTTCTTTTGTTGTAGGCTTCAATGCTGCAGTCATTTCCTGTTCAGCTTCCTAGCTGAAAATTTTGAGCAATTATGTTGAATGCTCTTCTCCTTCTGCTAGGGAAAAAATAAGTGCCTTCTCCTTCTCCTCCTCTTCTTTGATAGTCTCTGTTGATCATCCTTCTATTGTTTCACCTGCAACACGTGTTGTGGCCTCAAATGGGATGCTTGGTAGGAATATCTTGATTCCCCCAATAATCAGAATGAACCTATGATCCTCCTCCATCATCTCTCTTTGCTTATTTGAACTCTTAACAGATTTTATGAGACTCTCAGAAAATCTCATCTCTTTCTCATTATCCACCAAGTGAATTGGGATTTTATTCTCTGCGCACTTGACATTTTATGAGATTCTTGACTGATCCCATATCATTTCCCACTTGGAAATATGAATTTCCATCACTTCCCTCCTAGAATTCTATGAGATCCTCAATTGATCTCATCTCATTGCCCACCTGGTAGTTTGAAATTTCATCTCTTCCCTCCTGGTAGTTCATGGGATCCTCCTATCTCATCTGATTTCCAACCTGAAAATATGAACTTTCAACACTGCTTCTCTGAAAGTATATGAGATCTTCAACTGATCTCTCTTCCTCGTCACTGAGGTTTCTTCCAACTTCTATCTCACAGATGTAAACAAATTCCTCCTATGTGTCATTGAGGTTTTAAACTTCCCTCAACCACCTCCTCAATTCTTGTTGTTGTCTTCTGGACAAAAAATTTTGAACAATTCATCTTACCTTCCTGTTCAGAGGCCATTCATACCTCCAACGTACCTTTGAATCACGTTGCACCTTCAATGTCAATTGTTCCATTCTTTCTCTTATATCAATGAGCTACTTGTCAATTTATGCTTTACTTTTCTTCTTGTGGTCCTTTCCTTGACCATGCCCATGGCCTTCAGTAGTCATTTTCAACTTCTACCTACCCTCCTGGAAATTCTGTTGTTCACTCTATAACTGAGAGCATCTCCAACTTCTCCCATAGGTCACCTAGTTGTTTGTTGACTGTTGCAGACTTGCAAAAATCCTTCACATAGAGCATCAGTACTTTGTCTCCTTCTTCACCTATTGTCTACAGAAAAACTTCTGCTTCTGATACTACTTGATGTAGAAAACTGTTTCCATATCCTTTCTCTCCTTTGTCTGTTGTCTGCAAATAAAACTTGGCTCTAATACCACCTAATGCATCCCCCTTACTCTCCCTCAGGCTACGTGACCTCCTGGTCAAGGATCTTCAATTCTATAGCCAAATCGTCTCTTTGAAACCCTAATGGTCTCACTGTGTAACTAAACACATGCTCTTTCGGCCTTTCGATGCAGGTTCTATGGTACCCACGTCCTCTCCCTTTGCGCTACTGAACTATCGTGTTTCAGGCACCAGCCTCTTTTCCATTAGCCCCTTTATGGATGTGACCTTGGGCTATGACCTCACCTAAACACATGACTAAGGGGTGACCAAAAGTGGTTTGGGGTCAACCCACCTTTCTCCTACAATTCACTACCAACTGCCACACATCCTTTTGATGATACCGTGGTTTCAATTGCGTCCTGCTCTCAAATTTTTAAAGCTTGAGCACTTTCTGTCCCTGCAATTGAGTGTGGTTGTTGATATTGTGATCTCAGGTGGGGTATCTTTATCAACAACTGAGATCTACTTCACCAATTCTGGTTTTAGAGTTTTCAACTCTCAAACCTTACTTTCTCCCCAATGCTTTCAACTGGAGCTCACGATCTATTGACGCATGTCTCCTGCAAATTGATGGTTGCGATTTCTTCAATTCTTTGGACTTCAGATTTCTCAACTCTCAAATTTCACTTTCCCTCAAAGTGTTCAGATTTATGTCACGTGTCCTCTTGAATTGGATGACTGGTATTCACTTCGGGTATTTACCCATAATACATGGATTTGCGTTGCGTATCCTCCTTGATCTGACGACCAAGGTTCACTTCAGATCTATGGAATTCAAAAATCTCAAATATCAACTTCTCCACGCTCGATCTCTCCCATAGCATTTTAACCGGAGTACAAAATCGGTTGACGTGTTTCCTCCTATAGATCGACGGTCCCCAACTACTTTGGATATTTTAGATTTGGGAGTTTCAACACTCCACCTTTGCTTCCTCTTGGAGCTCATAGTCGGTCACCACATGTCCCTCTCGATATGACGGTTCATATTCACTCCACCTACGTCAACTTCCTTTCAGAGCACTAAGCCTATGAACTTCCTGATATCGGTCCACATGTTCTCCGCAATGGATGGTTGCAATATACTTTGACCTTCAGGGCTTTGGGAGTTTGTCCCACTCCATGACTGAAATCCTCCAAAGGGATTTTCCCTGAAGTCAGATATTTCGACACATGTCTCCTAGCGACCAACGGCCTGGATCTATTTCGTCTATTTAGTGATTTCACTTTCTCCTTAACCACAAGACCTCTGAAGTGCTCTTGATCCATATATATGGATATTATGCCACCTCTTAACCTTGATTATTACCGGTCCGTGTTCACTTTGTGTTACACATTATTTTCGTCATCCCTATGATCGTTAATGATGTAAACCTATCTATTGCCTTTAGAGGGGTCACAGTGGCCTGAGTTCCTAAGGAGAGAAGGAAGAATAACTTTTCCTGAGAAAAGAAGTTGCATTTTCCTATGTAAAAACCTTATAAAAATAAATTCCCGCAGGTTGCTATATAGGCAGGGTGCGGAAATGACAAATTCCCGCAGGTTGCTATATAGCCAGGGTGCGAACTTTCCGCAGGTTGCTATATAGCTAGGGTGCGGACATTCTAGCACGTGGGAAAAACGTACGGTTTCTCGAATTTTCTAGAAGGAGAAGCTTCTTGGGTGAGGTGGCATCCGGATAGTTTGGATCTTACTCGCTTTCATGATTTAGTGGGATCATTCTAACCTCCTCACCTTATCTTCTTCAGCTTATAAAAGAAGAGGAGTTCTCATGGAGAAAGTTAGCTTTGGTGAGCTTGGTTAACTTGAGCTTGTGATTTTCTTTGTCAAGATAGATTGTGAGTAGCTATCAAATCTATGGTTTCAGAATCCTTGGAGCAAGAAGTGTGTGGGGAACGAAGGATAGTTGGAAGGGACCTTACGACATCAAGGAAACGGTTGTAATCTCTCTTTCACATTTAATATGAT
>JZKD02S1747062.1:289116-310481 GCA_000966675.3 Picea glauca | reverse complement strand
TTTATATTGAGTTTATGCTATCGCTATCACTTTGGTTGGTTTGTGTTGTTTTGATATTGACTGCACAAGAGCACTGGAGTGAAGCGGGAGCAACAAAGACTATAGGAAGCGATTATAAGGTATGTTACTTATTCTTGCCTCTTAGTAAATTCAATATTTAAAACTTAAGGAAAGCGTCCTATTCTGTCCTGTTTTGTTCTAGATCCAGGTGGATCTAGGGAGATCGGTTTGTGTTCGCACTTACGGATTTATCCATAAACACTTTGGGACTTCGAAACTTCGACAAGTCCTCTCTCCTGTGCATACAAAGGCCATTGTACTTTACCTTGAACAGACGACCGTCGATCCTCTACACTTAGATCCTATAGCTGAGATCTATTTCTTCCTCAGTGTTCTCCCTTGGGTGTCTGGACGTAGATTCAACGATCCATATTTCTTCCCACATCTCATCTAACAGTTGTTGTTTCTCCTCCTCCTCAACTTCTTCATTCTCCCAAGATTGGGAAAATTTCTAAGTGTTCAAATGTTTCGGCCTCTGAACCTTCTATTGCGAGCCCAAATGCTTGGGTCTTGACTTGTGCTCCTCCTCCTGAGCTTTGGGACTTGGAATAATTCCGTCTGCTATGCACTCCTTGTGCTATATTTTCTGAGCTTCAAACTGACTCAAAAATCCAAGGGGTCTTGGCCCTTCCACTTCCTTCAAAGGACATTCCTGGTGCCCTCCTGGAAACCTATTGCTAAAAGCACACCTTGTGTTGTGCCTCTTCCGTCACGTTAGTGAGAAAAATAGAGGTGCTTGCAAGCTCAGTTGGGTCTGCTGAGCAGGACAGCTGTAAGGAAAAGAGTTAGGGAAAGAAATAGAAAACAACAAATAAGAATTAAACTAAGAAATGCAATAACAACTAAATTCATGAGCATAGGGACATAGAAACAAAAAGTCACCAATGATGAGGTTGATCTATTAGTGAAGTAATACACCAGGAAGAAAGGGGACTATGAGTCCCTTCTTCCTCCAAGGGAGGTCTCTTGGATCCCCACTAGAAAGCTCTTCTTACAACAAAGAAAAATGGTAAATGATGAAAGAACTCCTTGCAAATCCACTCAAGGGGTGAGATGGATTGCCCAATGCAATGGTGCAAATATACTATTGGCAAGGATGGAGTCCTCAAGAGAATAATGGAAGCATAAAATTACTTGGAATTCCTTGAAAAATGAGGTGCATCCATGGCCTTTTTATAGTACTCCTTTGAGCTATTGTTTAACTGGTTTGTAGTGTGAAAAGAGGCTAATTAGGGCATTCCCAGGTCTTTGACCAGCCCTCCAGTCAAATCCAGTCCAGATTTGAGTGTCAAATCATCTTGGGAGATGAACCATAAGTGGGTGGGAGGCCGATCACTCTCATAAATGCACCATTTCTCAGGTGCATGGCTTTTTGCGATAACAGTCACGCATCGTGCGCATGTGCATGATTTCTACATTACTATTCCGTGCATGTGCATGCGCGCCTAGTGTTTTCATAGCGCCCTTCAATTTTTCACTACTTTGTATAGTTTTTGACCCTTTTATGAATGCTTTGGTGTTAATTCAGGTCCATGGATGACTTCATCACTGTTTGATGATGCTGAGTTCTTGTAACCATGTGCGGATGAAATTTCAGTGATAACAGATGCCCCCTGATGGATGAGGTTAGGAGCATACGTATATCTGAAATCCATCAATGTTTATTCTATTGAGAATGTTGTTGTAAGAGATAGAAATAGTGGAATTGTCCAGAGCTATCCGTTTGAGGGAAAAAGGAACTGGTAGGACCCAACCTTCCATGAGGTGTGTAAAACAAAAAACTGTGTACAAATGAGGCGGGCATGCCCCATGCTCATGTCATGTAACTCCAAAAAAGATGAATGAAGGGTTGGTGTAGACAAATAAAGTGCCCTCGGGGACGGTCGTGATAAAGGCAGAAGACAATTATGTGGATTAACATACTCTAAATAGTAGGCAGTGATCTCGATAATAAGTATCACCGATTATGTGGGCATTGATAGCCAAGCCAAGTTCAGAGGTCTTCAGCAAATAAAATAATTAACTGCAATAGTTGCAAAGTAAGACCCACTGTAGCATGAGAAAGTGTTGACGTTGAATGTTATGGGGGTCAACGACAGTAGGGAGAAATGGTGTTTCACCCTATGTCATCCGAGATCTCTCATTGAGTGGATAATGAGAATCAAGATATTGTCGCCCTTCTAGAAAACTGTGCTGATGTCAACAAAAAGGGGGACGCGACTCCCAGAAGAAAATGGCTTTGTGAAATATACTAGGTGAGGTGAGGAAGTGGAGGAGGTACATGGATGAAGTCAAGATGTGGGAAGACTCAAGACTGCCCTTGGTTGGAGTATGTGTGAGATAAAAAGTGGCCGCAACCGTTCAATGAGGTCGAGTGTCAGGGGGATGACAAGACCAGAGATAAGTTGTGCCAGAGGTGGGACAAGGTGAACAAATTCAGAGGGAAGAGGTAAGTGGCTTGTGGGATACTCCGAAGATATGGACGATGCCAGTAAGTGTGGATGATAAGTAGTGCTCCAACCAAGGGTGACATGGGTTGTGGTTGGCCAAAAAAGGGAAGCAGGTCGCCAAAGGTGATGACAAAATGGTAATGTAACGACTGGAAATAAAGGAATTTTTACAATAAATAATGAATAATTGGGGAGAAGTGTACACATATAGAAATGGGTGCCCCAGTGTGATATGGTGGGCCCGTGTAGGGCATAATTTGCTCGGAGAACTGATGAAGGGTGGGGCCCCATGGGCGGGTTTTTGTATGAGGTAGGTGAAATGAAGGGAGATTTGCAGATGGGTAGATGGATTGTGGATGAAATGGAGGGTCCATGCTACTGCAGAGGTGCAGCCCGACCATAGAACCGTGGAGAGATAATCTGGGAGTCCGTTGGGAAAGCTAGCAAAAATGAGGAGAAGGAGTATGTGGTTGATTCGCAACATGATGTAAGACTATCGGGACTCCCATCCCTAAAGGGTTTTGAAAAACAGCATGAGTGTCATAAGTGCCAAAAGGTGCTATGAATGGGACAACTCATGTGGGTAAGAATGCTACCAGGTGACAGTATCGAAGATGCAAATGGACGTGTGGGTACTGCAGAGCCGAGAATGGGGATCCTAGAGGAAAATGTCAGAGGGTGTGACTGAAAATGTAAGTGAGATACAGAGGGAATGACTACATGCTAGTGCTGAGTATATACCTGAA
The DNA here is from genome assembly GCA_000966675.3 of Picea glauca. NCBI lineage: Eukaryota > Viridiplantae > Streptophyta > Pinopsida > Pinales > Pinaceae > Picea > Picea glauca. Next base: position 307,225 of record JZKD02S1747062.1, on the reverse strand, counting down.
GGGGTTGTGTTGATGTATGATGACCAAGTACCTACACACATGAAAACCAAATACCCGATGTGAACAATATCTGAAGATAATCGAATATATGAGCATGTATTTGATAAGTGTGAAGATGTGTATGCCTACCTGATCAGTGTAAAAAAAATGGCGTCCTGAGGGCTTAGGATGAAAAGAGGCCCAGGGACTGGTGTGATGTAGATGATGGGATGTTGATCCCGTGGCTGAAGACGAATCGAGAAATGGACACCGTGGGCTCCCGGAATGGTGAGTGGAAGTTTGGCAAAAGGGCCTATACATAGCTGTAGGGCCAACATTGCCACCTCATTTGTACTTGGAACTATAGTGATTGGACGAGAAGCATTCAGAGGAGATTGTGAGATTCTGGGAGGATGAGGCATCCGATTGAGGATCCGTGAGCGTTAGGTTAGTGGTCTGATCATCCTACATAGAATTAGAGTTTCATTTTTTGGGTAGGGGTTGTACGGAGGGTCGTACAGGGGTGGTTAGGGGGTGTGGGCCCCACATGCATGGGAGATCTGGTAATAGGCGTGCATATGTGCACTCCTACCCACCGGATAGACATGCATGCGAGTGCCAGTAAGGGGATAATGGGCACGCACTACGGGCACGCCTATCGGTTGAATAGGCACGCACATGTGTGTGCCTGTATAGTGAACAGACGCGCCTATGTGCGCATTTGTATAGTGAATAGGCACACCCGAGAAAGCGCTTGTGTAGTGAATAGGTGCGCACACATGCGTGCCTTTGTAGTGAACATGTGCGCATATGTGCACACCTATGGGGTGTACAGGCATGCATGTGTGCGTGCCTGTGGGTGGAAAAACCACGCCGTGGAGGCAAGGTTGACGGGTGTAAAACATGTCTTTTTGATGTTTTGGATTGTCCATGTGGCTAACTTAGGATGGTTTTATGTTGTGCAAGTGAGTTGTGTGCGTGATGCTTATTGGTTGGCGAGAGTGAGATTGGTTGCAACTGCGAGACACCCTGGCTATTGAAGAGCCAGGTGTACATGCAACTTTGGCAGCCTGTGGGCTGCTGAAGTTCTTTGAGTGCCCCTTGATACGGGCGCAAGAGTATCTCTTGTAGTTTCTTATCCAGATGTGGAGTTCAGACCTGCACTTCTTCATAGTGCGGGGAGAGCAAATTCCCTTCACTGCAGTGGAGGATGTGTATTTTCTGACTGGGTTCCCATTTCGGGGAACACCCCTCCCGACGGAGTCGGTGCTACCTAGAGATACGTCTCTAGCGACGGTGGGTTGGAGATATTGTTCGGGGCCGAACTATATGTCCGGAATAGTCGTGAGCATTGGGGCGATGGATGCCCTAGTGCATCATTGTATAGTAGCGATGATTCTGAGAGTGTATGGTTCATTGGCGACGCAGTGGATCAGCGGTGGCTAGCTGATGGTGATGGACAGGGTGTTGTCAGGTGAGCATTTTTCCTAGGGGATTATGCTGCACTCAAGGATGGTGGGGTAGCTGGACCACTGTCGGTCCACGAATACGGGGGAGTTTTCCTTCGGGTCCATCCTAGTGGCCTAGTTTCTGGAGAGGGTGTCGATGTTGCGCCCTAGGATTCTATTGGGTGTGCCTGGGGTATGAGAGCCACGGATGAGGTGGTGGTCGACCATGTTGCTTTGCCATGGTGGTGGCGAGGGTGGCCACTTCTTCACTATAGAGGTGGTGCAGGTATGGCAATAGATGCCGCGGGTGATATTATAATACCCCTATGCTGGGGTTGACTTTCGGGAGGATCCGGACATGGTGCTACCTCCAGGGGAGGTGTTTGAAAGCCGAGGTATGTTAATGATGTTGGTATGTATGTTTTTTTGTTTTTGAGATAGCATGCCCTATGTATATGATATAGATGCTGATACTATATGTTGTTTGTTTGTATGTGCAGATGTGGCACCTCGGGGGCGCGAGGTGGAGTTGCAGAGAGCATGGGCTCGTCAGAAGCCAGAGAGATTGCCGCAGGGAGAGAGACATCGGCGTGAGGACATCACAATGCGACCAACTAAGCTAGAGAGGGCAGTGAGGAGATGTTGGTTTGATGACCCTGGTGTTGGGCCATCACACGCTCCTCCGATGGCTGTCAGAGTGGATTTTGAGGACATACGCCGTCGTCTGGAGGTAGTGTTATAGGATGTGCCTGAGGGCATATGGTCTCGCATCTAGGATGAGGGTATCCTGGAGCAGTGTGTGGGGGTTCCGTTGCCATGGCGGGACATAGTACGATGAGCAACAGTGGCTAGTGATGCGATGACCAGACAACTGCCACCGAGACAGGAGGGACCGGTAGGGGGTGGACCACCACCGCCTGAGGGAGGGGCGAGTGGTGTTGAGCCACCACTACTTGAGGGAGGAGTAGGCGGTGGTTCTCTAGAGGCACCATGAGTGGTGTTGTATTGATGTATATATATTCTATTTATATAGGCTGGTGAACCCATTTTGTACCAAGGTGCTTCATTGGCCTATGGATAGTTGTATTTTTTATATGTAAACATTTGGATGGCACTGTGGACCTTTCGATATATACATGAGTATACATTTTTGAGATCTATGTGGTGTTTACATGTGGTTTGTTAATGTATTGATGATGTCTAACCTATATATGTGATGACAGTTTGTGTTATATGTTTATGTATGTGTAGAGGTAGCTTGATGTGATATATGCCAGTCTATCACGATATTAGCTAGGTTATCCGTAATTTGATTCAATTGTCTTGGAATATGTGTAAATGTAATGGAATCAAAATGTCGAGATAAAAGTCTAACCTGCAGGTATTTTTGAAAGAGGCAAGGATCACAGACACGGTACACATTGTTGAGCTGGAGTACAACTAGTTGAGAGTCGAGGAAGATGCTAAGGTGACAAATACGATGATGTTGGGCATCGGCGAGGAGGCCGATGATGGTGGTGTATTCGGCTTGGTTGTTGGTCATTGAACCGAAACATATGTCGCTCGAATGGAGCATTTCATGTGAGGGGGTGTAGAGATCCCAAGCAGCCGAAGCGAGATTTTGTGTCCAACGGCTGGCGCTGTTGGCGTAACCGATGTGGTAGGCTAGTGGAGGAAGCATCTGACAATAGCACAAAGGATATTTTAGATGTGAGGGATGGAAAAAAGATTAAAAACACTATAAAAGAAATAACCTAAAGTAGAATGACTATGTTTAAGAATAAAATTTCTTTAGATACAACCCGTTGACAGGTTCTGTTAGCAACAATTGTGGTATCGAGGAACAAAGGTACGTAGGTCTGTAAGATTGCACGATAAGTGCCCAAGCGCAGCACACAGAAGAAATCTGCTTGGGGCCCAAGTCAAGCAAGAGAGCCTGATCATGGACATGAGAAGCGGCAAAGGCTCCACAGGAGGGTTTCATCGGGAATTCGGATATTGGAAATCCCGGGAGAGAGAGTTTTATGCATTTCAGAATCGTGATTCATGATTTCCCGATCAACGGGGACAACTGTCAATCATGGAGGACAGGTGGCAGGCTTTGTGACGAGATTGGACCATTGACAAGTCAACGACCATGAGTCATTGGGGATCGAAGAATCGCGAGTCTGGAGGATGCGTGCTCATTGACATCGCAAACCGCGAAATCCCGATGGAGAATATGGCCGAAGGCATATGGGAGCCGTCACTTGGGCCAGGGTTTTATCAGAGAGCTAGCACGGAAGGAGCCATTGGGGATCGGAGATTCGTGAGTCAGTAGGACTTGTGTATTGAGACATCAAAAGCGCCAAAACCCGGACAGAGGTTTGGCTCAGGTCATATAAGAGGAGGTCGTATGGGTCATAGTATAGCCAAGAGGGCTAACCCATACACGCGCTCATCGTAGAATCAGTGATCGGGAGTTCAAAGGGTCAAGAACTCCTAACAACGGGGAATGAAAAACCCCGAAACCCGATACAGAGTTGGGAAAAGCTGTGGATTTGGCGCCTGGTCATCAAGAAGAAGGCCTGGGGGAGGGGCGTTTTCCACATTAGCTAGCCGAGTTCCCCTTGTAGAAATCCAACAACGCAACTGATAGCCAAAGGTAGGCTATCACATCTCCCAAACGGATACTTGACCAGAGCCTCTCAGGTCCCGATGAATCAATTAATGCAAATGAAGAAGGTGGGTGATACATCATCTCCTTCCTTAAATAGAAGGTTAGAAAGGAGCGTGTACAGAGACAGGTTGTTAGTTCCTCCTGACAAAGATCGCGTCTGACAAACGACTGCATGGGCATTTTGCCCAACGTCTGCATGCGTAGCCCAATAGAGAAGTTCCTCAATGTCAAGAATTGAATTCATCATATGATCGCGCCTTCAGCGCCTGAGTCAGTTCCTAGTATATGTAGGCATTTTTGCCATTTTGGAAAGGTATCGATGGTTGAGCAGAGCTCCCGGTTGTAAAGTTTTAATGAAGCACTGTTATTCTAGTTATGTGTGAAATTTTGAGACTTCTTGCCTTATGAATTCCAGTTTCTTTCATGTCTTTGTTTACACTGTGTTAGAGCAGCTCGAAATTGGAGGATCTAGTCGAGCTACAGCTGTTATAGGATGATGTTGTAATGGATCACTGTAATAGTTGCATTGTCTCTAATTAGTTCTTGTGATTTCCCCCACGCTGAATGACTTGGAATTGGAGGATCCATTCAAGTCCTCTATTCAGTTTCTTGAAGCCCTGAACCAGGAGGATCCTGCTCTCAGAGTTTTTCCCCTACAAACCGCTGCAAGCCTGTTGCCCAGAGCTGTTTGTTCATTTTCTCCTAAGTCTTCCACCTGCTCATCTTTAAATCAACCCACTAGTTGAAGTTAGGATTCCAGACCTCCTTTGTTCTTTACATACCAGACCCAGTCCCTGAGTCAGAATGATATCTCCTCGAGTCTTTATCTCCATTTGATCAATCCTTTATAAACAAATTGTGACATTAAACTGATGGGTGTCGGGCTCTGCTCTTGTAATCGATCCAGGAGTGACTTCCGACGCTAACATTTCTGGCACCATTGCCGGGGATGGAATTGAAGATTTTCCTTGGGTAGAATGACATTGAGCCTCTGAATCTGAAGGTGCATCGGATTATTAGAGCCTTTCTAGATTGCTAATTTGCACCTGGCGACTCCATTGTGACGACTCTGCTGGGGAGAACCTGCTCTGTTAATTGTGGCTTTCAGAGTTAGGCATGCGTGGTCTCACCCACAACTACCTCTAGCTACGCCTAAAACAGATCCAGAGGCGGTGCTCAGAAAGGGAAAGGCCTTTGAAGAAGAAGCATCCATCACCGAACCAGGTAATCCACCATATCCTTCTGCTGGAGCTCCTTTTTCTCCTCCTCAGTTATTTGACAGGCATGTCTCTGCAGTTTCCCATTTCCTATATTTTGGGAGTGTTCCTGTTGAGTTTTCCTCTCCTGGTCTGGGACCAGAGGGACAAGACTTCGTCACTCCCCTCTTCCCAGAAACTGTACCCTAGCGTAGACCCAGGACCGTAGAAGATTTCCCTACGCCTAGCTTAACCACTTCTGTGCAAAGAGGAGCACCCGATGACTTGAGCTCGATAGCCTTCTCCTTAAATCACCTCTTATTTCCCACTCCACTTCTAGACTCACTCTCAATAACCTCTTTGTGAACTCCTTCTCCTCCAAATTATCCTCCACCTAATATTCCTATGGCTGGTGCTAATCCCCCTCTGAATATAATGGACGCCATAGTTGCTGCTAGGTATGCTCCCTTGATCTTATCTCAGCCCACGAATCCTTTCCCTACTGGAGATTACTTGAAATATATGCCCAAGTTCACCGGGGAAGGAGACATAACTGTGGAAGAACATCTGGCTGCTTTCTACAGTTATGTAGACAACCTAAACATTGGAAATGAATATGGTTGGACGAGGGTTTTTGTCCAGAGCCTGGATGGTGAGGTAAGGAAGTGGTTTAGGGGATTAGCCCCCGGATCTATTGCTAGAATTGAAGCCCTGGATAATGCTTTCCTGAGGCAATGGGGAGATAAGAAGGATTTCATGTATTATATGACTGAGTTCGGGTCTTTGAAGAAGATGGAAGGAGATTTTGTCTCTGACTTCTCCAAAAGATTCAATAAAATGTACAATAAGATTCCTGATGAAATAAATCCATCAAAAGCCTCGGCCAAGATGTCCTATGCTAGTGCGTTTGGCCCCGATTTCTGTCTTTTATTGAGAGAAAGAAGAGTCGCTTCCTTAGCTCAAATGCAAGACGCATCCATAGAAGTGGAATCCAATGTATTAGTAGCCGATAGATTGAGGAACGAGGCTGACGCGGGCAGGAGAAAGGGAAAATCCAAAGCCTTAGCTTCTGGCCCATCGGTGCCCCACCTTCAAGTAGATGAGCTGAAAAAGATGGTGAAGTCTCTATCTGCAGAGATGGAAAGAATGAAGGTAGAGAGGAGGCAAGCATACAAGGGCCCTCAGAGCACTGAAAACAAAGGAGGTTTTCGGAGGACAAACAACATCGCTTCCCTGATGATGCAAAGAGACAGAGATGACCAGAAAATTCAGCCCCCTTTTCAAAACAATTTTGTGGCTGAGGGAGAAGAAAGAGAAATTGATGAGCTAGAGCCTGAAATACATTACTTTGGAGATACTCCTCCTTTTCCTCATCTCACTCAATCAGCATATGAGAAATCTCTCATGGACAGCCCGCTAAATGAATTGAGCAAGGGAGAAAAGGCCGACAGCGGTCAATGAAGGTACAAACTGAGGTCCAACAAAAGGACCGCAACACCTGATATTCCTGAGTAGTCCATTAGAGCTGAGAAGCCTGCTAGTAAAGTAGCAGATGCTCACAGAGGTAAGAAGTCCCAACCCCTCTCTCCCGTTGTCCATAATCATGTTCCTAAAATAAAAGAAATTCCAAAGCCTACATCTTCTTTTATCTTCGATCATGAGATCCAAAAGATCAGAATCCCTGTGCCCCTCACTGAGATGATTAAACATGATGAATTCAAAAATAAATTCTCTGAACTTTTACAGTCTGAAGCCTCATTCCTTCCTATGGACTCCATAAACCTCCAAGATGAAAATCCAGTCGTCTTCCTAGGTCCCATGGTAGAAGAAAGATATGACTCATCCCCTCCCTTCTACACCTCCTTGAACATACATGACAAAGTGCTACACAACTGCTTGATGGATTCAGGGGCCTCTCACAACCTCATGCCCAAGATTGTCATGGAAGAGTTAGGACTAGAAGTCACTCGAGCCTATCATGACCTCTATTCCTTTAACTCCAGGAGAGTTCAGTGTCTTGGAGTTATTAAGGACCTGGTTGTTACCTTGTTTCAACTTCCCATGAAGAGTGTGGTCATGGATATTGTAGTAGCTGATGTCCCCCCCAAGTTCGGTATGCTATTATCAAGATCTTGGATAAAAATACTGGGAGCGACCTTGCAGATGGACCTCACATATGCTACTATCCCAATGTTTGGAGGAGAGCATAGAAGGCTATACAGGGAATCTCAATTGGCCTATATAATCAGTGATGAAGCCAACCCTACCAACCATCCCATCTTTGCCTTAGATACTGATTTAGGATCTAGTGTGCTACAACTCACCAATGCCCCCGAGCCTCCTCTCAAACTCAGAAAGCATCCCACTAGTTCCCCCAAACTTCCTCCCTCCATCACCCCCGTTTGGAAGTTGTTCTTTGATGGAGCCTCTTCCAGGGAAGGTGCTGGAGCTGGGGTGGTTTTTGTGTCACCTTCTCAGGAAACCATATCTCTGTCATACAAATTATAATTTGAAACTACCAACAATGTGGCAGAGTATGAGGCTCTTGTTCTGGGATTAAGAGCTGCAAGGGAAATGGGAATTCAGGAAGTAGCAGTGTTCGGTGATGCAGAGTTGGTGGTTCAACATGTCAAGAACGCTTATCAGGCTAAGCATCCTCAACTCAGAAGTTACAAGAATGAGGTTTGGGACCTTATTGACAGTTTCTTCTCAGCATTTAACATTTCATTCATTCCAAGAGAGGAGAACACAATGGCAGATTCCTTGGCTACATCAGCTAGCAACTTCAAAGTACCTTTGCCACCCAAATTCAGATATGGTGTAGAGGTAAAATACAGGCCCTCCATACCTGACAATGTCAAACATTGGAAGGTATTCGAGGATGATCTCGAGGTCAGGAGGTTCTTGGAGACTGTCGAGGAATTTTCAAAAATGCATATAGACCAAGACGTTGTCTCAGAGGAAGAGATCGATGGTGGTAATTTTCTGAATAAGATTGCAGGGCATGACATTGTACAACTGCCCACCAACCATATTTCTAGAGGACTGGTTCCTTTGGAAAGGCTTTTTGATAGAAATGATGTGTCGATAAAAGGAGAAGCCTCGGAGGAGGACGCTGGTACTATTCAGTGCAACATTGGAACTGAGAGTGACCCCAAGTATGTCAAATTGTCAAGAAGTCTGACAAAGGAGCAAAGGCCTGAATACATCAGACTTTTGAGGGAATTTGCTGATGTGTTTGCCTGGACCTATGAAGACCTCAAAACCTATGACACCTCAGTCATCGAGCATAAAATTCCATTAAAGGAGGAGGCAAATTAAAGGAAAAAGAATGGAGAGATCTGACTATATGTAGACTTCATAAACCTGAATAGAAGCTCACGAAAAGATAACTACCCCTTGTCGAAGATGGAACATATATTGCAGAGGGTGACAGGAGCTTCCAGGATGTCCATGATTGATAGTTTCTCTGCCTACAAACAGGTCTCTGTTCTTCTTGAAGACAAGGAAAAGACAGCATTCACCACCTCATGGGGCACATTCATGTATGCCAAGATGCTATTTGGACTAATCAACACAGGGGAAACTTTCCAACGTGCCATGGACATAGATTTTGTTGGGGAAAAGGATAAATTTGTGGTCGTTTATCTAGATTACATCACAGTATTTTCAAAATCTGATAAAGAACACCGTCACCATCACAGGAAAGTTTTCTTGAAATGTAGAAAGTTTGGCATTTCATTAAACCCCAAGAAATATCTATTCGCCATGAAGGAGGGAAACTTACTAGGCCACATAGTATCAGCAGAAGGAGTCAGGATTGACCCCAACAGAGTTGAGGCGATACAAGCCTTATCAATCCCGAGGTCCAAGAAGGAGGTTCAATCTTTCCTCGGTAAAATTAACTTTCTAAGGAGTTTTATGCCTAACTTTGTTGAGGAGGTAAAGCTTATAACATCCATGTTAAAGAAAGAGAATGAAGTAAGGTGGACTCTCAATCACAGCATTCCTTTGAACAAATCAAGAAGGCCCTGACTGAATCTCTTGTGTTGATCAGTCCTGACTACTCAAAGGATTTCCTTATTTTATCCTTTGCCTCACCTAACACAGTGGTTGTTGTTCTATTACAGACAAATGACAGTGGGCTAGAGCAGCCTATTTCTTATTTCATCCGAGCATTGAGGGATGTTGAAGTCAGGTATGACACTATGGAGAAGTAGGCTTATGCTCTAGTAAAAGCTCTCAAAGATTTTAGAACCTACATCCTGCAGTCAAAGATCATCGCCTATGTCCCCTTGGCTGCTGTCAAAGACATTCTTATTCAGCCTGACATAGATGGGAGAAGGAGTAAATGGATAGCCAAAATCCTAGAATTCAACCTGGAAATAAGGCCCACCAAATTGATCAAAGGGAAAGGTTTAGCCAAACTGTTGGCTGAAGCAAACTGCCAAGCATTGGGGATAAGTTTCATCAACGAATGCTCAGGTATTCAGCAAGATCGACTGCCTAACGTAGACCATCAAAGGGAGCCTCCATTGGCTCGATGTCCTTGGTATAAGGATGTTCGATCATATACTTTCTACAGGAGCTGCGACCTCCAGACAGCCTGCAAAGAAGCAAAGCAAGAGCTCTAAAGCTCAAAGCAGTCAAGTACTGCCTAATCGATCAAGTGTTATATTGGAAAGACCCCCTGGGAGTGCTTTTAAAATGCATGAGTCCACCAGAGTTTGAGATGATCATGGCTGAATTTCACAGCGACCTGTGTGGAGGAAACCATTTCTGGAGAGCCATAGCTCACAAAATACTCAGGGCTGGGTACTACTAGCCTACCATATTCACCGATATATGCAAAGGAGTCAGAGCCTGCATCAAGTGTCAAAATTTTGCAGGAAAGCAACAACTCAGGTCTCTGTCGTTAAATCCAGTGGTGGTTTCAGGGCCTTTCCAGCAGTGGGTCTTAGATTTCATTGGATAAATTCACCCTACCTCCAGCGGGCAACATAGGTGGATCCTAAATGCTACATATTTCTTCACCAAGTGGATTGAAGCTATCCCCACCAAGAGTGCTTCTCACAAGGTAATCATTGGATTCTTGGAGGACCTCATCACAAGGTTCAGCTGCCCAAATAAGATTGTCATTGATAATGCAGCCGCTTTCGGGTCTGAACCACTAGCCAAGTTCGGTGAACAGTTAGGGATCAAATTGATTCACTCCACCCCATATTATCCACAGGGAAACGGTCTAGCAGAATCCTCCAACAAAAGCCTGATAAGGATCATCAAAAGGTTGTTGGAAGACAACAAAAGGGCTTGGAGTTCAAATATGAAATTCTCCCTATGGGCTGATCGGATGACTAAAAAGAGATCTATAGGGCTCTCCCCTTTCCAGTTAGTCTACGGAGCCGAAGTTGTCTTCCCTTCTCAGCTAGCCTTTCCCGTAGCGAAATTCTTCAAGGATCATCAAGAAGAGCCAAATGACATGATCAGAAGGATTCATCAGCTAGTAGAGGTTTAGTAGGCCAGAGAGAAGACAGTGGACAGAATTTAGGACCATCAGCAAAAGATCAAGCAGGTCTTCGATAAGAAGGCCAAGAAGGAGCAGTTCCAGATAGGAGACCTGGTGATGAAATGGGATTCTCCTAAACAAGATAAGGGAAAACATAGCAAATTTGAATCCCTGTGGATTGGGCCTTTCAGAATATCCGAGATTTTATCCAATAACACATACAGGTTGCGAGATTTGGAAGGTGAAGAATTTTTTAGAATCCCAGTGAATAGGCATTTCCTGAAGAAATGTTTTGTCTGAGCCTCCAGTGGCTCCTTTGTTTGTAAATATTGTCTTTTGTTTCTTAGTTCGTTTTCATTTTTATTTTTGCGGCCTAATAATGACTCCATAGCCCAACAGCGAGGCACTGGAACTGCAAAATGAGTCCTTAGAGAATCACAGGGACGACTCTATCCCCCATGGAGCCTAATGTTAGCAACAATTGTGGTATCAGGGAACAAAGGTATGCAGGTCTGTAGGATTGTGCGATAAGTGCCCAAGCACAGCACACAAAAGAAATCTACTTGGGGACTAACTCAAGCAAGTGAGCCTGATCATGGACATGAGAAGTGGCGAAGGCTCCACAGGAGGGTTTCATTGGGAATCGGGATATCGGAGATCCCAGGAGCAAGAGTTTTATGCATTTCAGAATCGCGATTCGCGATTTCCCAATCGGCGGGGACAGCTGTCAATTGTGGAGGACAGGTGGCAGGCTTTGTGACGAGAGTGGAACGTTGACAAGTCAACAACCATGAGCCATCGGGGATCAGAGAATCGCGAGTCTGGAGGACACGTGCTCGTTGACATCGCAAACCACGAAATCCAGATGGAGAATATGGCTGAAGGCATATGGGAGCGGTCACTTGGGCCAGTGTTTCGTCAGAGAGCTAGCAAGGAAGGAGTTGTTGGGGATCGAAGATTCGTGAGTCGGGAGGACTTGTGTATCGAGACATCAAAAGTGCTAAAACCCTGACAGAGGTTTGGCTCAAGTCATATAAGAGGAGGTTGTATGGGTCATAGTATAGCCAGGAGGGCTAACCCATACACGCGCTCATCAGAGAATCAGTGATCGGGAGTTCAAAGGGTCAATAACTCCTGACAACGGGGAACACGAAACCCCAAAACCTGATACAGAGTCAGGAAAAGCCGCGGATTTGGCACCTGGTCATCAAGAAGAAGGCCTGGGGGAGGGGCGTTTTCCACATTGGCCAGCCGAGTTCCCCTTGCAGAAATCCAACAACACAACTGACAGCCAAAGGTAGGCTATCACGTCTCCCAAACAGATACTTGACCAGAGCCTCTCAGGTCCCGATGAATCAATTAATGAAAATGAAGAAGGTGGGTGATACATCATCTCCTTCCTTAAATAGAAGGTTAGAAAGGAATGTGTACAGAGACAGGCTGTCAGTTCCTCCTGACAAAGATCACGTCTGACAGATGACTACATGGGAATTCTGCCCAACGTCTGCATGCGTAGCCCAACAAAGAAGTTCCTCAATTTCAAGCATTGAATTCATGATATGATCGCACCTTTAGCGCCTGAGTCAGTTCCAAGTATATGTAGGCATTCTTTCCATTTTGGAAAGGTATCGATGGTTGAGCAGAGCTCCCGGTTGTACAGTTTTAATGAAGCACTGTTATTCTGGTTATGTGTGAACTTTTGAGACTTCTTGCCTTATGAATGCCAGTTTCTTTCATGTCTTTGTTTACACTGTGTTAGAGCAGCTCGGAATTGGAGGATCCAGTCAAGCTACAACTGTTATAAGATGATGTTGTAATGGATCACTGTAATAGTTGCATTGTCTCTAATTAGTTCTTGTGATTTCCCCAGCGCTGAATGACTTGGAATTGGAGGATCCAATCAAGTCCTCTATTCAGTTTCTTGAAGCCCTAAACCAAGAGGATCCTGCTCTCAGAGTGTTTTCCCTACAAACCACTGCAAGCCTGTTTCCCAGAGCTGTTTGTTCATTTTCTCCTAAGTCTTTCACCTGCTCATCTTTAAATCAACCCACTGGCTAAAGTTAGGATTCCAGACCTCCTTTGTTCTTTACATACCAGAACCAGTCCCTGAGTCAGAATGATATATGCTCAAGTCTTTATCTCCATTTGATAAACCCTTTATAAACAAATCATGACATTAAACTGATGGGTGTCAGGCTCTGCTCCTGCAAGCAATCCATGAGTGACTTCCGACGCTAATAGGTTCTTTGAGAGAGAGGCCTTCGGGGGAGGCCAGGATGTATCCGCCTTTGGTGAGGCAATGTTGGATAATGTATGGGCCATGCCAGAGTGACTCGAATTTTCTATGGCCAAAGGTATCATGAGCGATATCATAAGCCAGGACAAGGTCCCCTTCACGAAATGAGAAAAGGTTGACATGTCGATCAAAGGAAGCCTTGGATCATTTTTTAGCTACCTTGTTGTTCTATAATGAACTTCATCCAGAGACTCTAAGTTCAGCAAGCGCTGCTCCATTGGAGGAGTGTCGGGTAATATCTCAATTGCGGTGTGTAAGGTGGGAATTTTGCGCTCGATGGGAAGAGTGTCCTCGACCCCATGGACTAGATGAAATGGTGTGAAACTAGTTGATCTGAAAATAGAAGGCTGACTTGTTATGCTATGCAAGCACCCTCTACTTCAATAAAATAAACCTTACAGGACCTTGCTTCATGTGTTAAAATATGCAAGATGGTTTATGTGTTAAGTTCTTGCTTCTTCTTGTCAAAGTTCATGTGTGAGGAAATGTTCTTTTAAAAGATTAAAAATGTGTTATAAACAAATATACAGCAACATAAATTGCAGCAAATAACACATCAAACTCACAACAATACCAAGATGATAAAGGAGTTCACCCCTCTCTGGGCTACATCTCCTTGAGCCTCCTTCAATGGACTTGGCTCTTTGGGATTAGTTTGTCAAATGTTATTTTACAAGCTGCTTCTCAACTCCAATGGATTTACAGACTGTACCATTGGGTTCAGAATACATAAAAACCCCAAAAATGACTATTAGAACTCTGAAAATGGATCTTGTCTCATCCAGTCATGACCTCTTCTACATGTGGCCTTTAAGCTTCCCTGAGCTTCTCTGTGGAAAAAACACCTGTAAAAGTCCTCCAATGGATCTAAAACCTATCCCAATGTGTTAAGAGCATATCAATTAGTCAAAAATGACTATTCATTCACAGAAAATAGACATATGCTCATCTGAGCATGGCCTCAAACAATGAGGGCTTCAAGCTCCCTAGAGCTTCCACAAACTTCAATGGTGAAAAACCTGCAAAAGAAGTCTTCAAATGCCTGTAAAAATAGTGCCAATGGACTCAAAACGTCCAAAAACCCCTAGCTGGGCTTTTTCGGCAACTCATTTGGCCAAAAACTTAAGAAGTTAGGCCTCCTGCCATTTTTCTCCTTCAAGCTTGTTGTCTCTGGTTCGCCATTTCGCACCTATGTGTAAGTGAACCTAGCTTCCAGGCATTTCCCGTGCCTAAACCCAGCACACGCATGTATCTCCACAAAATGTGCCAAATTGTTGAACAGTTAATGGAAATAAAGCCCCCAAAGACGGAGGTGTTGGGCGCATGGGGGACCATATGGCCACGTCCCGCGCATAAAAAGGCACATGTTTTAATGGTTAAACCAGAACTTGACAAGTGGCGGGCGCAGTCAAAAATCGTTTAAACCAATTTAGAAAAAACCCATGCGCATGGTGTAAAGTGGTTGTATGGTATAATGAAACCACGGGCTAACATTTGAAAACCCCACGCTATACACCAATAGGCACGGTCATATATAATGGCATGGAACCAGGGGTTTAAGCCCAAAAATCCACGCGCAAATGGTTATAGTTTCATGTGAATGCAATAAAACCGTGGGTTAGATTTAAAACACCCCCACGCGCCCGGTTAAGGTCACATGCTAACATACATAAAACCATGAGCCAATTAATTGAAACTCCCGCACGTATGTAACACGGTAACTATGATATGGACATATGGTTAAAACCGAAACCATGGGCTTTGGACTCCCATTTGAATTGCGCACACGTGGATATACATATCGGTCATATTAAAACGAATGGGACCATGGGTCGGGGCTAAGCCCCGGCCCGACCCCCCTACCAAACAATACAACATGCGATTTTAAATATATATTTTGCCAGATGCCATGTAAGAACGGACGTGTGGTCTAGCGGTCGAGTGGATTATGTTAAACCTTTGACTGTGGGTAGAGGTCCGAGGATCGACCCCCATGGACCCATAATATTTTAATAAACGAAAACAATGACCAAAGAATGAGTGACATGTGGCGCCCTCGGGTTGGGCCACGTGTCCTCATACTATTCGCCAACAACGGACATGTGTCAGCTTCTCATTCACCACTGTCAACTAACCACCGTTTGCCATGTCATTATCAACATGTCATCATATGGAATGTACGGCATGCCACATCACCGTACGGACTGTACGGATAGGTACAATCAACATCAAATTTTTTTTGCCTGTTTGGCTCAGTGAACAGATCGCGATATCTTCTCCATACGGACTCCGTTTGAGAAAGTAAATATACCATCGAAATCAGGAAGATGAGACGGATGCAATGGCACCATTTTCATCGCATTCCAAACACTTTGAAATTTGAGCAAAATTTTGACCCCTGGTCCAGATTTTGATCACACCTTCCCACTGAAAGGCTTTTAGACCCACAAAAGATTAGGATTATCTAACTGAGCTTCAATACTCTTCTCCTTTCAAGTTCTATCAACTGATTCTACTTGAAAAGTCTTTTCGACAATCACCTGGATACTTTGACATGCCTTGCACTGCAACTAGCTATGTCCCTCATCCACTGCTCTCTGGATGCTGCTGACCCACTATTCTCTCTGTGCTTGGAAGGATGCCAACCTTCCCACTGAGAATCAAGTCCCTCTTGTGAACTCTTTGACGTCAACAATCTGCTCTCCAATGGCTGCAAAAACTTTCCTACGACATCTTGTCACAAGCCAAGAAAACCATCAATCTTGAAAACAAATTGACACAAGACTGAAAATGATGACAGCAAAGTCTTTTTTCTCTTCAAGCAAACTGTCACATCTTTTGCTTCATCAAAGCACATATCGTTTTCCTGCATCTTGGTGTACTCAAAATCAACTTTCAAGTCAACAAACACCTTCGACTAAACACCAGTCGAAAAAAATGAACGACACAACATAGTCGTCAAGATAACATCGACACAGTCGAGACTCATGTGAAACGTATCAACCTTCCAAAATGACAAGTCTAAAAACATGATAAACAATCATTCTACAATCATGAGTTATTCATGATGAACTATCATCAAATTCATTGTTTATGCACTCACAAAACCATATGCATGCACATAGATCTTCAACTCTCCTTCCAGTATAAACATAGGTACTTAAACCCAAAACATGTGGGTACTAAAGAGCTGAATATGAAAAATGTATATGGCTGTAACAAACAAGCAGCACACCCCTCTTTTACTTCCTCTTGACGAGGTGGTATCACACAAGTATGCATTCAAAAGAAAATGCATTCACATGCAAACTCGCATCTTGCAATTTATGATAAACTGCAGCAACTTGTCAAACTTCAACAAAAATGAATAGATAAGGCTGACATATGCATCTACTACAGAAAAATTGCAAGCCTTACTTACTCAAGAAATCTAACCATTTCTTACCAAGCCAACTCAATGGTGAATTCTTCTGCTGAAAATCGTCTTCTTGTGAATCATCTTGACCCACATCGATGATGGAATCTCCTCTTCCATTCTTGCCAATATTTTTATCCATCTGCTTCTTGTGCTGTGGATGAGTGGTTGGATGCAATGTCCAACATTGGTCAATGAGATGACCCCTCTTCTGACAATGAGTGCAAATCTTTTGCATGCTCTTTTCAAGTTGACTTTGCTTGGAAAGTTTCCTGAAAGTGGTCAATCTTTTCCAACATTTTGAAACATGATGGTTATATAAACCACAATATGTACATGGACTTTTTCTTCCATTTTTACATGCAAATTTATCATGCTTAACATAATCAAAAGCAACTGAATTATAGGCAGATCTATACCTTGAACATTCACCTTTATCGCCTCTTTGAGGAGGTGAATTTGAAGAGTTACAAGCTCTCTTTTGAAGACCAACAAATATGTTCTCGTCCTCATGGCTGTCACAGCTCTTTTGTTTCACACATTTGCATTCATATTGAACACAAGTTTTGCATGCTAAAGAGAATGAACTTTCAACAAAAGTTCTTGAACTTTCACCTTTATAGCCTTCTTGAGGAGGTGAACTTGAAACAAAATTTGTTCTTGGAACTTTTTCATTTGTTTCCTCAACTTTGGAATTTGCTCCATCAATTCGTTCATAACCAAGACCACAATACTTAGGTCTCTCTTCAACAACAATAGGCTCAACAATGCCTTCTGCATGCTTGCCTAACCCTTTACCTTCATAGCCCATTTTTAACAATAACTTGGACCCTACTCCTCTTGTGTGATTTTCAAAAACACCAAAGCATTCTTATTGAGAGGAATTTGAAGATAAACTAACATTACATACCTCATGTTCATGCATGTACTTGGTAAGGGTTTCCTTTTCTTCATGGAGTTGAGTCTCCATCTCCTGCAACTTTTCAAGAAGTTGGTCTTTCTCCTCCTTCATGGCCATCAACTGTTCTTGAAGGAAAATGCTCTCTTCTCTATCTTTCTACAACTCTTGTACCATATATTTCATGGTTAGCAATTCCTTAAACATCTCTTTGTCAAAGAACTTAGATTCGGAAGATGTATGAGAACTATCCATGTTTGAAGCTTCCCCCATCCTTGCAAGATCAAACTTCAACACAAAACTTGCACAAATACCAACAGCTAAAACTCAAGCTATCAATGTCAAATACATGAGCAAGACAAACTATGCTTTGATACCATCTGATCTGAAAATACAAGGCTGACTTGTTATGCTATGCAAGCACCCTCTACTTCAATAAAATAAACCTTACAAGACCTTGCTTCATGTGTTAAAATATGCAAGATGGTTTATGTGTTAAGTTCTTGCTTCTTCTTGTCAAAGTTCAAGTGTGAGGAAATGTTCTTTTAAAAGATTAAATATGTGCTATAAACAAATACACAGCAACATAAATTGCATCAAATAACACATCAAACTCACAACAATACCAATATGATAAAGGAGTTCACCCCTCTCTGGGCTACATCTCCTTGAGCCTCCTTCAATGGACTTGGCTCTTTGGGATTAGTTTGTC
>JZKD02S1747062.1:258646-271069 GCA_000966675.3 Picea glauca | reverse complement strand
TTCTAGGGAAAAAAACCCTAACATAATCTCTACCGTTAGATCTACGACCTTATAATGAATGGTCCAGATTTACAATGAAATTACAATATACTTTTACAAGGCAATTTTTTCTTCGAGGGATTTGCCCCCGAACCCCCGCTGGGGGCCCGCTTGCCCCTAGACCCCCCAGCCGGGGGGATAGCCCCCCCGGACCCCGTAGAGGGGGTATCCCCCCTCTGCACTCCCCAGTGTGGAAGAGTGTACATACTTCTAGGGTGTAAATACTTCATGGGGTATAAACACGGTTGAAATCAAGGACCTCTGAAGCAGGAAGATAATTAGGCTCCACAACCAACACCTCCTCCATGCCACACATGCCAAAACTTCGGCCCAACATATCTCAATGTAAAACCATACCCCTAATGACACCATGGGTGACCTATGATCATGATAGGCTAGCTCATGATGAGACCTCCTATTCCCCAACTAACACCTTGGGTATTCATTATCATTCATTTTGTAGATCCCCAATTTATTATAGAGAATCATTTCATTTCTTTCTCGGGGATCCATGGGTGAAGCATTTCAAAGGTTTTATGATTGGATTTTATCTTTTTCTAGCTAATTTTACCCTCTAGGTATTTAGCCCCTTATTCCCATGAGGAAAAGTACAATCCTTTCTTGGATCAATACACCTGAAGATCCCAAAAGGCTAGGTAGATGGAGGGAAAAAGTATGGAAATTGACAAGTATGGTAGGGAACAGACAACCACTTTTCAAGGAACCAACTAGTAGCAACCTATTCCCAAGGGAAGCCAACTTACTAGGACACATTGACACCCCCCTCGGGTTTAAATAAGGAAAAGAGAATAAATTCCAAGAAAATGTTTTAAAATAAAGAAAGATCATTTGCAACATGTTCAAATGCTTTAAATATCAGAGTGATATGTAACATGATACCTGGACTCATTACCTTATGGAGCAAGACCCACTTCCTTATAGGAATCAGGCAAGTGTAGTGGATGTTTTTGTTGGTGATGTTTAGGATGCATCAATGAAAATAAGGTCCCCTCTAGGGATATGCTCTGTCCATCTAGCTCTCAGCACTCCATGTCTACAACCTGTGGGCCTCAAGACATGATCTTCTTAGTTAACCCTAGGTTAGGGGTAACACACGCCATGGTCATGTATTTATAGGACCAATGCAATATTTTTCCTAAATTTCTCATAGTGTGATTGGGATCCCTTTGAAAGTACTTCTCATCCTTTCAGTAGCCCCAAGGTAAGATTTCAGGTTGATCTTGAGGTCTTGTCATGGTACACCTCAGTCTGGAAGTGGTTGAGTCTTGACCAAGTGCATTAATGCATCATTTTTGCATCAGTGTGTGTTCTTGTGGAGATAATTTGAACAGACCGTGAATTTTGTGCATTCAATATTTTCTTGGCTCGCATGATGTGCGTGAGTAAGCCTTGGTAAATTTGTGTTGAAATTAAATGATTTTTTTCATAGTTTTTCTTGTTGAATAGGTTTTGTAAATGCTTGAAGTGTGTTGATTAATGTGTTATGTTGGTATTGTCTTCGACCATTTTCTGTATTGCGATGAGAAATTTTTCGATGATAACATTGGTGAATCAACAAATGAGATAATGTTTGACCCTGTGATCAATGACCCAAAATAATTTTGGTAAATTTAAAAATTTATAAGGTTTCAACAATTTGGAAGGTTGCACAGATCGATGACTAAGATTTATTTTCAACGGTCCAAAAAATGAAATAGATCGATGGTCTGGATTCATTTCATCTATTGGAATATTGGATATGATCCATGATCAAGATCATATTGGATCATAGATTGAAGGCATGGATTCATCAAGGATTGGTTTAAATTTCCAAGTGTTGGAAATTATCCAAGAGTAATCACCAATGGACGATGGTCAGGTTGGCGAGTTTGGCAAAGAGTTTCGATCGACCAAAAGGAATCTCTAATGGTCGATGGTAGATGTTTGGGAATCGACAGAGTTGGGAAAATTTTGATAGATCAATTATCGAGATCATTTTAGAATAATAGATCAATGGCCCATATTAATTGGATATTGGTCAAAAAGTTTCTAACTGTTGAAGTTAGCTAAAGGAATTGTCGAAATTCGATGACTGATGGTTGGGTCGGCTAGAATGGTGAAATGTTTGGTCTCCCATGGGAATATTCTATGGTCGATGGACCGATGGTTGGGTTTCGATGGATTCATCCAAGTGTTTTGATTGATCAAGAGAATTTTTCGATGGTCGATGGTATAATGGTCAGGTGTCAGATGATTCAACGAGGCGTTCATGTCATACAAGGGAAATGTTCAATGGTCAATGAAGGAAAGAGAGTGATGATGTGTCATTCCATTTCAACATCAATGTTTCATGCCATGTCATCCAAAATTCCAAGTTAGTGTCTACATGCCATGCCACGTCAACATCCACATGTCATGCCACATTAGAAGTTGGCATGTCAGCCAAGAAAGGGTTGATGACCAATGGTTGGGTCAGTTGATTTGATAAGTGTTTTCTTCAATCAATAGGGATCGCCAACATTTGATGGTTGATGATTGGGTTGGTCAGTTTAGCAATGTTTTGCAAGTAGTTTCCAAGAGAAATGACTGATGGTCGATGGTTGGGTATTAGGGAGATTCACAAACAAGTTCAGTTCACCAAGGGGAATCATTGACTGACCGATCACTGATTGAGATTTGATCAATGGATCATATTTCACCTAATTTGAGGTCGACAACTCATATTTAAAGGGTTGTTATTATAGTAAGACAATCAATTTTATATGAATTTTTCTTAATTTTTCATATTTTTGAAGGTCATTAACTTGCGAGGTGATTTTGATGCCCTAAATGATTTTTTCAAGAACAGGTTTGTACAACTTAGAAAAAAATAACTCAGAGAGAAATATCCAATGAGCTACTCTGAGAGTAAAATAGAGCTCGTATGAGAAATTTCAGCCAAAACAATTAAGGTAAAAATTCATCACCAAGTTCACTTTCGGAGGGAATAAATCCTTGATCAGAAGTTTTTTTGGAGGATAGGAGAAGTCTATGGAAAGGTTGCAAACCATAGAAGATAACCATGGATATGGATTTAGAATATAGGTATGTAAAAATGTGTAGGAAAAAAAAGAAGTCACCTATAGCATACAGGGGTAAATTGGGTAAAATAGCCTCAACTTCTCTGGGCCATACCTTTCATTTCGGAGCTCATATTTGAGAAAAAAAAATGTTTGAAAGGTATTAAGGGGGAGAAGACATCTATCCAGTCATAATTTTGAATTGGGGATTTGAATTTATCATAAAGTAATAAAGAGTTTTGTGTAGCATTAAAAGAGTGGAAATCACAACTTGTAAATGTTGCAACTTTTCACTCAAAACTCATAATGAGGAACAAATACAACCATTGAAAAGTTGTTACGGAGATGAATACAACTAAGGAATCATATTTTGATTTGTTTCATAGTGTCCATCATAAATTGGGATAAAGAATAAATTGTTTTATAATTGATTAAATGTTTTATGTTACACATGTTCTAATAGTAATTATTACATGCACATTTCTTGGAGAATTAGAGGTACATGAAAGAAACTTTGGTTCTTATATGAGGACGAGAGTTATGGAATATGCTCAGGGATCTTACATCCATGAGGAAGAGGTTATAGGTCTTTATTTCAGCATGGGAAATGTTGAGATAGATTCAAAAGGAAGAAGAGACAAGAAGGAGTAGATAATGAAAGGATTATGAAGGATCGAGAAGATTGTTGGGTATGTATTATATTCTTTGCATGACTAGATCTAGTGTCTACTACATTGTTTTGGGCATGCAGGGGTCTCATGGGGAAAATATCCCCCCTATGTAGGGGTTCGGAGGCAGTGCCCCCGAGAAATTGTTTTTCCTCAGGAAACGTGTCATATTTTTTCCTTGTTTTTCATGTCACCTCGATTTTTGTGTCCATTGTTGGGTAGTTTTTTGGCACATGGTTTTTGTCGATGGTTTTCTATTTCCGGTTAAGGAAGTAGGGTTGTTGACTATTCCAGGTCATTGGGTTATGGTTTTGGATGTCGTTGGCTCCTATATGTATATTGTATTGTTAACAATGTATCATTATGAATGAATATAGAATATGTTGGTTTTCCCGGTTTGGGTTTCCAGGGGAAAAATGTTTGTGTAATGTGTGCACTTTCCATTGTATTTTTTCTTTTCTTTTATTGAAAATCTATTTGTAGTAAAATATTTTACAATGTTAAAATCTACATTTGGTATTAGAGATTTGTTGGCTTCATTGGGATGCCTTTGTGGTCAAGGGTTTGGCTCTGGACTGTGATACGCCTTGTTACAGTGGGAGATCTGTGGTATTGATTTTTCGAGTGAAAAGAAATGGTGAGCAGTTCGAAATGGAGATCGAGAAGTTTAATGGGAATTTTTTTGAGATGTGGAATCTCAAGATGGAAGATCTGTTGGTGGGCAGAGATCAGTGGATCATGGTGGATCCAGGTACTGCACCTACATGAACTTCAGAAAATTAATGGAAAAAGTTGGATTGAAAGGCGAAGAGCACAATCCGACTGTGTCTCTCAGATTCAATATTACTGAATATGTCAGAGGAAGCTACAACCAAATATTTATGGGATATGTTAGGGAAGTTGTATCAATATAAGTCCCTAGTAAATAATTTTTTCTTGAGAAAGAAGTTGTATAACCTGAGGATGAGAGATGGAGACTCAGTGGCAGAGCATTTAAATTTCTTCAATACTGTGGTAAGTCAGTTAGTATCTGTTGAGATTAAAATTTTAGATGAAGAGAAGTGTATCAGTTTAATATGCTCTTGACCAGACTAGTGGAATAGTCTGGTTGTGGTCATAGGTAGTATTACAACTACCTTGAAGTTTGATGAAGTGTTCTCATCCTTGTTTTCAGAGGAGATGAGACAAAAGAACATGGAAGGACATAACACGTGTGAATTATTTGCAAGAGGATGCTCCCACGAAATAAATAGATCTAAGTCCTCAAGTGGGATATATAATTATAAGGGTATATTTAAATCTCCTAGAAAAATTTTAAAGGTATGTTGGAGATGTGGAAAAGAAGGGAACTACAAGAAGTAGTGTAGATCCAAAATTGAGAAAAAGAAGGGATCTGAAGAAGCTCCTTCTATAGAAGAAAAGGCCTCCGAGGAAGAAGGAGGGGATGTGTGCTTAGCTTTTTAAAGCACACATGCAGATCATGAGGCATGGTTGGTTGACTCAGGTGCATCCTTTCATATGAATCCCCGTAAGGAGTGGTTATGTGAATATGAAAGGTATGATGGAGGTAATGTTTTCCTAGGTGATGACTTGACAACCAAAATCATAGGAAAAGGAAAATTCAAGTTGAGGCTCATAGATGGAAGGATTATAACATTACCTAGTGTGCTACACATCCCAGGTTTGGACAAAAATTTGTTTTTTGTAAGCGAAATGGATAATGCAGGGGTAAAAAAAATATTTGAGAAGGAAACCTGTAGGGTAGTTCTAGGAGAAATGGTGTTGTTGAAGGGAGTTCAGTTTGGAACTCTATATAAGATGCAAGGAAGAACTATTAGTGATGGGTGTAATAGGTCCATTGTTCCTGATATTGGATTTGAATAAGAAATAACTCCTATAGTATCTGGAGAAAAGGTTTTTTTGTGGCATCAAAGACTAGGACATATCAGAGAGAAGGGTCTTCAACTACTACATGGTAAAGGTATGGTTGAAGGTATGTCTAAATGCTCTCTGTATTTTGATTTCTGTGAACATTGTGTATATGGGAAGAAGAATTGGGTAATATTCCCCTCTAGTGCAACGAGGGAAGAAGGAATTTTACAGATAGCTCATAGCAATGTGTTTGGACTTGTGTTAGTTCCATCATTGGGAAACTTTGTGTACTATGTCTCATTTATAGATGAATTCTCTAGGAATACTTGGATATATTTCCTAAGGAATAAATCTGAAGTCTTTGATAGGTTTAAAAATTTTAAGGCTCTTGTTGAGAATCAAACAGAGAAAATAATTAAGGTGTTGAGGACAGATGATGGAGGATATTTCTGTGGGAATGAATTTGAAGAATTATATAAGAAGTGCAGTATATAATGGAAGAAGACTAATCCATACACACCTCATCATAATGGGGCTGCAGAAAGGATGAACAAAACATTGATGAAAAAAACAAGGTGTATGCTCAGTGGTGCCAAGTTAGGGAAAGAATTATTGGCAAAGGTAGTGGGTATTGCATGTTTCCTGGTCAACAGATCACCCTCATCGGTGTTGGATGAAAAGACTCCATAAGAGGTATGGACTGTTAAGAAACCTTCTCTCATACATCTCAAGGTATTTGGCTTTGAGGCCTATGTTCATGTTCCAAAGGAAAAAAAGAGTAAGCTAGATAAGAAGGATGAAAAGTGTATCTTTATTGGGTATAAATATGGTCTTAAAGGTTATAAGATTTGGAACCTAGAAACTAAGAAGGTTGTGTGTAGATGAGATGTGGTATTTAGAGAAATGAAGGATGTTGTTAAATAGGAAGTTCTACCAAGTAAGGAAGAACCACAGAAAATAGAGTTTGATTTAAAGGATGATGACTTAGACTCTACAGAAGAACATGAATAAGAAGAAGAAGATCCTCATACTCTAGTATTGAGGAGATCGATTTGAGAAAGAAATATATCGAAAAGGTATATTCCATTTGATTTCCATTCAAATTTTTATTTTTCTATTACTGATGATGATCCAAGAACTGTCAAGGAGGCAGTGGATTCAGAGGATGCAAAACTCTTGAAAAAGGCCATGGATGAAGAAATGGAAGCCTTGGATAAGAATGAGGCTTGGGATCTAGTGGAATTCTCCACTGGAAGAAATCCCATTGGTAGTAAATGGGTATTTAAAAATAAGTTGAATGCAAAAGGAATAGTGGAGAAATATAAAGCTTGGTTAGTAGAAAAGGGTTATTCCTAGGTTGAGGGAATTGATTTTGGTGATATTTTTTTTCATGTTGCTAAGTTAACTTATGTAATATTTATGTTATTTGTTGTTGTTGCATTTGATTTTGAAGTAGAACAGATGGATGTGAAGACAACATTTCTATATGGGGATTTGGAAGATGAAATCTATATGAAGCAACCCGAAGGATTTGTTGTGAAGGGAAAGAAGGAGTTGGTAAGCAAGCTGAAAAAGTCCTTGTATGGTTTAAAACAATCACCAAGGATGTGGTATCAAAAATTTGATACTTATATGTTGGGACTTGGATTCACAAGAAGAAAAGAGGATCATTGTGTGTATTTTAAATTAATTGGTGATCATTTTATTTATTTGGTATTGTATGTAGATGAAATGTTGTTGATAGGAAACAACAATGAGATTATCCAGGATGTGAAAACTCAGTTTTCCTCTAAATTTGACATGAAGGATCTCGGTGCTTCAAATTTCATTTTGGGCATGGAAATTAAAAGAGATCGGAAAAAGAGGAAACTTTGGTTAAATCAGAGAAAATATGTCAAGACAATATTGTAGAGGTTTAATATGCAAGAATGTAAACCGGTCAAGGTCCCTATTCATGTTGGTGTAAAGTTATTTGTGGATTGGTGTCCCAAGACACAGGAAGAGGAGGAGGACATGTATTTTGTTCCATATGCAAGTGCAATTAGCATTTGATGTATGCAATGGTCTATATTAGACCGAACATTTCACATGTAGTGGGCGTTTTGAGCAAGTATATTTCAAAACCAGGGAAGGAGCATTGGACAATAGGAAAATGGGTTTTCAGGTATTTTTGTGGCACTTCTAGCTATGGATTGTGCTACCAAGGAAGACTAGGATTGGACATAGTGTTGGACATACATGACTTTGTGGATTCATATTGGGCTGGAGATATGGATCATAGGAGATATACAAATGAGTATGTGTTTAACCTGTTTGGAGGACCAATCAGTTGGATGAGCAAAAGACAGGCTGTAGTGGCACTTTCAACTACAAAATATGAATACATGGAAGCCACTCATGCAAGTAAGGAAGAAGTGTCATTACAAATATTGTGTTAAGGTATTGGGTTGGTACAACAAGATGTAATGATATATTTTGACAGTTAGAGTGAAATTTTTCTAGCGAAGAACCCAACTTATCATTCAAAGACAAAGCATACTGATATTCAATATCACTTTCTGAGAGACATGGTTGAAGAAAAGAAAGTGTTGCTAATGAAGGTGGACACTTTCAAGAATTTTGCAGATTCATTAAAAAAATATGTGAGCACTGAGAAGTTCTCTTGGTGTAGAGGATCTGTGGCCATTGCTTCCTTGGATTGTTGACTATGTATCCATGTAACCCCATGTATACAAAGAAAACAACAAGTGGGAGAATGTTGGGTATGTGTTATATTCTTTGCATGACTAACTCTAGTGTTTGCTACATTGCATCAGGAGCACATGGGGTATCAAGGGGGTGATATCCCCCCTTTTTAGGGGTTCAAGGGAAGTTCCCTCGAGAAACATGTCACATTTTTACCTCGTTTTTTGTGTCACCTCGATTTTTGTGTCCATTGTTGGGCAGTTTTTCGGCACATGATCTTTATGATGGTTTTCTATTTCCAGTTAAATAATTAGGGTTTTTTACTAATCCAAGTCATTGGGTTAGGTTTTTGGATGTCATTGTCTCCTATATGTATATTGTATTGTAAACAATGTCTCACTATGAATGAATATAGAATATGTTGGTTTTCCTGGTTTGGGTTTCCAGGGGAAAACTATCTGTGTAATGTGTGTATTTTCCTTTATATATTTTATGCTCTTTTATTGAAAATCTATTTGTAGTAAAATAATGTACAAGTTTAAAATCTACAAAAATATAATTAAAATTTTAAATATATTGCATAATCAAGTTAAAAACTACTCTGGCACCAAGAAAGAAGCTAGTGCTAGACATGTGACAACATCTATATCCCATAGCAGAAAGGATTATCATGGAAATGATAGACAGTTGGGAAGCATGAGAAAACACCATGATTCTCCAAGGAAATCCACTAGAATAACTCATGCAATTTCAGGGCCAGGGAGTAGACCAAGTGTGTTTCTTGTCAGGAGGCAGAGGAGAAGGCCCGAGGAGGACATATTGCAAGGTGAGCTCAGTAAAATTAATCCACCAACTTTCAATGGTGAGAATAAGAAAGGAAAATAGGTTGATGTCTGACTGCTAGAAATGAAGAAATATTTCTAGGTAGATGATTACCCCTCAAGGGTAGAAGCTAAAATTACAGGCTACCACTTGCAAGGAAATACAACCATGTGGTGGGATAATCTTAAGCAAGACAAGCACCTTGATGAGAAGAGGATCTCATGGAGGTAGTTTAAAGGATATTTCCGAGACAAATATTTTTCTGATCATTCTTATGAAAGATATATGAAAGATTTCTTTGAACTCAAGTTGGGAAGCATGTCAATGGATGAATATGAGAAGAGGTTATTTGAATTGTTGAAGTATGTGGACTTCATAAATGATGAGAAGGTCAAAAGCCAAAGGTTTCTAAGTGTATTACCCTCTTTCTACAGTGAAAATATATAATATCATAACCCCAAGACTTTGGACGAAGCCATAAGGAGACAAAAGCATCTTTATGAGAATAGCGGAGGAAGGCCAGTTTTCCAAAAAACTTGGAATGAAAATATGAAAGGGAAAAATGATCAAAGGTGGAATATTTTTAAGCCACTCTTTTTCAAGAACAACTGCGAAGAAAATTAGCAAGGTAAATCAATAAAAAAAATGAGCATAATATAGCATATTCACTTGGAAAAAGGCCAAGGCAACAACCTATGCAATGTTGCGGATGTGACGGAAATCACTTATATAGTGACTGCCCTCACAAGGGAGAAATAATAAGAAAATTCCACAACATTCAGGAGGCTGAAACAATGGAAAATATGGGAGGAAATATGCCAAGGATTTATGTAGCCTTGGACAACAAGCAAGCAGAATATCAATTCCACGTGATTGAAGTGGAATGTAAGATTGTTAACCAACCCATAACAATTTAATTGATTCTGGAGCTATCCATAGTTACATAAACTCTCACATTGTTGAAATATTTCACTTACAAAGGAGTAAGAATAATAACTATTTGTTAGTTCAATTAGCCACAGGGGCTAAGAGGAAAATCAATGAGCTAGTTAAACATTGTCCAATAAACATGAATGGACTAAGGACAAAGATAGATGCGAACATCATACCATTGGGTCCATATGATTGTCTAATTGTCATTGATTGGTTAGAAAAACACCATGTTGTTCTAGACTGTTACAACAAGACAATCACTTATATTTATTAAGAAGGGAAACAAGGCAATTTCCAAGACATTCAAAGATCTTTGGTTTGTTAGAGAAATTTCAACTATGTAGTTGAAAAAGAGTTTCAGGAAGGGATGCCAGATTTTTGCAGCCCATATGGAAGAGGAATCCAGAGATAAAGTAGAAAGCATTGAAGACCATCCAGTCTTAAGGGATTTTGAAGATGTATTTTGGGAAATCCCAAGATTTCCACCAAAGAGATACAATGATTTCTCTATTGATTTGGTGCCAGGAGCTTCCCTAGTGTCCAAGACACCTTACATAATGGGCACATCAAAATTGAAATATTTGCAGTTGAAGCTTAAATAATTTCTAAAGAAGGGGTATATACACCCAAGTGTGTCACCTTGGGGTTCCCTGGTTCTATTCATAAAGAATAAATATGTAACCTTAAGGTTGTGTATTGATTTCAAACAACTAAATGAGGTCACCATAAAAAATAAATATTCTTTTCCAAGGATTGATGATTTATTTGATCAACTGAAAAGTGAAAGTTTATTTTTTGATATTGACTTGAGATTAGATTATCATCAAGTGAGGATAAAGAAAGAAGACATAAACAAGACATCATTCAGGACAATATATGGGAATTATGAATTAATGATAGTTCCATTTGGACTATCAAGTTCCCTATCTTTTTTTATGTGCCTGATGAATGGAGTGTTCAGGGAATACCTGGAAAAGATTGTGATTGTGTTCCTAGATGATATACTCATCTACTATAAGTCAGAAGAGGAACATGAGAAACATTTAAGAATGGTTTTGCAAGTTTTAAGAGAGCATACATTGTATGCTAATCTAAGTACGTCCATCTTTTATCAAAGGAAGATTCACTACTTGGGGCATATAATTTTAGCAAATGGGACAACAATGGATCTCAAGAAGATAGAGGCCATTAGAGGATGAGGAGCACCAAGAAATTTCACAGAGGTTAGATTATTCATGGGTCTTGTTTTTTATTATTGGAGATTCATAAAAGGATTCACAAAGATTGCAAGCCCAATCACTTATTTGCAAAAGAAGGTAGTGAAATTTGAATGGAATTCCAAGTGTGAAGAGAGTTTTTAGTAGCTGAAAAAAATCTTGACAAGTGCATCAATATTGAAGATCACGGATCTAGATGAATATTTGATTGTGTGCACTTATGGATGTAAGGAAGGGCTTGGTGGAGTGCTCACACAAAAATATCATGTGGCATGCTGAGTCCATAAAATTAAAAGAGCATGAGAGTAATTATGTTGCACATGAATTGGAATTAGCAGCAATTGTAAATGCACTAAAAAAGTGGAGACATTACCTCGTGGGTAGAAAATTTGAGCTAAGGACATAACACTATGGTCTGAAACATGTTTTTGGACAGTGAACATTAAATGCCAAACAAACTAGATGTGAATTCCTTAGTGAGTATGACTTTGAAATTAAGCACATCAATGGCAAAGAAAATTAATTGGTTGATGCAGTCAGGAGGAGAACACACAAGAAGCATATTGCAGCCATTAGCATGTACAAAATTGATCTAAAAGATAAAATTATTGCAGAAACAACTTTAGATCATCAATGTCTAAAAATAATTTTCAGCATAAATTTAATTTTTATGAGTTGAAAGAAGATGGAATTCTCATGTACAAAGGAAAAGCATATGTTCTGAATTCCAATGAGATGGAAAATGTAGTGCTGAAGGAAATGAACAATTTTCCATATGTTGGGCACCCAAGATATCATAAGATAATTGTAGCTATAAGAAGCCAACAATTTTGGCCTGGAATGAAGAAAGAAGTGGCTAATTACATAGCCAAATGTATAGAATGACAAAAAGTGAAAAAAAAAACATAGGCATTGAACATGGCCGCTACAAACATTTCCCATTCTAGAATAGAAGTGGAAAGTTGTTACAATGAATTTTATTACTAAGCTCCCCAGAACAATGAAGCAGCATGTGTTAAGCCCTAATATTGTCTCATTACCCCTTAATTGGGGCATATTATATTAGTAATGTTATTTTATTTATGTCATCTTTAGGCCATTAGTTGTAATTATACCTCCTAGTCTCCT
>JZKD02S1747062.1:229666-254577 GCA_000966675.3 Picea glauca | reverse complement strand
TAAAAGGAGGTTGCCCCCTCGAAGAGGCTTATTATCTGAAATTATCTCTTTTTCAAGGCGTTTAGTACTTTTCCTGAGGTTTTTCTATGCTATATTGATGTTTGGTTCTTAACAACATGATTCCATCATAGTGGTGGTGTATAAATTAACTAAGGAAAAACATTTTATTCCAATGACGAATACACATAAGGAAACAAATATTGTAGAATTATATATGAAACAAGTTGTCAGGATACATGGAGTACCCAAGGCAACAGTTTCATATAGAAACCCAAATTTCACTTCCAATTTTTTGAAAGGTTTGTTCAAAGTCTTTGGGAAGAATCTAAATCTCATTACAATGTATCACCTAGAGTTAAATGGGAAAATAGAGAGGACTAATACAATAATCGAGGGCATGCTCAGAATGTATGTGATCGACTAGCCATCAAAGTGGGGATATTATATTCATTTGGTTTAATTTGTTTACAATAATGGGTATGAGGCCTCATTAAAAATTATCCCATTTGAAGCATTGTATGGTAGGAAGTGTAACACACCATTAACTAGGGATAGTTCAACAAAAAGAGTAGTTGTTGGGCTAGATTTGTTAAAGGAAATGGAAGAGCGGATGGAAATAATCAAGTAGAATTTAAAGGCTATCTAAGATAGAAAGAAAATTTATGCATATTAGAATAGAGTGTTTATATATTTCAAAGTGGGAGAACATGTGTTTTTAAAGGTGAAGGTGAAAACAAGTTCACTAAGATAAGGAAGTTGCCAAAAGTTGGTAGAAAGATATTATGGATCTTTTGAAATATTAGAAAAGATAGGGCTAGTTGCATACATCCTAGCACTTCTTTCATTCATGAGAGTGCATAATTTATTTCATGTTTCATTAGTAAAGAAATATGTTACTGACCCTAACCACATAATTTATTGTACTCTGATCTAGGTGGATCATGAAGGGGATTTTTGGGTGGAACCAATATACATCGTGCATCAAAAAGTTAAAGTGGTTAGGAACAAGTCCATAATGTTGGTAAAGGATCAATGGACATGATAAGGTCCTAGAGATGCTACATGGGAGAATGAAGAAAAAATATGGGAAGATTACCTGCAAATGTTTGTCAATTTTGAAGAAAATAGAATGCAAGACTCCATTTTGAGCAGCTAGAGTTCTAGAACCACATATCAGAGTCCTATCCAACTGCAATGGAGTTCGATAAAAGAATGGAAACATACTTGGGTTACCTTTTATAAATGAATGGTAAATTCCTAGGGTTATCCATGATAAACGAATGGTGCATTCCTTGGGTCTGTAGGTTGAGAGGAACAAGAGATTTTGGTTCAAAATTGCTATCAGAGTTGTAAAATTGTAGAATTTTGTTTCTTAGTATTGTGATGTAAATTTTATATATGTGCATATCGACATGGTGTGCACTGATGAAAGTGAAAAATTGTAGGGGAAGGGGAATGTAGCATCCACACTATAATCCCCAGTTTAATTAATTCTTATTATAGATATAATGTGGCTATGACCAAAGCAATGTATATGTGAAATTTTTTTCCAAGTTTTAATAATAAAATGTGATGCCAACTGCTAAGGGGACATGGAGAGAGATTGGGGATGAATTAATTCACAAGATATGAGAGGGTCTAGGAGAATGTATAAGAGAAGGGTCCAAGGGGAAATTACCCATGTCTATTAATTCCAACCACATTCCTGAATTTTATTATGGCTATGTATTCAACTTCATTTTATGATTGAGTATTCCCAAATCCAATCATTGAATGCATGTAAGAGGGTGGGTGTGGGAATTCACGTCCCATGGTTATTGAGAGCATGGGGGTTGAGTATAATTATCTTGGTCAAGTGTGTGAGCCAATAAATGAAGCCAAAGGAGAGGAAATTAGAATGGGTAGTTACAACAGTTTTAGACATTCAATTTTTAGGCATGAACAAGAAGTAGAGAGAAAGAAAGAGAGATTGGATCTATATCATCCATGGAGGGAAAATTCTAGAGCATGATGGAGCATTTTTGGAACATTTTGGATCTGAAGACTGAAAAGTCAAGTTTTCATGCCTAAAAAGTAAACTCTTGTGTGAGTTTCACTATAACAACAAGTGTTTGATGTTGTTTTTGCTGGTAGTTTTCCTAGCAGTGAGTTCCCTTGAGTTCCAAGCAAAGAGATTCATGATTACTTGTGACAGAGATACCTTCATAAATGAATGGGATGCCCAAGGGATTGAGATCAATGAAGGGGTACATTCCTTGGGTTGGGTAGCTTGAGCGGAAGAGAGCTGGTGGAAGATTGGGATAGCTATAGGAGAATACCAATGGGTTGTGGGATTTATGAGCTTAGAGTGGATAGTGAGAGACCACCCTTTTTTGTGGATTCCTAGTCATAGATTGGGGGTGAATTTTTGTTGATATTTGGAACATCAAGTCTATGGTTGGGTGGAACATCCATCCCAAGGTTGCAAAACAAATTAAAAGATAAGTGCTTTATCTGTAGGTGTGTTGTATTTATGAGTTTAATTTCTTGTTCATTAACTATGTGTAATTGAAAAGGATTTTTATGTTATTGTGCTAAATTATTAAATTTCATTTCATGTATGTTTTAGAATGTTGTAGATGCATTTAATTAATGGTAACAAACAATAGCTAAATTTGGTTGTAATTTGCAGTTGGAAGCTACATGAAATCAATTAGATATTTATTTATTTTTAATTTATGAGTATTCCTCATGTAATTGACCTCAGTTGAGATCGGGAACATTACACATAGGGTGGGGAACTAGTGAAAACCAACAATGGCACCAATACCTTGTGAAAAAAGAAAGAAAAAACAAAAAAAATTGTAACTTGTGTTTCAAGTGTTTTCAAGTCTACAGATGAAGCACATGTAAGTAATGAAGCAATAAAAACATAGACATAATCTACATGTTCAAATTTTATGAATCAAAAAGATTTTACCCCAAGAAGAACCTACATCAGCAAAAGGACATGGCATCAATCTACATTAATGATAAAAGTATGACAAGAAAAACACCATAAGTACAAGCCTATTGTAGGTCTTCATCCTCTTCATCCATTTCATATTATTTCTTTAATTCATCCTACTGAATGATTTCCAAACACCATTACTATAGTCGTACTATAGGTTTACATCATCTTCATTCATTCCATATTCTTACTTCATTTCATCCTATTGAATGGGTTCCAAATTAATCTGCCATTACTCATCTCCAGCATAACAAGATCATCATCACCCCATATTATTTTATATCACCACACCATATCATCACCTTCATCTCAATAAACTATCAACTATACATAACCTGTGACATCACGAAGGTAATCACCTTCATCAGAGCTCTTAATTCTAAAACAAAAAATAATTATGTGCTTCAAAAAAATATATAGTTATACACTTGGCATACTATAGATGATTATCAACTAAGATCTATTCCAATAGGACATAACATTAGTACACACTTCCATATAAACCAAGCTACGAAGTTTCCAAATAAGGGCTACAACACCTTAGGATATTTCTGAGTATGCAAATATTTCAACCAAGAATATCCTTGCCATTCTTGGTGTATTCCAACAACTCTCAATTTACAAGCTTTACATTTACCTACGAAATGTTGAATCATATCACTAAGTCAAATCAGTTTATTCGACTACACCAACAAAGTAATTCATTATAAACATATCAAAAGGCTGGAAATATTCCATTACATCAACATTCTCAACATTTACATCTAAAAAACCCGAGTCAGCATTATCACATAGTATAAAGGTTAGATATAGCACAAATATCAACATCAACTTAATGTATACTACAGCAATATAAAAAGATTGCATGCATCCCACGATAAGCATGACCCACAACAAATATTAAAGCCATAAAAATTTTCAAGAGGAAAGCATCTAGATTTTTGACTTTTTATGAGTAGAAAACCTCTATGTTTCAAATAATCTATTGAACAAACAAATAAATTTTGTTGTAGGTCTTCACTACACCAACCAACATTCTCCATCAATCACTTCCACCATTATCGCACCTCCAAATTCATAAATGCATATATATATTGGATTCAATATGAAATTCACTTGTTCAACCACTTGCATTCATTTCCATTTCAAATATCATCTAATTACTCATTGCATTAACCATCCACCAAATCCACCCACAAAAAAAACTACAATAATCCATTTCCATACTTCAAAATATCAAAAGAAGAAAAATTGTGCACTTAAACAACCACCTACAGGTAGGTATAGGAAGCTTCAAGAAAACAATATTTTTGCATTGCTACAGGAAAAACGTATTTTTACATTTCTACAAGAAGCTACAAGAAATAATTTTTTTTCCACTGCTACAGGAATTTACAGGAAGAGTTGCACAAATTCAAAACATCCTCCGAGCTACTACACACAACCATATGCAACTCTCAAATTTCAATTATCACACATATAAGGTTTGCAAGATAGATAGTGTGCTACAGAGTTGGGGAAGGTAGATTGTGTTTGTAGAATCAAGGTTCATATAGAAGAAGTAGCTCTAGATACTAGTCTAGTTTTACCCAAGGGTGATACAAGCTACAAAATAATGGTGTGAAAGGTTAGTCTTGGAGACATACCCCAATTTGTTTATCTCTCTTCCATTTCCATTGAAAGTTGGTCCCAGTAAAAAATCCTCAGAAATTTGTGTTAAGAGGCCAAAGTCTAGGATTCTATCTTAAAGAGTTCACCAATGATCATTTCCATTTCCATTTTATAACTTCCTCTAGGACTAGTCACTACTCTCAAAATTTCTCTCATTATAGTGGTTGAAAAATCAACTCTAAATTCACTTAGAGTTTGTTGACAAAGTTTCTGGAGCCATCGTTTTCATACAAAACCCTACTCTCAAAAACTATTATAGAAGGTCAAACCTATGAATGTTTTATGCATGAAAGGTTGTCATCCACTACTCTCGAGGTGCACCACCCTTTGTCATCCAAAAAAAAATTGGATTTTGGCACAAAAATAGAGTCTTACCCTACAAACCTTTGAACCCTAAGGATTGTCACAAAGAAGGTGAAACCCTATCTTCTTGTGGAAACTATGAAATATACTTTTTCTTATATTTTGAACTTGGGTATGAATAACACTTCCATGGGAATCCAACCTTGTAATGTTGTGATCTTGAAATCTTGAAAAACTCTAATTTTTTCTACCATTTTCAAGAACATACCAATATGAGAACTGATTTCTAAAAATTGAAAACATCCATAGTTTTTCCCATGTATCCTCAATAGTCTTGTGATGATTGACTAAATATTTCAGATGCTTCACCTATAGTATCATCTAAAATTGTCCCTCAAGATAATATTGGAACCACAGGTCAAGTAACCTTTGTCTTATCTTAGTTGCAAAATTTGAGAGATAGTAAAAACCAACCATTTTCACTATGATTCAACCTTCCAAATTGCCCACTTAGTAAAACCCCATATGAAATTGTAGAATGTGGGGTGGATTCAACATAAGAGAACCCACATAGAAACAAAGGGTTTATAATAACCCTAATATGGTATAGGTTTTTGAGTAGTCAAATTGGTTGGTATGTTTTGATAGATTGCGAGGGCATGATGATAAACTGGTCGTGGAGTTTGTACTTAATTTTCAAAACATCAAATTATAGGATTACATCACTTTTGTAAAATTCCTAGAAATCCAAGTAAATGAATTGGTTATTAGTAGGGTCTCAAGCCTCCCAATGGGTTTTCCTTGGGATAAATAATATAGGAAGCGTGCTATAGATGCAAAGAAGTTATTATTTCTAATATATGAGGAGCTAGCAAAACACAACAATGGGGAGAAGAGGGAGTGTTTTCTTGAGCCTTGGGATGAGGTGGTGTACCACCTTTTGAAATACATAACATGTGAAGGAAATATCGATATGCCATATGCTTACCATTTTAGGTTTCTTCACTAGTTGAGGAATATGTTCCATCAAAGGACTGAAGAGAACCTATGCATTCCATACATTTTGTTACAATCCCAAAGATAAATGAGCACTAAAGTAGAGAAAGGAAATGAATAGGTATTGTCCCACCATAGCCTCATAAAACTCATAGGATGTGATGCCTTGGAGAGGCATCCAATCAGGGTGTCTTGTGAATATTTCATTAACATGAAAATAGAAGAATCTATACCCTCATAGAAAACAACTAAAGATCCCATCCATGAGAGGGACCCTAGGAGAAACAAGAAGGCTAGGAAAGCATAAGCATCTAGGAGAAATATGATATGGATTTATGAGAGAACAAAATGAAACAAAAAAATATGAAAGAAAAATAGAAATACAATGAAACCCAACTTCTATTAATGAATAAGAATAACCAACTATTGTAGACACAAATTGGCTAGAATGGTGGTATATTATCTCTAAAGAGAAAGAGATGTTGGATTCGC
The DNA here is from genome assembly GCA_000966675.3 of Picea glauca. Classification (NCBI taxonomy): domain Eukaryota; kingdom Viridiplantae; phylum Streptophyta; class Pinopsida; order Pinales; family Pinaceae; genus Picea; species Picea glauca. Next base: position 248,126 of record JZKD02S1747062.1, on the reverse strand, counting down.
TTCATATGCAACAATATTTACATCACACTCCATTGAATGCTCAAAGGATCTCCTTTACCTTAATTATATATGAGAGAGTGAGAGGAGAATAATTCCCATGATGCATGTGGGACAAATTAGTCCAACATTACAAAATTCCATAGGCATGTAAAACATTAGGACTTCCCAGGAGGTCACCCATCCTAGTATTAATCTAACCCAAGCATGCTTAAATGTGAATTTATAATGGGATCCAATGCATTAATGTAGTAGGAATTACATTACAGTACAAATGGAGATGGCATTACATTACATTTCCCATCAAAAGGGTGAATATCGTGGTTTATCAAAACCATAGGATTGGAAACATTGATTCAGTGGAGAAGGTGAATTTCCACTGAGATCCACTTGGATCAGTCATCCCCCCTTATGAATCAATGGTCCCCATTGCATCAATTTCCCTTGGGAGATGGGAAAATTTTTGTTGAATATGAACTTTGGTGCGTCACTTGCTTTGATGAAGTAGTCGTCCTACTTGTACTTGGCCCATGGAAGGATGTCATGAACCTATTAGTGGAGGTTTTGGATCCATTCAACAATTATAGTTGCATGAGATTCTTTGGTATGAGTGTGGGAGGACTCTTTTGCTAAATATGGAGTAGGAATATCTCTATCAACGGGGGATAATGGTTGGAACCCCATGCACACTAGAAAAGGGTCGTGGCCAATAGAGATATGTTGAACATATGAAAGACTCCCATTCTCTAGAAAGGAGAATCTATATATTGGAACATTGGGTAAGGGAGCATCAGGCACCAAGTCAATGGAATGAATTATGTGGTAGTGCAGAGGAACCCCCGTAGGTGAAGCATAAATATCTTTGTGCTCCTCTAAAATCTTGTCGACCTGATTTTTATATATAGAAAGGTCTTGGGTCGAGGTTGTAGTGGTAGCAGTGACCTTCTGTTCATGTTATGACTAGATTGTGAAGAGGGGGGAATTTTTGGGGAATAAGGTGGAACATGAAATTAAACAAATATCATAGCACTACAGATAATTGAAGAGGGGAATTTTTTTTGAAAATGAAAGGTGGTGTCTAAAGACACCATTATAGCACTTAAGTAGAGCACATTGTGATTTGAACATCACAATGCATATTGCACATCTTAATCGGTATGATCTATTGCAAACTTGATTCACACTTTGATAATGACCCAAGGGTTCTCTTTTAATATCCTCAATATCTAACTGATTTCCACAAAATATGGAAGATATTGTCCACATGTAACTGTTGATGGTCAGAGTTGACTCTGAAAAATACACTATGTCGATTTGGCTTGAAAAAACTCAAATTGAATGTCTACGTATCCAACTTATAGTCAATTTTTTGGCTGGTAGATCCACCGCCCGACTATCTTCGAATGTTGGTCAATTGTTCGACCGAAAGGTACGTCGACTACTCGATCGACTGGTGTGGTTTTCTAGTCAATCGTATGACTAATTGTATCCATATGTAGGTCAAACTCTTGATTGACTGAACCCAAGATATGTGTGATGAGCCATCAATGCTTGATGTTCCAACGCCCCCCATCAACAAACAATTCTAGAGATTCATGAGGTGAAATTAAATCACTATAACACCCCCCCATAATTGAAATTTCCTGAATCCCAAGAAACATCATGCGGATCTTGATAAATATGGATTCCGTTAAAGGTTTGTTGAATATATCAACAACTTTATCTTGTGTTTTGCAATTCAAGAGAGATAATGTTCTCATGAACCAATTGTCTCAAGTAGTGAATGTGGAGCTCAATATGGTTCATCTTAATATGAGAAACAAGATTGTTAGAAACCTATATGGAACCTTGATTATCACGATATATTGTAGTCAAGGTTTGATAAAGAAGGCCAAGCTCTCCCAAACGTTGGTGAATCCAAACTGCTTGAGTACCTACTTGAGTGGTGTCACAATACTATTCTTTCGTATTCGACAAGGAGATGACCTTTTGTTTCTTGAGAAACCACACCAAAGGTCCTATGCTGTAGTGAAACACATATCCAGAACTAGACTTCCGATCATCACCATTGCCATCCTAGTCAAAGTCGATGTATCCGACTAGCGAGTCTAAAATACGCCAACATTGGATACCAAAATGAGTGGTACCATTAAGATAATGAACGATTATTTTGATTTCTTTCTATTGGATTTATTTGGGGTCCTGCATGAACTGATAAACCACACTAACAACAAAGGAAATGTCAGGTCAATTATGAGTAAGATAAATAAGATTGTCGACCAATTGTCGATAAAGTGTATCATCGACAACGAGTGTTTGACAAGTTTTAGTAAGCTTCACTCCAAACTAAAAATGAGTGGCACAAGGATTGCAATAAACCATGTTAAAATGTGTCAATAGATCCATCACATACTTAGACTAAGAAATGAAAAATCCATCACAAAGTGGTAATACCTGAAGACCTATAAAATAATGCAGAGTGCCAAATCTGTCATATCAAAGGAGGAAACAAGATGTTTCTTTAATCTAAGGATGAGAGAAATAGTATTTCCAGTAATGAGAAAGTCATCTACATATATAAAAACATTCAAAGTGTCTACATTGGTGTGGAGAACATATAAGTTGTAATCAAATTCACATCGCTTGAAACCAAGTTAAAGAAAAAAGGTATCGATCTTAGCATACCATGCTTGGGGAGCCTACTTAAAACCATAAAGTGACTTCTTGAGTCAACAAAATAGATTCAAATCTGTAAACAAATAGGTGTTTGTTCCATGTAAATTTATTCAGATAGGTATCCATGAAGAAAATCACTATTCACATCCATCTTATGGATTTTCCATCCAAAACAAGCAACAAGGGAAAGAATCAGTTGAACAAAGTTCATCTTTGCAATAGGGGAAAAGGTTTCTGTGTATTCAATTATTTATTGTTGTTACAAGGGAAAAACTCTCTATGGCCAAGGGTAAACCACAAAACATAGGTATGACTGCAGAAATAAACTCAATTCCAACATGTGCTATATAAACTAATATGCAATACAAGGAAGAAGCCTACCTTGATCCAATTGTTTTATGTCATTCCACCATTGAGCACTTTGATCCAAAGCCTTACACCTGCAAGAAGTTCTCGACAAACAAGTGACGCAAGTATATAGTGACAATATATAAAATGAGTTAGCACATTAGATAGCACAATCCAATAATAAACATTACAAACATGTGCATGGATAATAATCATATATTTTCAAGATATCGATAGGACGGGAAAGGAGTATTTCTATTAATAATTGATCAACATAAGTATCAATATTATAGACTTCCGTGTTGGCAAGGTTCGAAACCAAGAAACCAAGTTCCTTCCAACTGAGTCTCCACCACTTCAATCCTCCACCAAAGGCAAGATCATAGAAAAGAGATAAAGAGATTCTCTTGACAATAAGGGAAGAGCTTGGGGGATGAACACTGTGTTCAGACTTGAGGAACAAAGGGATGCAGACTCAAATTATGAAGTAATTCCTCTAGAGTAACTTTTCTCCCAAAGTTGAATGCTTTCTCCTTTTTTTCCATAGCTCAAAATTGTGCTCTTATATCCTCCAGAGTGAAACTGAAGGGTCGAGTCGAAACGTTTCCAGTATATGGAAGACCAAAGATCAGAGATCTTCTGACGTGACATGGAAACCATATCTCATTTTGTATTTTATGGCACAAATCCCGATATACGTGAGCTATAGTGGAGCATCAAGAATATATGCATCTTGCAAAGCAGTCAGGGAGCGTATATGTGGAAAAATATATAATTTTGGCTCTAGATTTATAAAAAAGGGGTTGATAAGTCTACATAGGGAAATGGAAAAAGGCCCTCTGTGCAAGATAGAAATCGTGAGTCAAATATTTCTATGACAGATGCCCCCTAATGTGTGAGATCAGAGGAGTATCTGTGATGGCCAAAATAAATTATAAATAACCCAAAAGTGGAGTGGTAGAGAACCAGTTGGACGAACTCAATTGCTCATTAAATTATGTACTGACTCTACATACATGGCTACCAAAAATACAATGCAGATCCATGTGGAAAATATACCAACAAGTGTTCATGGCTATGAGTAGGAAAATATAAATGCGGTTACATGCCAATAGCTGTCATAGTCATGAACAAGGCCCAGTGAAACTAGTCTCAAAATCAATCTGAAGATATATGTATACCAAGCAGTACAATCTAATCTCCCATGATTGTTGAAGTCAAATAGGTACTAGTCTGATGAAATGGAAGAAACAACTCAAGAAAGTTGTGTCTTCAAAGTGATGTCTTCAAGTCTTCAATACAATCTGCCAATGGTGAAATTCTACATCATGTGAATAAATGAGTTGAGGCTGAACACGATGAGACATCATTTGATTACCAGTCATTGAGGTATATTGTTAACAAACATGATACAACCTACCAATGATGAAAGTAGGTATCAAGGCACCGAGTACATCTCTACAAATGTGAATGAAGGAGATGGTGTCAAACATTTGAGAGAACCATTGATCATGAGACATTGATGTATTCCCATCTATCAATGGTGAGAGAGCCTGCCACTAATGACTTCAAACCTCAAGGTACTCATAAAAATCTAAGTCTCATATCTAGAATACATGAGCTGAATTCTATGGAAAGAGACCCACTGAAAGGAGAGCATTAAGGCATCTCTCATCAGTCAACACGAGGAGAAAAGAAGGATCTACATGATTTGGTGGAGATCGAACGAAGAACATGTTCACGAACCAACGACCCTGTGTGTCTTTCGCATGTTCCAAATGCAAGTGGTACATGAAAAATACCCCCTAAATAGCAGCCAATGATGAAAACTACTGATAAAGGTGAGGAAACCACCAATAATGCTAATGGCATCCAAGACACTGCACAAATCCCAAAGTGTGAAATAGATGTCTTGTCGTCGAACACAATGGAAACCACTCAGTCAACAACCCATGATGAAATTTTGATTACTGGGTTCAAGGTGACCTACAAATGATGAAAGTAGGGCTAGGGTGCATCATAAGACCAAAGTATCATGTAATTCTGAGATAAACTGAGGGTATGGCCGACATGCGAAGTAAATACTTTTGAGGAGTGGGCAACGTAGGTTGATATAATTCCTTTGAACAAGAGCATGAGACATACGGTGGACTCTGGCAGCATAGACTTAATGATTTGACGATTAGATGCAAGAGGCATCCATAATGTTCTCTATAGTGGCTGGAAGATTAACCGGTCGGTAGAGAAAATTCTGTAACGAGATCAGCTTCCTAAGGCCATTCTAAACCCAAAATTATGGTGATGCAAGGACTCAATAACTTTGTGCTCTATTTAAAGGTGACACGACTGCTACCAATTACAATATAGTACTCCCTTCCTGCCCATCTTTTTTTGTTTTTTCATAACAATTGAATGCTATGATACAGAGGAGGGAATGAGTGTCGCAAGTAAGAAAAACTAGTTCCAGTAGTGGAATGTACCTATGCTCAATGCAAGGAAATGCATGTGAGAGATGGACACTCGGGGTGATGTTCCCTCCAAGGTATAGGGTGTCAAATTGTGAAGGATAAGAACAAGGCTCTGCTTGGTTGAGGATGCAAACTGCTTCAGCCATGGTTTATAACGCAAAGAACGAACCAGCTAAAGGCTCAATACTGCAAGCAAGGGCATGAGATGAAATCACAATTTGATGCCAAAAAATGTCATTTTTTATATCTTGTAGTCTATTTGGTGTGAAAAAGGGGTAAACTTGTGCCAAATAGACGTCTTTTCAAATCCAATTTATGAGTGTGAAGAAGACAAGTTGACTTGATGATCTTTTCCATTTTTGATAGCGAGTCAGAAAAGAGCTTAACTAAGACTCATGATCTTTCAAATCCAATTTTAACGAGTATGAAAGGGAAAAATCACTCGGCGATATTTTCATCTTTTAGTAACGAGTTGGAAAAGAGCTTAAATAAGAGTCGTGATCTGGGAGTCCGCGGGTGATAAGGTTGTGTGTACATGAATGAGAAATGAGGCTCATTGTAAAGTTATGTGTTGAATTCTAATGGACTCCCGGTCCTAAGGAAAATCTCGGCATGGGTGCCAAATGACAAAGAGGTTCTAATTAGGGTACTCATCTTTGGTAAGTATCTACCATTTATTAAAGATGTTATGATAGCATATGGAGGTTAATGCGTCGCAATAAATGGGTTCGTACCTAAGGCGTAAAAAGTGGTAATTGAAGGATAATGCAAAACTGCATGATGTAGTGAATACCTATCCTATATGATAGGTTATGAATATACTTGCCTGAGGATACGAACGACCAACTATGACATTGAAATCTATAAGAAAATTGAGTCGAAACTACAAAAACCAGCTTAAAACCATTTTTGAATTAGTCCATTAGATAAAATAATAGCATAAAACTATATCGAATGGGTAAAAATGTTTTATAAATACTAATAAAATCACAATTTACTATGTCATTTTCATTTTCACCCAAAATAGTGAAATTTGGACTAACATACCCTCAGAATTCAAACGACGATCGCAGGAGCAATAGGCAACAAAATCACAAGCCTTCTGGTCCAAGTAACTCGTCATCCCATCCTCTTCAAATTCCATGGTTTACAATTTTGAATTGGGCTCCATTTTTTTAGTTTTTAAGGGTGCAAATTGTGTTTTTCAGTATACACGGGTTTCAGCTAATATGTCATGTATACGACCATATATATGCCTCTTTGTGAACTACAGGGGGCGTATATCAAGCCCTACCCATGATTGTTCTTAGATAAACCACGTATATGTGCGCAAAAGGAAAAAAAAAAAGTTTTTAACTCAAAAATTGATTTTGTTTTTGCAGGATGGTGTTGGAGTAGAGGGAGAGAGAGAATGAGGAGGTAGATGCAGTAGTGGAAAGGGATCTGGTGGCTCAAGAGGCATTGAAAAGATGTGGTCTATACAATTTTTGGGCTCTCAAAGGAATGAGAGCCTAAGTGAGGTTATTGGAAATGTTGGTGGGCTATTGGGATCCAGATAGCGAGAGCTTTATCCTTGATGGGAAACCATTAAGGATCGAAGTAGAGGACATCTACTTCTTGATGAAACTTTCACGTCGAGGAGAGGTCATGGACCTTAAGTCATGCGGGGTCGGAAGTGGGATGAAAGTCAAAGAATACATTGAGGCCCACTGTGTTGCAGGGACTCCCATGGCGGGAAGTCAAATCCCTATCTGGGCTATAGGTAACCTCATCCTAAATATTATTGTGCCCATGCTTACCAGGATTATAGGGTCATCCTCACTGCATCAAGCATCAAGACCGCTTATGTTTTATGCACTGGAGTGTGTGAGACCTACTGTGTATGATTGGTGTACCTCACTGCTGACCAACATGAAAGGTCAACTAACAGAGTGCAAGCAGGGGGCAAAGAGAAATTTTGGGTTTGCCTCTATCCTTTGTAGCTTCTTTTTTTAGCAGATCCCAAGATTGGGACCTAGAGTGGAGATAATTTCTAGAGGGCCACGTGATCTAGCTATGGTGCGATGGGTTGAGGTCAGGAGGCGACAGAGGGGAGGTAGGGTGGTGACACCCTACAACGATGATTTTTTCTTCTGGTGGGGGAGAAAAATCATAGCTCTGAACAACTATCCCTATGTGGGAATTGATTTCATAGGTGATCCTGATATTCTGCTTCCACCAAGATCCGCCTACGGTGCCATAGGTAAACAATGTTTTTTATATATTTCATTTTTTGTATTTTTGTATTTTAAAAGAACAAAAATATCTTTTGGATGGTGTTTTTAAATATTAACTCTATACTTGTGTGGTTGCATATGTGGGTCCGCAATGGCCAGAGGGATTCCTACGACACAGGTGGAGGCACCGGGTAAATGAGGTAGTGGGAGGAGAGGCAGAGAGAGTCCTTCAGAACGTGCATGACAACCTGTTGCGTTTGACACAGAAGATTCCTATGGTTCAGGTGGAGGATCTACCTAAATCCATGCAGAGGCAGGTTGTCGATGTACCTAGAGCATGGGTATGACTCTTCCGGCATCTCACCAATGCCATGGTTTTCTATCACGAGAATCATCCGGTGCCATAGGCGTAGATGTCATAGGACATGTATATCAACTGTATATGTATTGTTGAGGGTTTTAGCCCCAATTTTGTAATATAAAACACCATATTTTTTGGAAATATAAAAAAAGGATCTTCGGCTGTACTTATATCTTACAATGTGTACATTGATTTAATGGTCTTCTTTTCTTTATAAATGTGATAAATGCCAATCCAAAACATAATTAGCGTAGGCATCGGATACATGACTAGAACTTCTAGGAATGTGAAAATATGTAATAAAATCAAAATGTCGTTCTAAAATATGTACCTGTAGGAATCGACAGAGTAACATTGGATCACGCACATGGTAATGACTATTTAACTGACACACGACTAACTGAGAATCCAAGTGCACATCTATAGATTGAATACCATGTGAGATAGCATCGCACAATAATTCTATAATTGTGTTATATTTGGCCACATTATTCATGGATGGCCCTAGGCATATGCCACTTGAAGACACCAGCAGACCCTCGGACGAGTAATCACCCAAGAAATGGAAGATAAGTTATGTGTATGACGAATGGCTCCATCTGCGAATCCTATGTAGACTAAAGATTCTGTTGACATTTGCCAACAAAAGGGAAAACTCGATAAGCAAGCCAAAGACAAAAAAGGGGGAAAAAAGTATATACACTAAATTTACATTAGTATACAAAGGGTTTTGCCCAAGCCCAGGGCTCAAGCGAAATAGTTTTTTAAGTAGAGCCCATTTCTGGGCTCAGCCAATTTATTCCCTTCATAATCTTTCAGCTCGTTGGCTCCTTTTTCTAAAACACGTCACACGATATAAGGACCGTGCCACATGGACTTAAACTTGCCTGCCCCTAGAGGTTCTTTGGCTTGGTCATACAAGAGGACAAAGTCACCCTTAGCATACAACTGGAGACAGACAGACTTATCATACTGAACCTTGACATGTTTCTTGTTTTCCTTGATAGCTGTAAAGGCATCTCAACGTTGCTCATCAAGACTCTCTAGGTGTACCAGGGGTTGCTCTAAATCCAAAGTGTTAGGTATGATCTCAACTACAAATTTGAGAGAAGGGATTTTGCATTCAATGGGAAGTATCGACTCCACACCATGTACTAACTGAAAAGGAGAAAAATTGGTGGCAATCTTAACCAAGGTTCGGTATGCCCAAAGTGCGGGATATAACATGATGTGCCAGTTGTAATTGCTCTGACTGACAGTTTTTTGCAAAATGGTCTTGAGAGACTTATTGACGGCCTCTACTTTCCCTTTCACCTTGGGGTAATAAGGAGATGAGTGATCATGTTTAAACCCTAGCTTAGATGCTAGTTCTATCATCATTTCATTCTGAAAATGACTGCCATGATTAGTGAAAATCTCACTTGGGATACCGAACCAGGCGATAATTTGGTTGAATACAAAAAATGTTGCAGTCCTCCCATCAGATTTCACGGTAGGCATGGCTTCGGCCCACTTGGTAAAGTAGTCGACAACCATGATAATGTGTTGATGCCCCCCAGTTGAAGTTGGGTTGTGTTGCTCCTGAGTTTATACTTTAAGGCTCTAAAGTATACCCTCAAGGCATCTGAAAAAGGTAGAGATAGTTAATGGGTAAAAAGATCAGTTTAATGAAAAGTGAGATCAAATTTGGTTCCTTAACTGTCTCTGTCTAGCTTCCCATTGTTATTGGATGCTAATATCCCTTTCAATCACGGGCCATGAACATTCAAGTTCTACCCATGTACTTGTTGTTTGTAAGATGGTATTGAATAAGTTTAACGCAATGCTTGTCTGATCTGATAGTCCGGGATCTATATTAGGCTGTCTGGTAATTGGAACAGTCATGAAGGCTAAGGATTTCCTTTTTTGTAAGTCAAAATTAATTTTAAGGGTCGCAAATTTCTGATTTGAATCAATAAGAATAGAACTTCCAAACTATGAATCAATAGTATAATAGAAACAAAGGTCATTTCTAGTATCTGAGTCAAATTTAAAGGAGACGGTGCATGGAATGAAGAAAAAAAAACATATATTTGTATAACAAATGTGAGGCATCAATTAAAGAGAAATCTCACTTTATGCTAATAGAAGAGAGATGATAACTTTGATGAAGTATACAATTTCATAATTCTAAAATGTTCATAGGTCTTATATCCATTGATAGCTGATACAAAGGAAAAACTACAAACAGTTAGATAATCTGACTGGTTAATCACCACAATAGAGGTTGCATCATGAAAGCATTCATCGAAGGTATGAAATAAAAGATGGAATGACAGAGAAATGCATAACTCAGGCTCAACAAGATCTAGAATCTTCAATCTGTATTGTATTAATTCAAGCAAAATGAAATTTTCTCTTTACAATCCCCTCCAGAAAAAGCCCCTTTTCTTAGTTCAAAAAATTTACATTTATACAAAATTTCCAACCCTTGGCAGTTGGGGAATCTTCTAATTTATAGGAACTAGCTATTTATCATTAATAAGATGAAAATTGTTTTTACAAGATTTTCTTTATCTTTCTTTTATTTTCATAGCTACACTTTTTAAATTGGTACTTTATTGCTATGTTGAAGACTCTCCTTCTTTTTCTCTAACACATTCAATGCATTTGTAGAGGAAAGTTGCAGAGGTTTTGGGAGGCTCTGGGAACTCCTTTTCTTTGAATAGATATACCTTTCTCTGTATCTTTGGGAAATAGTCTTCAACTCTTTTATCTGCAAACTTTATTGACTGCAATTTTAAGTTGGGTTGAATCAGCAACCTATTGATTAAGGTGACATCCATTTCTTTTAGCTGTGAAATCTCCATCTGGATCTCACTTAGATCTTCTTTAAAATTTAATTGGTGTCTCGCAATATTTATCTTCCCTAGTAGCCCTGCGCAATTGTCCTTCCCAATGTTTAGTGACCCTTTGTCTAAGAGATCGAAAACCTCTTCACAGTCGTCTTTTATTTCTTTAACTATTCTTTTGATTTCCATTATGTTGGCTTCCCATACTTTGAGCATAATGTCACCTCTGATTTTCCCTGTGGCTAATAATTTTGTAGTTTTGGGTGTCTCTTCATTTTTTGAAGATATGATTTCCCTTTAAAGGGTGACCCTTGCTGCTTTAGCTTCTTTTTCCTTCATGATGATGTTATCAAAAGAATTACTTGCTTCATGGAAGTAATTCTGGAGGATCTCTATCTTGGAAATCAACTTCTGTTGTTCAACTTCTAGCTCTGCATGCACTTCCAGTGACTAGGCCTGGAAAACTTTCAGATCTATGACTAGATTTTCAGCTGCCTTTAATTTTGTTTGTAATTGATTTATGATTTCTTCTTGCGTTTGACTTGTCTGCACTCTCTCTTCCATCTCGTTGAGGCTTTTTTTCAGGGATTGAATTTCTTGCTTATCCCTGGCTCTGGCCTAGTCCAGACCTTTATTTATACATTCTTCAATCTTTTTTTCATTCTCCTTTAATTGACCTTGTAGTTTAGCGATCATGAGGTTTCTCTGTCTCAGACGTGCTTTCATATTTTCAGCAATGAACTGATTAGTTGTGGCTAACGCTCCCATAGAACCAGCTACTTCAGTAGCGAAATCTTCTTCCTCTAAATTTTTCCCATCTATCATGATTTTGTGCCTCTTTACCATTGCATTTTCCCTTTGATGCATTTCTTTCTTCAATATTTCCTTTCTCTTCTTACTGAAAAAATAATCAAATGGAGGAATCACTTCTCTAGAGATGGGATCAAGGTCACTAACATATAGGTTTCCCAGCTGGGGGAAACCAAAATTGGATTGTAATGGATTCAAAGAGGCGATGGGAGAACCTAGTTCTGTAGATCTTACCTCCTCTATTGCATTGGGGGTATTAACATGAATTGCAGATGACGAACGAAAATCTAGTTTATCAGACACTGGGGGTGTCTGAGACCCTTTTTCCATTCCTAAGTTGTCTGCCTTTTGTCCTTCTATTTTCCATGGAGACTCTTCGGTCTCTTCTAGAATTCTCTTTGTACTTTATTTATCCTTCCCTCTTGATCCAAAACCTGGGGGTACGTTTCCTTGTTCTGGAGGTTGAGTTGATGCTTCTCCTAGTAATACCCCAGGTAAACCACTTCTCCAATGTTTTTGGAAGTTCAGGAAATTGTTTTGCAAGTCAGGTGACAAAGTTTGAAACCTGGCCAGCACTTCGCCATAACTTATAACTCCTCTAAACATGTCATCACAAGGGGACTATTCATGTTCGTATTCTTTCAGATTGTAGTTAACTTGGTGATTACCCGCAATTTTATAGGGATCTTATTTCCTATGATCAAGATTTAGCAACTTTATCTCTCCTAATGTGACTGCCTCAACCTTGGAATGCCCTAGATTGAGTAGCGAATATTTCCCAATCTGCATAGGGAAAATATGCCATAATCTCTTTTGGGCCATTTTTAGTTCATTCCCGATGCCACCTATTACTATCTGATGAGCCACCTCCTTGCATACCAGTCTATCAGGGAGGGATTTTGGTAGTGCGTGGGGAGGGATTAAACATCCGAAAACCCTAATGTAGGAAAAAATTTCTTCTATAAACCAATTAGCGACAGCCTTAATACTTTCTGTCACTGACTCAAAAATATGGGGAGGCTCGCAGCCATATAGCATCTGGTGCACCGGAATCACCACGAAGTGGCAGATTTCGTAGAAGGAATACTTAGCATTTTCTTCCCACAACTTAGAATAATATTCATGAATGGGTTTATTGGAGGTTGGATTCCAACTCCAATTCATCAGAGGGAAAGGGTTCATGAAGCATATGGCGTCCATGATGCAGGCGGACATATAGAAGGCCACTGGTTGGCCCTTGGATTTTGCATTTTGGTACTTTGTTACCTCCTTAGATAAATTTTCTAATAGGATTTTGTCCCATTTGAAACTAAAACCTTCAGCTGCTTCATGAAGAAGAGGCACCCATGCCGCAGGGAAATGAGTGGGGCTTTTCTTTCTGAAGATTCTACAAAGCATCATGGCTACATATACCATGCATTCATTTAGTGAGGCTATGGCATATTTCCCATGAGTATCGGCCCTGAACTTCGCTGGCACCCCCCACCAGTCTCTAATTATATCAGGGTATGTCTGATTTGCCTCTGCGCATTCCTTTCTTTGGAATTCAGTTATGAATTCAACATTATATATATAATTAGGATTATGGGATAGCATGTACATTACTTGTATATGTTCTGGCTTGAAGGAACCGATGACGACCCCACGGCTATCCAGAATGATCCTTGTCTTCGCATCTGCTCTCTCTAAGGCACAATATATCATGTCATTATATGGCATGAGCCATGGGCATGCTACTATTTTTTGAAGTTCAGAATCCGCTATGTCTTGGAGTATGTTCTCAGAATCATGCAGGAAGTTCTTAATTTCATAATCTAGATTCTCGAAAATTTGCCTCCAAGATTTGATAGAATCAATAGCCTGGGGTGTGGTATCAGCTACAACATCTCCTTCTATACCTTTGCTTTCAGCAATTCCCTCAACTTTCTTAAGTACCCTCTTAGGTGCCATAGAGTTCTCACTAGATTGAAAACCTGTTTGCAGACGAAAAAATCTATAAGCCTGGATGAATACAACTCACCCGTGATTGTAAAAGATAAGAATAAAATTCGAAATGCAGAGTTGTAGTTCTTTTAACTCATCATTTAATGGACGTACTGGGACGGGGGGTAAGACTTTAATGTCTTAATGAAAAAAGATATGTTTATTGATACACAATTAAGTTCAAAATATATTTATTTGTCCATTATAGATATTCTCATATATTGGAGATTTCAAAATGGATTTTCGAAACAACTATTTTATGAAACACCGAATTGTGAAATGCAAAAAGGAGTTTAATGATTGTTAATCATGTTTTAGAATGACTTAATTAAAGTTTTAGACTTTGTTTTAGAGTTTATGATTTCTCATTTCGAAGTTTCGAGGATCACGCAACCAAGAGATATGTCATATGCAACCCCCGAATTGTGAAATTGCGATAAGCTTAACTTTGGTGTTTAATCGTTGTATTAACTTTAATTAATTGAGATTTAGAAGTTAATTTCTGGTTTTCAGAAATCGAGAATCAGGATTTCAAGGATCTATATTTCGAAAATGCTTTGTTAACAGGAAACTCGAACTGCGGTAGATTTATGATTCATTAATTATGATTAGGAGTTTACTTAATCATGCTTAGAGGGAAATTTATGAAGAACGTGTTAGGAATCGTAACATTCGCTCATCCTTTTTATTATTTCTTTGCAATGAAACCTCTTTTGGGATTTTGGAGTTTTTGGCTTCGGAATTGGCAACTCTATGAAACGTCGAATCCCGAATTAAAAGAAAACTTAAGTTTTTTTTTTTTTTTTTTTTTTTTTTTTTAAGTTAAGGGCGGCTCAATACTAGAAAAATACGAAGTTTTAGGTTAGAGATAAAATGTTTAAACCTTGTTTCAACATAGTCTCCAATTGGGGACCTCTTCTCCTTGTGCGACGAGGAGAACGTGCAGACTTAGTGCCTTTATTGGGTAAATGGGGTCAGTCACTCTAGTCTGTGAGACATAATTGTAAAAAACCCAACCAGGAAGCTAAGGAATTCAAACTTAACCTTGGAAAAAATTTCAAGATTAAAACATTCAACAACCTCGAGATAGGATCACATAGATTCTCCTTTCTAAAAATGACCTCAGATTTGTGCAAGATATTCAAAACAAGATTATCCATCCTACCAGTTTTATTTGATTGTATTCACATCAAGGTAAAGTGATTTCAACTTTTTTCAAATTAGGGGATCCCATAATCTTATAGTGTAATCTATCTAAAAGAAGAAAAATTACCAGAGCATCTTGCAATTCATGTATAACAACCTTGTCATATATGTAGACATTGCTTCACTGCCAGCGAGCCTGTTCAGTAACCCGGTGAAGTTATCAGATTTTCCACATTGAATTTCCTTTCACCACTTCATTATTTTTTAGCATTTAAATGTCGAGATGAGGGCAATCATATAATGAATTTTCTTTCATCATCTCTTTAGATTAGATGGGGGCAATCAATAATGAGTTTCCTTTCACCATATTTCTATATATACTTTTTTTATGAAGTGGGGGCAATCAATCAGTATGTAACATACTCAGGAAAATATACTGCTTAAAACTTTTACAGCAAAGGTCTGTCAACTTATTTAAATAGCTCTGGGTTAATATTCCTTTGGCCCTTAGACACTTGACTTTAGGGAGAATCTCGGGGAAAACTTATTAGTATTTCTTAGGGACTTTACTTGAGAGAAAACGATCAGTTTATTCCCACTAGAATGACTAAAAAGGTTAGGATTAGCCCAGACATACTTCCAGTTCAACCAAAGTTTAGGAGAAACATAGAATTTTACCTATCCTCGCTTTGAAAGTTAGTCTGAATGTTTCTGAAGTTAAGATGAGGCCTTTCTTTCCTCCAGAGACTAATGGGAAAATAATCAAAGTTGGGCGAAGAGTAATCTTGATAGTGATCGAAGGGAAAAGGTAAGAGAACCTCGGAAACTTAGGAGTGCCAACAACTATTTCTTATAGTTTTTTTTTTGTTTTTGTTTTTTTGAATCACCTTAACTGTTGTGAAATTTAGTGTCCCGCTCATTGGTACCTCTTACGACATTTTAACTCAGTTTCTCAGGTCATATCTCATACCTTAGTAGTTCTTTGTATTTACATCCAGAAGATTGTTTACTTATTACCTTTTTGGGAAGTATTTATGATGATTATTCATGCAGATTACCCTTTTAGTATAGTTGATCTCTTGGGTCCTTGATAATTTACCTGCAAATAAGATGACCTAATGACTATAAGAAAATCACACAAATCAGAAACTGATAACTGTCAGAAACTCATACAAATCTTTTGAACTGCTAGATTTTGAATTGTTTTGTAAATTTTTTTTTTTTTAACAGAATAAAACTTACTGAAAGCAATGTAACTATACAGAAAACATGAAAACAAACCGGTATGTACAATGAGAGTTTGGAAACATATTATTTCATGTAGTGTTTAAGGTATCGCCCATTTACAGGGGCGCTCAAAATGTCTCCATCGAGATTTTCTAATGAAAAAGAATTTCTTCCCTATGAGGCCGAGACTTTATAAGGGCTAGACCAGATTGAATCAAACTTGTTGTGTTTTCCAGTGTCTTATCTTTTGGATTCCCATTTTAGTACCATATCTCCAAGGAGGAAATATCTATCCTTAACTTTTTGATCAAATAAATCCTTCATTTTATCCTGATATCTCCGCAACTTTTCGTTTACTTCAACTCTATTTTGCTGAACTTCGACCAACTGGTTTGCCCTCCTGGTAATGTCGTTAGGTTCTTCATTTGAATCTTGCCAAAGTTTCATCACTGGAAGAGAAAGATTGATTGGTAAAATAACATCAGTTCCATATACCATCTGAAAAGGGGAAATCCCAATTGACCTTTTGGTACTTATCATGTTGGCCCATAGAGCGTATTTCAAATGGATATGCCACGCTTTCTTGTTCTCACTCAAGATTTTTTTGATCACGGTTGTCAGACTTTTATTAGATGACTCAGCTAAACCATTACCCTATGGATAATAAGTTGTGGAGTGTCCTAATATGATGTTAAATTTTTGGCAGAAGCTTATCATAGCCATTGATTTAAACACTTGTGCATTATCAGTGACTATCTTTCAAGGACAGCTAAATCTGGATAAAATATTTTCTTCTGGAAAATTGATTACCACTGAGTCAGTTACGCTTCTTGTGGGAATAGATTCCACCCACTTAGTAAAGTAGTCCACTGTAGTTAGAATCCACTTGTGTTGGGCACTGGAATGTGGATGAATTTCTCCGATGAAATCAAGTCCCCATTGCTGAAAAGGATCTTCGATTTTAACTGGAACTAGAAGTAAATCTTGGACTTTCTGTTTACCTGTAAACAACTGACAAGGAGTACAAGTTCAAACTTTGGTGTTTACATCTGTGAATAGTTTGGGCAAGTAATATCCAGCTCTTAAGATTTTATAAGATGTATATCGCCAAGCATGGTGTCCTCTGCACACTCCCTCATGGAAATCATTAATAACCTTTTCGGTTTCGGTCTCGACTAAACAACTTAGCAAGAAACCCAGGGGATCTTTCCAATATAATTTTTCGTTTATAATACAATATTTTATAGCATGTAGCTTCAGTGTCATGGATTTATATGGGGTTAGTTCACTGGGACATTGAAGAGTCAAGAGGTAAGAAACAATATCACGGTACCAGACTGAAGTAGAAAACCTGTCTTGAATCTCAATTGTAGGTGTAGCGATATCAAGTTCATTAATATCTAGAAAACCCTCGTCTTCTTGCAGTTGATTTATTCCAAGTGCCTGCAAGTTTGATTTGGCTAGCAATTTAGCCAGACCTTGGCCCTGAATGAGTTTTGTTGGTTTGACTTCCAGATCAAACTCCTGAATCTTATCTAGCCATCTTCCTCTTCTGCCATCACTATCCAGCTGAACCAATATATCTTTAACAGAGCTTGTAGGGACATAGGCTATGATCTTCGATTGTAATACATACGTTCTGAAAGCCTTGAGGGCCTTCACCATTGCGTAAGCTTGTTTTTCTAGTATATTATATTTCAACTCAGCATCTCTCAGAATTTTACTGAAAAATATAATAGGTTGTTCAAAACCTTCCTCATTTTTCTGTAACAATACGGTTGTGATAGTGTGTTCGGAAGCAAAAGAAAAAATTTGAAACTCTTTTGTGTAATCAGGACTTACCAAGACTGGCGCTTCGCTGATAAGTTTCTTGATTCGTTGAAAGGACGCTTTGGCTTCACTTGTCCACTTCGTCTCACTGCTCTTTTTTAACATATCTGTGAACAACTTCATAATTTCGGCGAAGTTAGGGATGAATCTTCTCGAGAAGTTTATTTTTCCTAAGAAAGACTAAATTTCTTTTACATTTCTAGGGATTTTTATAGTATCTATTGCTTCAATTCTTTTGGGATCAATTTTGATTCTGTCTTTAGACACTACATGACCTACTAGCTTACCTTCTTTCATAGTGAAATGATATTTTTTGGGATTAAGGGACAAACCAAATTTACGACATTTCTCGAAGGTTTGCTTCAGGTGCACTAGATGTTCTGCATCAGATTTTGAAAAAACAGTCAGATCATTGAGATAAATAACCACAAATTTATCTCTCTCTCTGTAGTGTACCCTTTTACACTACCCAAGTTCACCCAACCTCTTACGCACATCATTCGTTACATGGATGTAAAAACAAATGCATTTAACCAGAATTAAACACATAAAACTCAGAGTCAAATA
>JZKD02S1747062.1:194793-205372 GCA_000966675.3 Picea glauca | reverse complement strand
GATGCACTTGTTTATGGTACAGGTTGATTACAGGTTGGTGCATGGTTGATGCACTTGTTTGTGGTACAGGTTGATTACAGGTTGGTGCATGGTTGATGCACTTGTTTATGGTACACGTTGATTACAGGTTGAGGTACAGGTTGATGCATGGTTGATGCATGGTTCAGATTTATTGGTACAGTTTTACATAGATATATATTACAGTGATAGTGTGACAGTGGTTCCATCATTCTACTTCTACTTCAGGTTGGCAGAACGAGGCAAGGATAGGTGGTTGTAGCCGGAGAACATTGGGGGTCGTAGCCTCCTTTTGGTTGTAGCCAGAGAATTTGGGAGTTGGAGCTTCCATCAGGTTGTAGCCTGAGAAACTAGGGGGTTGGAGCCTCCTTCCAGTTGCAGCTGGAAAACAAAGGAAGTTGGTGCTTCCAATGAATGTAATTCTTCAAGACATATAAGAAAAACCATTCCGTGGTTTTCTCTCAATTTGGGTTTCCACGTAAAACACTGGTGTATTGTGTATATGTGTGATTGCTTATTTCTTATTGTTCATTATTGGATAACAATTCTACATTGATATAAAATTTGAAGAAAAAGGATTATAATTATGTTATTACTGATTCACCCCCCCTCTCAGTAATCCAACAATGAAAATATGCCCCAAGGACATATGAATGTCATCTTATGTTGGTCTTTGGGTTTGAGTTGGATTTGGTTATAGCCTGAAAATCCATCCATAAAAGAAAATATTTCTCTTCCCGCACACTCATCGAAAATTTGATCAATGAAAGGTGTGAGGAAGTTATCTTTAGGACAGGCCTTGTTCAGGTCACAAAATTCCATACACATGCGGATGGTTCCTTTCTTTTTATTCACAGGAATAGGGTTGGATACCCATTCAGTCAAGGGAACCAGGTAGATAAATTCGACATTAAGTAGCTTTTATACCTCTGCCTTAGTAGTGGGAGCCTTCCTAGGATTAACAAATCTAAGGCGTTGTCGAATGGGTTTAGCATCCGGGTAAGTCCTATTCTCATGTTCGAAAATATGGGGGTTGATCCCTGGCATCTTGTCATATGACCAAGCGAATACATCTCGAAATTCTTTGAAGAGGTTGGTGTAGATCATAGTCTCCTCTAGTGAACAATCTGCACCTATATTTACGTTTTCAATCTTGCCAAGGGTATGAGAGATATTGATCTGGACAGTGGGAGAAATTCTCGCCATATTCCCTTCAGCGTAGATGTCATGTGTATCAAGTGGAACTATGGCATGACCGAATATCTCACTTAGGGTAGATCTAAAATCATCTTGCTCAATTTTTTCAAGACTTGGGATAAAATAAGACCGATGATGCATGTCATCCCAAGGTCTCTCGGAAACATTCATGGCTTCAAGGATGGCTTCATTCGAAGGTAAATTCTCATCCAAGAAGTCATGTGAACAAGATAACGAAGTGGCCCACACGGGCCTGGGACCTGGATCTTCCTCAACCCTTTGCGAGGGAACTGGATCGGGGTCGACAGAAGAGTCAAGGATAGCTTGATAGGCAATTTCTGTTGTCGATAGTGGCATAGCCATGCCAGCATGCGACTGATCTTCAATCGATAAAGTTGGAGAAGGTAGGGTCCAAGGGTCATTGAAATAAGAAGTGTTGAAAGGGATGGACCTTTCTACTGAAGCGGGCGTACTAGACATGGCGTAAATGTGGTGAATCAGTGTTGAGAAGTTGAAAGTACCCATGAGGGAAGAATACATTTTGGCGTTGATATTCTCAGTTGTTGGCTGAAAATTTTTGACCACAGGGATTGACGGTCCAAAAAATGCGTTCAGACTAGAGTACACAAAGGATAACTAATCGATCATCACAATATCCCCTTGATGAGGAAAACAAAGTGTGCACAAAATGGATGATACGACAATGACCATAGCATAAGTCCAATTGTGACCTAGTAACAGGTTATAATCGAGAGGTGCATCAACTACCTCTACTTCCACTTCTACTATCTTCCCACCTAACTGGATCGAAAAGTCAAGGAGAATACCATGAGGGCGGAAGGAATTACCGTCGAATGCAGTCAACATGGTCAATGACTTTGAAAGGGTTAGAGAACCAATATATTTCCAATAGGTTAAGGACATCACGCAAGTGGCAGCACCCTCATCAAAAACCACTTGTTTGATGTTATATTTAGAATACTCCATGTGGATTTGGAAAGCCACGTGGTAGGGTAAGCGAGGCTTCACGTCCATGACATTAAACTTGATGATCTTTGATCCACTAGGTTCTAGAGCTCCTAAGGTAGAGAGTAAGGCATTCCTTTGTGATGGACATGTCTGGAGTACATCCAAAGTAGACATCGTGCAAGGTGGTTGGCCCAGATCCTCAATGATAGAGTAGTTCTGAGTGGCTTTAGCATTAGGGTTATGGGTAGAGCGCTTGAGTACTCCTTTCGGAATACGAGGTGGTG
This sequence comes from Picea glauca, assembly GCA_000966675.3. Taxonomy (NCBI): domain Eukaryota; kingdom Viridiplantae; phylum Streptophyta; class Pinopsida; order Pinales; family Pinaceae; genus Picea; species Picea glauca. Next base: position 202,904 of record JZKD02S1747062.1, on the reverse strand, counting down.
GCTCTAATTTCTCGATCTGTAAATTAATATCTAGGGGTGGAGGAGGAGATTATAGGTTGGTACTAGATTTTGAAGAGCCGTAATCTCGAGAGTGAGTGGCTATATCGATTGTTGCACTAACCATATTGATGAAAAAACGGTCGTCATCTTGCAATGATGAGTTTGACTCCCACTAGACACATTTCCTGTGTTCGAAGTACTTGAGGCTAAGTGTTGGTTGTGAGGAAAAAGATTCGTTAGCACAACAGGTGGAAGATTTAAAAGCCTCGCAGCCTCCGCAAGTTTGGGGCATAAGCATGTAAGGTGATCATTTGTACAAAGTTTGCAAGGAAACTTAACCTTACGCTTTTCTTTCATGCCCTCTCCAGCATTATCGTTTTGTTTTCCATTAGTAGTCTTGTCCTTGGGTTTATTCTTCCCACCTCTATGATTATTTATACCTTTATGTTTATTCTCGTCTAGTTGTTGGTCACCATTTGGGTTTTTCGATGACTGCATGGAATGTACATCCGTCGATTGGGTGGGTTTGGAAGATCCAGATGGAGTTGGTCCTCTGACAGAATTCGTTGCCGAGTCTGCGGACTTTACATTGGTGGACCCCACAATTCCATCAGCATGGGGCCTAGGACCCTGTCTAGGATCATGAGTCGATGACGATGTGTCGAGAAGAAGATGGTATAACATCCCCGACTGGGCATAGATCAAACCAAACTGTGGGGCTCTAAAAATGGCCTCTTCCTTGCTAAAGACCTCGGAAGTAGAAACGTCCTTTGAAGTAGGAGCATACAAAGATTTTAAAAACCATTCTAAAAGAAAGGTCGGGGGTATGGGGGTCTTAACTTACCATCTTCACCTACTCCATTCCTGGATATTGTCCGAAATATGAGTACAGGAACCCTGGCATAAAGTTGACAAAAGTTCAAGGCCAACATCATAACGAACAGGTAGTGGAAAATTTTTAAGGAAGGAAAGCACTAACTATTGAAAAGATCCATATGTTCCCCTAGGTAGATCAATGTACCATTGTGATGCAATCCCGATAACAGTGTGCTGAAACAATCGTAATCTAATAGAATCATGATTCAAATAATTCAATGAGCACCAGAGGTGAAAAGTAATGATGTGAGGGTCCTCACCATTCTTACCTTCAAAATTTGGAATGTCTGGTGGAAGCTTGGTGGGGACAGGGGGCCATGTGGTATCATGAATCACCGGCTTGTTCATTAGTTTAGAAAAATATGGTAGATTAAGTGTGGCCAGAAATGGAATACGGGGTTGCAACACTTGACCCCATCCTCCTACAAAAGACTGAGTATTAGGAGTTGTGTTCCATCCATGGTTCTGGTAAGGACCAGAACCTTGTCTGGAATTAAAAGAACCTCCTCCTAGCGGATTCATGAAATATGGATTGGGCATCATTCCAGTAGGAATGTTCTAATAAGGGTTATGAAAATTGCCCCCAGTTGGATTAGCTCCCAACTGAGGGTTGTTAAAATTTCCCCCAACTAGATTAGATCTAGGCTAGGGGGTGCCCAAGACATAAGACTGACCTCCTCTGGGTGGGAATCTAGAGGATTTAAGTGGATTTGTTATGACAAAAGTATTGGTCGAATTCGGCACCGAGGGGATAGGGATATAGGGCAGAACTTGTCTGCCAGCTTGGTTGTTCCATCCAGTCGTAGAAGGATTAGACTCGGGGTTAGGGAAGGGGACACTTCCTACATTAAGATTCACTTGGGAAACATGAGAGATACCAAATGAAAAAGGAGTGTAAGGAGGTGTGGTGCCCCGAAGTCCAAGGCTAGAATTATGGCCAGCAGCTGGGATGACAGTCGAAGACTGTGAAGTGAAACTTGGCATACCATAAAAAAGCAGACTAGTAGCCATGGGGATGGTCTGAACATTGTAACTCGGCGAGTGGCCAAAAACCCCAAAAGGGTTAGAGGCAAGAGATGAAACATTGACTACGGGTCGAGCCATAGTACCAGTGTAGGCCTCCAGCACTACAACTGTAGTGGCTGCAGGTGTCGAAGGAGCGCAATTAACTATAGTGGGATTGGGAGTTGATAAAATTCCAATGTTATGAAGACTAGGCTCAGTACTTATCCTTGTGGGATCGTAAGTCTGAAAAGTGGATGTGTGTGTACCACTTCTAATAACTCTATGCCTTTTAGAAGGCAATAGATCAAAAAAAAGTGGTAACTGTAACAACCGACGGGACCTACGAGGAAGTTGGTCTGACTCCATGATGACTTGTGACTCTCAACAAATAAAAAGATATCCTAAGGCCAACTAGTAATCAAAGAGCATACCAAAAATTCAAATGGCCAATATGCATGCAAACGGGCTAAAGTGGCTAAGTGGTCTCCCTCGCTAAAGAAGGTATGCCTCGTCTAGGAGGGACCTGAGACTCCCTGCTAAAGTTTGGAGGTAACAGAATCAGTTATAAGGGCCCTCATAGGCTTAACAACTAGTCGATCAAACCCCCCCGGAGAGGTAATCCTCCATAAAGGTTGTGTGATGTTCGACCCCTATCTGAATCAGGATACAAGCAGAATAACCCCTGCAAGTAACCTATGAGAAACCTAAGTCAAGCAACTAATAAACCATAGTATAACCGATGCACAGGCGAATAGTTGTAAGTCTGGATCACCGTATGGGCAGGGTAGCAAAGCCCAAAACATTGAAAGTACCGCCTCTCACAGAGGTATGGGCACTACAAAGATCCCCAAATACGAATAAATCCATAGAAATATCTATGACGCTAGGTGAGTATCCAGGGGTTATCCCTTCAACTAACTTCGACTACCTCATGATTAACTCTGGTGTGAGTGGAGCCTCCTGATATTACCAATTATACAATGGATTTCTCAACTCCCTATCTCAGACACATAAGTTGATTTAATTTCCTTGGAGAAGTTTACTCACAAAATCCTATTCCAAGGCACTAAATCCTAGGCTAGTTTGTGCACCCTAAAAAAAAATAGTGACTAATCAATTTTAGTTTAAAGCGTAAAATTTTATTGGCCGTGATTACTCAAAAAGGTATGGAAATGAAACTCATGGTGTTATGACTCTGCATAAGAATAAAAAATAGATATAATGCAAATCCTAACTTTAACTTTTCAGTAAATGATATGCTAAATAAAAATAGTGCAATCTTCAATCTTAATTCTGCAACTTAGAAATAAAATGCAATCTTTCACTAAATGTGCTAAGCTAATGATAAAGTTTCAAAGACAAAAATACCAACCAATGCAAAATGCCTGTTTTTTCTTTTGTATTTTCATTGTATTTAAAAAGAAAATGCATGGACTCATAAGCGACTTGATATACAAACTCTCCTGTGTATAAAAGAAATCACTCGAGCAAAATATCAAGCAACTAAGCAGACATCCCAACTACCAAGAAGAAATCAAAAATGGAAAACAAAGAGAAAGATGCGGCCCAAAAATTCAACTCCAAAAAGGTTTCCTCTCATCCTAGATAATCTCAACAAGTACCACAGAGACCCAAGAAGGCTCAGTGATCCTCAAAACCTACCCAGCAGTCACTAAACCAAGCAAACAAGCAAGGGGGAAGTGGTATACGCTCATGTTCAAGAGAAAAGGGCGTATATAGGCATCTTGTAGTGGGACAGAAAGCGTATACACGCAACTGTCAGGGCAAAAAGGGCATGTATCCTTTAAAAAAAGGCTAGGCAAGGTAAAAAAGTCTAAAAACTCAGACCTGGAGTGAATAGATTATGTCCAACTATGATACGACAAGAAATACAAAGGCAAAAGAGAAACGTAAGAAGGAAAAATACTTCAACCCTTAGAAGGACTTACAAAGTATTTGGAATATTGAAATACTTCGACCCAAAGACTTACACCTGCAAGAAGTTCTCGACAAAAAAGTGACTCAAGTATATAGTGATAGTATATAAAATGAGTTAGCACATTAGATAGCACAATCCAATAATAAACATTACAAACATGTCCATGGATAATAATCATATATTTGCAAGATATTGATAGGACGGGAAAGGAGTATTTCTATTAATAATTGATCAACAAAAGTATCAACATTACAGACTTTCTTTTGGCACGGTTTGAAACCAAGAAACAAAGTTCCTTCCAACTGGGTCTCCACCACTTCAATCCTCCACCAAAGGCAAGCTCATAGCAAAGAGATAAAGAGATTCTCTTGACAATAAGGGAAGAGCTTGGGAGTTGAACACTATGTTCAGACTTGAGGGACAAAGGGATGCACACTCAAATTATGAAGTAATTCCTCCAAAGTAACTTTTCTCTCGAAGTTGAATGCTTTCTCCTTCTTTTCCATAGCTCAAAATTGTGATCTTATAGCCTCCAGAATGCAACTCAAGGGCCAAGTCAGAACGTTTCAAGTATATGGAAGGCCAAAGATCAGAGATCTTCTGTCATGACATGGAAACCCGACCTCATTTTTTATTTTCTGGCACAAATCCTGATATATGCGAGCTGTAGTGGAGCATCAAGCATATACGCATCTTACAAAGCAGTCAAGGAGCGTATATGTGGAAAAATATATAATTTTGGCTCTGGATTTATCAAAAATGGGTTGATAAGTCTACATAGGGAAATGGAAAAAGGCCCTCTATGCAAGATAGCAATGGTGAGGCAAATATTGCCATAACAATTGTTGATAAAATACATTCATGATAAGGTGTTCTTCATGTCACTCAACAACACCTTTAAAGGTAAATTTGGTCCTGTAGACCCATTGACACTTCACAATGTTTTTTCCCTTATGGTGGGAACCAAGTCCCAAGTATGATTCTTCGATAAAGAATCAATTTCAGTCTTCATGGCATGCTCCCATTAAGGTTTTCCTTAAACATCTCAGTAGGTAACATGGTATGAGGTTTCAAGAACATGAGTCATCAAGGCAACACTCACATGTTTATTTTGACTTAGAGTCTTACGTTTGCAGGAGGAAGCTCTGGAATCAACTCCAGTAGCTTCAATAGTATTGGCAGCCCATCGGGGCAGACAAGAAACAAGTGAACCATGATTCAATTCTTTAGGTCGATCAAAAGTTAGAGGGTATTTAGTCAATAGACCAGACGAAATAGAAGACGATGGACTAGTCAACTCGGAGGTCGACGATATAGTTGAGATAGGGAGAAAATTCAACTAACTAGTCGAAGGAATGAAGGGTGGAACATGAGTACTAGTTTCGTAGACAACATCAAAGGGATCATCTTGCAAAAATCTAGAAGAGGTGTTCAACAAATTAATTCTAGAATAATTATCATTAAACCGAACATTGTGATTGACAATGATTTTCCATTTGATAGGACCAAACAGTTGATAGGATTTCGACTCTTCAGAGTAGCCCATCATGATGTAAGCATGGCTCTTTGCATCCAACTTATTTCTATAATAATCAAGAATGTGGGCCCAGGAAACACATCCATACTCATGAAGGTGGTCGACTGAATTCCTCTTCCCGTACCATCATTCAACTAGAGTCGTGGAAGGAATAGCTCTAGTCGAGATGCGATTGAGTAGATAATTTTCACAATATATTGTTTTAGCCCATAAAAGAGGAGGCGGGTCTTTAGCCTGTAAAATACATATAGTGATTTTGACTACCGTTTGATTCTTGCATTCTACAACACCATTCTTTCGAGGAGTGTGAGGAATTGACCACTTCCAGTCAATATCAAATCAAAGTAGGTATTGTTCAAAGGGTCGGTTAACATACTCACCGCCATTATTGGATCTCAAGCACTTGATATGTCGATCACATTGATTTTCAACAAAGGCCAAAATTATTTGAACTTCTCAAAGACAAGGTTCTTATTCTTTAGGAAAAAGACCCATGTGAAACAAGAGAAATCGTTAATGAAGGTAAAAATGTACCTTGCACCTACCGATGAAGGTAAATTGATATAGTGGACATAATTGTGAGGTAAATATGTTAGGTTTTGTGTTCGCCATGCTTTTCTAGAGTCTAATGGTGCCTAATGATGCTTCCCAAGCATACAACCCTTATAGACTCCTTAAGGGGGAACACCTTTGTAAAAGAAACAACATGTTCAAAGTTTGCAGTGCCTGCAAACTTCATAAATTCATATGTCTAAGTCATTCATGCCAAATTCGACTTCTCTCATCAATGTGAGAAACAAGTGTATTAGGTTTAGACTCAAGTCGAGTCAAATCATAGAACTTATAAAAAACATTTGTTGGGTCGACAAGTCTACCAACGTCAATCTACTTCCCTTTCTTTAAATCATGAATATAGAACCGATCTGGCCAAAATTGCACAATCTTAGTTGTTTGTGTCAACTGAGCAACAGACAATAGATTAACATTGAGATTTGACACATGATAGATGTTGAAAATATTCCCATGTCAATCAACTACATCACCTTGACCAACAACATCCAGAGCAAAATCATCAACAACATATTTTACTCTCCTTGGCTTTATTCAGTATCATGAATAAAGTGTCATCCTTGGCCATATGATGTTATGAACATAAATATACATATAAAATAGATATTCATAACATAATAATTAAWTAATAAATAATAATTATTAATAATGAAAGGTCATGTCTCAAAGGACATGACTATTGGTTAAGGGCACCCCTGCATGGGTATATAAACGATCCCTCATTCTCAATTGTATATCATCTTATCTATTCATATTTTATACATTATTCCTACATGGATTACTTTGTTATATTCCAAGTATTTTGGATAATTCTTGTGTGAGAGAACTTTGTTTGTCTCATTTAGTATCAGAGCTTCGTTTTTCTGATCCCGACCTTTGGCTAGTCTCTTTATCAGACCTTGTCTGAACCAGTTTTCGGCCACCCATACTTCATTCAGAGTTTCTCTGATTATTCTTGATCTTTGATCAAATCAGGGTTTTAACCACATATCTGGTCTTTGACCACAAATTGTCCCTTGGCCATTTAAATATATATTAAAAAAAGGAATAAGAATATATATATATATATGGAACTCCAGAGGCTATTCACAAAATTTAGTAAGGTACCTTTGGTAAACATTTCAGCTTTTGGGTCATCTTAAATTTGTAGATACACCATGTGTAAGATAGGGTATCTGACGATTAAACTCAAGTTGGAAGACACTCGGAACTGAGCAATGGCTCCGAAGAGAAGGGTCAAGGCTCTTGTTGCTGCTAAGAAGAAGGTGTCGAAGGTTGTTAATCCAGTATTTGAGAAGCGACCGAAACAATTTGGAATCGGTGGAGCTCTGCCGCCCAAGAAGGATTTGCACAGATTTGTGAAATGGTCGAAGGTTGTTCACATCCAGAGGCAACGGAGGGTATTGAAGCAGCGTTTGAAGGTCCCTCCGGCTTTAAACCAGTTCACCAAAACACTCGACAAGAATCTCGGCGGTGATTGGAATGCAAAGCCGTATTCCGGCGACTTGGAGGGTTCGGCCGCCTCTACCCTCAATTTGCAGCGGCAGCTCGTGACTGTGGCGTTTAGATCTGAAGGATCCGACTCCGTTTCTTCTTCTTTCTCATACGTTTCTCCTTCCTCGGCCATTTTCCAGACAGCCGCGCCAGATCCCAAGAGATCGCTAAGCGACAGCGAGAGGGTTATGCGAATGAAACAAAACCCTAACGGGGAGAAGGAAGAGGCGGTCTTTTGCAGGGCCGAGGCGAACCAGCGAGCACTAAACCCTAGCCGCCACCGCCGCAAGACCAGCTCCGAGATCACGGCAAACTTCCCCCTTTTTATAAAGACCATTGCCGGATCTTCTCTTTGCTTGCAGGTTCAAGACTCAGACTCTGTTTTTGAGCTTAAAACTCAAATCCACCAAGCTACAGGGACTCCGCATGGACTCCAGCGACTAATCTTCGAAGGCCGGCAACTTGCAGACGGCTCTCTGCTACGGGACTACGGAAATCTAAAAGATGCAACCATTTCTCTCACCTCTCGATTGCGTGGAGGAGCACCCTCAGTCACTCATCCAAGCTCTTACAAACAGGCCGTGAAATCAGGGACCTCCGCTCCTACGGGGCTCAAGGCCGAAGCTTCAAAAGAAAAGGATCCCTTTGGAGGTGCCTTCATTGTGGAGCAGTGCGCAGAACCTCCAACAG
>JZKD02S1747062.1:181517-193840 GCA_000966675.3 Picea glauca | reverse complement strand
TATATATATATATATATATATATATATATATATAAGTAAATAAAAGATATCTATATATAAAAGATATAAAAATAAAAATAAAAAAGAGAAACCAACCATCAAAGGAGCAGAATCTGGTTGACTGGAACAATTAGCCATTAAATTTATAGCCATCATACTTGCCATGCTATCTGCTGCAGTTTTTTATTGAAGACCGTACGAGATTTTTTGTACCATACCACAACCCCAGCCCATACCTTCTGGGCATGCAATTGCAGATGCCAATCTCTGTACCTCAATAAACAAGACAGTACCTTGTACCAGCCGCCTCCGATTAGTGGAATCTTGTCAATTTGATGCAAATAAATTCAATTAAAAATTTATGAAATTGAATTAAAAATATATATATATATATATATATATATATATATATATATATAAGGGACATACAATTGTTGAATTTTGTCCATTGAACAATTGATTATATAGTGAATTCACTAGTTCGTTGCTATTGATTGCCCATATAAAATTTTCGTATAGCCGTCGAATTTCAAAGCTATACCGTACGGTAAATTTTACTCGTTATTGTGATTGGTTCACTATATTTGGTATCTTATTTGGTTGGCGTAATATTTAAACCATACGACGGTTCATTTCTCTAATTCGAGGGTTATGAGGATGACTTAATAAAAGTACATAAGGAATTTATTCCAATATATCATTTCAATATATATATATCAAGAGAAAAGTTAGAATACAACGAAGTGATTTAAGGAAGGCACTGGATTTTAATATTAAAGGGGCATTAATAAAGTGGTTTTATTAAAGATTAAAAAAGTCGTCTTTTTTTTTTAATCCAAAAGGAGTTAAAAGGTATTAATTAATTAAGACCTTTTATAAAATAAATCCATATATCCTAACTATATCACCTAAGTTACAAAGTAAAAATAAAATAAAAAAGGAATAGTCTATTAAAGGTAATTTAATAGATATATATATATATATAATAATAAAAAAGGATTATTATATTTGTAACTTTGTAAGTGAAGTGAATCTCTAAAAGTGAAAGGATAGTTAAAAGAAAAGAGAAAAAAATAAAGTTCTAAAAACAATCTCAATTTTTATAAAAGTAGTATAAGGAAAAAGATTTTTCAAAAAAGGATTGAAGAAACATTTAAAAATCATTTATTATGGAAAAATATCAAGATAATTCAGAAATACAATCATGGATATTGGAAGGATAACTAGGACATTATAAAGCGAGCAATAAAAAATTAGAGTTTGAAATTGAAAAGGAAAAATATTTTAATGGGTTAACACAAAAAGATAATCGCTACTTCAAAGAGCGTATCGGGAACTCATTGCACAAAATGAAGAACTAAAGACCGAAAGACAAAAAATGGACCAAGACTTACTAGAACGAGATGAAGAAATATTACGATTAAAAATTCATAATCAAAATTTACTAGTTAAAATCATAAAGTTAAAAGACAATAAGCAAGGGAATACAAATTTAGAACAAGAAAATCAAGGTCTCAAGGAGAAATCCACTGAAAAGGAGGAATAAATCTCTTTCCTAAGGAACCTTAATAAAAAATTGCTTGAACAAATTAAAAAGATGAAAGATAAAAAGCCCAAGAATCAAAATACTATAAATAAAGTTGGCAAATCAAAAGATGAAAAAGAAATTTCATGCCTAAGGGTTCATAATCAAAATTTACTAACACAAATTAAAATGTTGAAGCATGATAAGAAGACTTTACAAGAAAAGCTAGATCGCAAAACATCATTAGTCGATAAGGAAACGATGACAGACACAATCAACCTTACAACTCAAAAGGAGGCAAATCCAATCGATGTAAAGAAGTTTTCAAATGTCGAGGTACAAACAAGCCATAGATATGAAGAAGACTCAAATCCAAAAGTTAATCAAGAAAAAGATGCAAGTATAAGAAATAAAGATCAAGTTGTGAGGAATCCTTATCGACATCCTAATCACAAAAATCGATACTTAAACCAATCAATGTATCAACAGAAACAAATAACTACTATGTCAAAGAATATTACTTCCACTACAAGTGCGGGTCAAAATAAAAGCTATCAGAAGAGTAGAAATGTATCACATTCTTTCCAAGGACCCTATAAAAACCCAAATCCACAAAAGATCAAATTAGGATGGGCAGACTCCTTTACAATTCGACAGTTCTGCTCAGCGCTTAGAAGATCCTATCATTTCAGATCCTCAATGATTACTAACTCAATAATGAAGAAGCATGAGACAATAATTACAAGCTAGAGCAAGACATAAGCCTTCCATAAAGTATGCTTTGAGGACAACACATTTTTAAGGGGAAGGCAATGTTATGAACATAAATATACATATAAAATAGATATTCATAACATAATAATTAATTAATAAATAATTATTATTAATAATGAAAGGTCATGTCTCAAAGGACATGACTATTGGTTAAGGGAACCCCTGCGTGGGTATATAAACGAGCCCTCATTCTCAATTGTATATCATCTTATATATTCATATTTTATACATTATTCCTACATGGATTACTTTGTTATATTCCAAGTATTTTGGATAATTCTTGAGTGAACGAACTTTGTTCGTCTCATATGATGAGTGCACCTAGAGTCGACAACCCATTCATTTTACGTAGTATCATACAACAAGGCTTGAGAAGCCCCGACTTGGATGGTAAAATTACCAGCGGATCAATGAACAATGGAAACATATCCTCTAAATCGTCTCGCTTATTGAATCATTTTTTCTCCACATTTCCTGTTTTTCCACAATACTGACACGTCTTCTTCTTTTGACTTCATTGTGGTTGTCTCTATGGTCCCTAATCATGGTATGCAGGTTTTTATGCAAAATCACTAGATTGCACTCTATTCCTGAAATCCATCTTTCCCTTGCCCTTGAGCAAGTGGATCTTGTATTTACCACCAAGATTTCCTTATTCAAGTAATCTATGTTGATCAATAAAGAAAATTTCAAAGAAAAATTCAAAGGTTTAATCCTTACCATATTCCTTACCATATTTACTACATGATGTGTCTCTCTTTGAATCAGTCGAACAAGGATTTCATCTTCTTCCATACCTAATGAGGGAAGTTGATTCCACTGAGGTGAAATTAGATATCCAACGAGATGTAGGTCATGATTACCCCTACCACCTCATCCTTCTTTCCATCAACAACAAACTTCTCCTGAGTGTTTGTTGGATTTGGAATTGAAACCTTTGTATATTTCCATAGTCCCTTAATCTTCAATAGGATTTCCATATCCGGTGTCCATACTACATAATTTGATCCATTTAGAACAATAGGATCAATCTTTGAAGCCATATTTGATATCTAGATAGACCGGTCTATTTCAAAGTTCCAATCAGCAAACCACCATCCTAGAGTCAATCACACAAAAGATCTGACTCAACAAGGTTTGAAGATAAAAACTCGAGGCATTCAAACCATCATTTTTGATACCATGTTGGGGAATAAGGTGGAACACGACATGAAACATAAAACACACCACTCTAGGTAATCGAAGAGGGGAATTTTTTTTCGAAAACAAAAGGTGGTGTCTAAAGACACCGTTATAGCACTTAAGTAGAGCACACTTTGATCAAAACATCACAATGCATATTTCACATCTTAATCTGCATGATCTATTGCACACTTGATTTACACTTTCATAATGACCTAAAGGGTCTCTTTTAATATCCTCAAGATCTAACTAATTTCCATAATCCAAAAGATCTTGTCCACATGTAACCATCGGCACTTAGAGTTGACTCTATAGAATTTTCTCTATCGAGTCGGCTCGAAAGGACTCGACCCAACCGCCTACTCATCCAACTCATAGTTGATTTTTGGGTTGGTAGATCCACTTCCCGACTATCTTTGACTATTGGTTAACTGTTTGACCAACAAGAACATCGACTACTCAATCAACTGTATCCAGATGTAGGTCGACCTCTCAACTGATTGAACCCAGGGGATGTGTGATAAACCATCAATGCTTAATGTTCCAAAAAAATTGTGGTTTGATAGATTACTTTGTGACATTGGTTTTCCAAGATCAATGAAGTGATAGTAGTTGAAGCTACGTTTGGCACCTTATAGAGCTGACCTCCTAGAGTAATAATAACACTATGGCGTCAAGACTCATATATAGCATGATGATTTTTCATATATGGTTTTCTTAAAATAACATCACAGACTTCAAGTGGGGAAACATCACACAGTACCTCATCCTTGAAGGGCTTGTTGTCATAGGGCATGCGGTGTTGTTGGCTGATGCAGATTTGTTTTCCCCATCTCAACCATATGATGGTGTATGGTTGGGGGTGTGGAAACTTCAATCTCTTGAAAAGCTCAACTGATATCAGGTTCTTCTAATTCCCGCTATCAACAATGAAATGTAGTGGGGTCCCCTTTACCCACATCTGTGAGTGGAATAAACGTTCCCCCTCCTAAAAAATCCTCTAGTTAATATGGTTGTATTGTTGTGGCTGTGATAGTAGAAGTGGGTTCTGCATCGATGATCTATTTCACTTTATTGTGCTCTGAATTAGATCCTGAGTTGGGTTCTGATTCTTTTTATTTGAGCTCGACCACCAATTTTTGTTTCGAGTGGAATTCATCGATGTTGTGCCAGGGGATATTATATAAGTCACACCACTTTCCAATGTCTTTCTTAGACTTCTCATCACCCTTCTTAGTCGATTGCTTGAACTGATTCTCTTGAGATTGAATCCCCTTGATTTTTTTTCCATTCTACGAGCTAGGGCTTCCTTTCCCGTGATTTTGTTGTGGTGTATTTACAAACACGAACTCCCTCTTACTCCACTATTTCAATTCCTACTCAATTTTGACTACATATCTATAAGCAATTTCTAGTGAGAAGATGTCCAAGAAATCCCTTTATGTTTGAATGTACATGTGCTGACTATTATGGTACTTCAAAACCAGGTGTCACTCGAAGTATTTGATACTCAACTTTGAGCATAAGGTATGGAATATGTTTGTGTACTCCAACACCATCTGGTCTCTTTTCCAATGCAGAGTAATCCATCTCATGTACTAGTCATCATAGTTTCCGACAGGGTATAACTCCTACTTGAAGTAATCTACAAAGGCCACCCAAGTGGGTTCTCTCCTGAATGGTGTAGATTCATCCATGGTGTACCTCTCCCAGTAACCTTCCTACCAAGATCTAACATGGGGAAGGGGATTAAGGGTGCAAAGGTGATCTTTTTGCTCTCGATTTTTTTTTGGATAAAGCAATAACCTTCTAGCAGATTCAACCATTTTTTTAGATCATTTGCATCTATCTATCCTTCAAATAAGGGGATATCAAAAACGACTTGTACCTTGAAGGGTATCACACCTTCGAAATGGTTGGTTGTCGAAGATGCCTAAGCTACCATTGATAGTCATCGAAGGATCTGAGCAAATTTTTCCATCATCTCATTCCTTTGTCACACGGGGACTTCCTCGAGCAATGTCTTGAAAGGATCTCTTGCTTTGTCATCTCTCTTTTCTTTCACCATGGGAGTTCGCTTGGGTTGGTGAGAGTGGTTGTCCTCAAGCGAAACTAGCTCAAGACCCAATTCTCTATACCCTAACCTCATCAGGGACATGCTCTGAGAAATGACAAGAAATAGACTACTCTAATACCACTAATTCATATTTATGAGGGAACGAAATGAAACACATAAATATGAAAGAAACACATAAATACAATGAAACCCAACTTCTATTAATGAATAAGAACAGAAAAAAAAATATAGAAATAAACTGGCTAGAATGGTTCACAACAATGTTTACATCACACTCCATTGCATGCTCAAAGGATCTACTTCACCTCCATTATATATGAGAGAGTGAGAGGATAATAATTCCCATGATGCATGTGGGTTAAATTGGTTTAAGTTTACAAAATACCATATGTGTGTAAAACACTATGACGTCCAGGGAGGTCACCCATCCTAGTACTACTCTAACCCAAGTGCACTTAACTGCGGAATTCAAATTGGATCCACTGCATTAGTGTTGTTGGCATTACATTACATTACAAATGGAGATGGCATTACATTACATTCCCCATCAAAATGGTGAATATCATGGTTTATCAAAACCACAGGCTTGGAAACATTTATTCAATGGAGAAGGTGGATGGTCACTGAGATCCACTTGGATCAAAGGAAATCACAAAAGAGAGTACGGGTGGAAGATGAGGATAAGGAAATAACAACAACACCAAAAAAATTAGGGACACCAAAAAATCAGGGAAAACTTTAAATATTTATCCTAGAGTTTATAGGGGGGGGTTGGTGGAGGGGAGCGGGGGATAATGCATTCAACCTCCATTTTAAGGTAGGTGAATCCTTCAATTTTTTCATAGAAAAATATACCAACTTTACAAACAATTTCTTATTGAAGAAAGCAATCAGGTGAAATTTTCTATTTAAATAATTTGTAATGGATGAATATTTATGATATGTGTTTCTTATTTTAGGTTAAAATTGCCACTCTCAATTTTCTTAGTGTTATATCTAAGATGCATATTCTAATCCAATTTATCACTTATGCTAGTGTTTTTCATTGTTTTCTTCCATATGCACATATCAATGAATTATATCAAAATAGGATTGGACACACATGCATATTGCTAATAATAATATTACCAAACAAATAAATTTCAAAAAATACCTTGAATGAAGGGCTAATAATGTAGTGACCTTGAATATTTATAAATGAAGATCTCATTAGAGAAGATCAAGATAAATTAAGGAGGTTCAAAAGGTAAAGGAAGTTAGAAAGGAAGGAAAATGGACAATAATATTAGTAACAATAGAGACCAAAAGGATAACAATAAATAGAAATTTGAGACACTTTGAATCCTTTTTGGAAGCTTCTCTTAATGCTTTTCAAACATATAAATAAACTTTTAAAGAAATCCAAGTAATCTCTTACTTTTCTTAAGGTCCAAACCACATTAACCATCATCATCAATATGGTGAGAAAACATTGTAAGATTTTGCCAACAAAATAATTAAAAACTCAAATATATATAATTACAAGAAAATAAAGAAATGCAACTAAAAAATAAATATGTAATTATATTAAAAAATACAAACTACAAAAAAAATTTGCAATTTTTTAATAATTTAAAGAAAAATGATGCCACTTCATGATATCCTAGTTCTAGTTTTGAGTTCAAAATAAATTCAAGATTCAAAACATAGCTTGAAATTGCAATCTAAATATAAACACATAAAGAATCCTGAGATGAAATTGATAGACATTTCTTGTGAAATATAATAAGTTTAATTATAAATTGTAAACAGTTTATAAATTTAATTATAAAATGTGAACCGTTTATAAATGGGGAAGGAAATGAATGTATGTGTCAAAGGGGAGTACATTTGATGTATAGTGTTCTTTAATAATTGCTGTCCTAACTATTAGGATTAAACGGGCCATGACTATCAAAGTTGTTTCTCCCATACTATGTTTCTAAATTGCCTATGCATTCTAAAGATTAAAAAGATAGATCGCCAATACCCTGGATATTATAACCCCACATTGCAACATTCAAAAGCTTCACAAAGTCAAAGTCAAGCCCAAGACAAATGTGATACTCGACGAGTGGAACTACAGCCGGTAGACCAGAATCAATGAACGGTTGTGTAAATAGTTTCTAGTGGCATGGTATGCTATGATCTTCATGTCTCCTAAAATGCAATACTTGGAGTGATGGATCTTGCTATTGCTACAGATGTTACTAACAACACGAACAACAATTTTATATATATCTTGGGTAGAATTTTTCAAACTGTGCAAACTGTGTTTCTCTATTCTGAGTCATGGTTTGTTGATATTTTGAGTCAGGGCTTCTGAGTCATGGGTTGTTGATATTTTGAGTCAGGGTTAATGAAGTAGTTTTACTATAGTTATGTAATCTTTTTTATCTCTGAAATAAAACAATATGTTAAATAATGTTGAATTGTGAAAACACATACTTTTGCAGTTATAATTAGGAGGTTCCTAAAGGGTTTGACTTTAAGTATGCTTGAAAAAGCTTGAGATTTCTCCTGGTTAAATGTAAAAGCTTTTCAGGAGTTTCCTAATTAAATATAAAAGTCTGTGAAAAGCTTATTGAAACTTGTATTCATTTCTACACAGAACAATAAAAATAGCATTGCCCCCATTTTTGTTTGTCTCTCTCAGTTTGATGTATCTTCAGTATTATGTCTGTTATATATTGACTCATTTCTGTAGGCAAGGAGCTCAATAAATATTGAAATGTCTGCTAAACTTATAACCAAAATGAGAATAAATATGATCTCTATATTTTCGGTGACCAATCTATTTGTGTGTGGCAAAACGTTTTCAAGCTTAGAAAACTATTTAGAGTAAATCATACGTCCATAATTTTTGTGTGGCCTTCGAGTCTGATCTTGTAACCTAAGAAATGAAATTGCCATGGAGTAAGAAATGGTAATGGTATGGTTTACATTAAAATGAGAGACACATGATTTGTGAAGTCAATTCCATGATTCTACTTGTAGAATTTAGCCAATGACCAAATTGTTTACGATTAGGGTTAGATAACCAGTTTAAATGAGTTTTCAGGAATTTGTTAACTTTCATACGCCCATAATTGCATTTTAAGATTAATTGCATGTTACAAGTGGCGTTGCATGTTAAGATTAATTGCATGTTACAAGTGGCGTTGCAAGTGTGTTTACATTTGGGTTTTGAATAGAATAAGCATAAAATGAACTTACTCATGTTTGCTTTAGATTTGAGTGCAGCTTATATCGTGGCTATGAGTGTGCCTTTTGGTATCGTCTTATTTGGAATTTTAAGAATTGATTTTGTGGTGAATTTATTTGCATTCACATTAGAGTCAATTTATGTAAGAGGTTACAAGTTCAAATCCAGAGGGGTAGGGTATGTATACCTCCGTAGACTTTATCAGTACCTTTGTAGACTTTACTATGGATGACGTGACCTAGAGATTTTTCTATATATTGTAAAAATATGAATATCTAGAGGTTAAAATTAGATGCCACAATATATAGGTTATTTTTAATATACCAACTTAAATCCATGTCATGTATAGAGTGGAATCCAATTTCTTGAGGTCCAAACTTTTTTTTCAGTTTTTTTTTTCAATTTAAAAATAGTTCACTTAAAGGGACTTGATCTTTCTTAGTGGATGATAGATTCACGTATATTCCTAGCTTGTATGAGGTTGTTGAAACCAGTTGGATGTGAGAGATTCTCTCCAACTAGATGCTTACTAGAATGGTGCGAGTAGATTGCATGATCAAGGTAGTTTGTCTATCTTGAGACAAGACTCATATATTTATATGTACTCTATTACAATAATTGAATAGAGCACTAACCATATTGTTTGAAGTATGTAAATAAATGTCTACTCTCGTATGTTTTTAACATGGCCATAATGGGCTTGACTTCCTCATGGGAGGCCTAGGAAAACTTAAGAGCCCGTTAGTGAACTATTGTCTATAGAGTTGACCTAAGACCTATCCTTGTGGATTCATATCCCTGGATCGAGGGTGACCTTCAGTTGAGATTTGGAATAGCAGGGTCTATGGTTCGGAGGAATGTTCGTGAGCCAGTTGGTGAATTTTTTAATTAATGATAAGTTCGTAATCAAACCAGAAGGGAGAATCTAAAAGTACCCGGGCAATGGGTACGTATCATATGTATATACAGGAAAATCGTTTCATTATTTTTTGTACTGGGTATGTTACAAGTTATCTTCATATCCTTCTTGGTGGGCATTTTGATGTAGCATTGCCCATCTTAGTGGCTAGATACATTACAAATTGGTGTCATAGCATCTTAGAAGGTGTTCTGGTGGTAGGCCACGTGTGTGGTTTGTGGTCTTGGAGGGTGGGGGTGTTAAGATGTTCAATATATTCAATTGGGGGGTGATGATAGGCTTCATAATTAATGTACTTTGAGTCCCATTTTGGGATGATGTGACCTTCCTTGTATATTAAAGGACCAATTTTTAATATGAGTAATACAAATATCTTGGGATTTATGCATTTAATTATTATGATATGATTGAATGATTGAGTTATGTGGTATATCTTAGTCTAGTTGTGATTTTGATAAATTTATTCCTTTCTCAAGGGAAGAATTCATCAACCTACACCTAAGATAAATGAGGAATTATGTCCATGTTCAATCTCCAAAGCCTGCCAAGTACTTAATGGCTCAAGGCACTTGATCAAGTAATATCTCAGTTCAAATCTTTAATCAAGGAAGATCAATTTAAAAGGGATTTGACTCTTGAAACATGGGTCCTTGATTATAGGGGTTGTAATGACAAGAGCGCTTCAATCAAGGACTAATTGAAGATCAAGGAATAATTGAAGGGTTGATTGATGAGTCTTTTTTTTATAAATAGTAGCTAGGGGTTAACCTTAATTTATTCTTGATATTCTTAGCATTGAGAACTCTATTTCGAGCTAGTGTATTTAAACTTGTCAAGGAATACTTGTTGTTATGAATTAATCTCTTAATGCAAAAAGTGTGTTTTCATATTTCTTGCTCTTAATGTTTCCTTTAAGTTCCCTATAGAATCCTTGAGTAGGGCCCACTACTCAAAGATAAGATTGTGAATACATCACCCACTACACTCACAAATATAGATAAGAATGTGAATATGTCACCCACTACAGTCACACTCACTACACTCAGCTTCACAAAACAACAATTTCTACGTCCTTGACAAAACAACAGTGCGACCCTCTCAATTCCTTCCATTTTGAATGAGCCAAAACCCAAGAAGATCGCTCTTTCCCTCAATCGAGAGCTCTGATTCCAAATCAGAAAACAAAGAACTCACAAAATGCACAACAAAAGAGAGACAACATGTCATAGGCATCCTCATGACCACACAAAACACACATTGTCTTTGGCATTGATATCACCTCTATTTATACATACTTAGATGCAGTTAGACCGTTGATCATGAACATAGATCAAAAGCTCAAATTGTATCTTCTAAACATTTCTCTTCAAACTTATTTATTACATCCTTATATCTATGCTCAATTTATTACATCCTTATTTCTATCAACTCTATTCAGCATAGATTGCTTAATTCACACTAACACAAAAATCATTCACTCTACACTATTTATATAAACTTGAATAGAGGTAACAATCATTACATTATTAGTAAATCAGCGAATCATTATTCACAACTAAAGAAACCATAACTTGAGTAAAAAATCAACCACCCTCAAACAAACAATCCATGTATTTTTCAAAGAATCAAATAACTTTATTTGCTACCATCTTAAGTGAACCTTTATTTGCTTCCATCTTAAGTCAAATGGATGGTTGGGGATTTAATGAAATTTGACTTGTTTTGAAGTCGGAATAAAATTTACAAAACTATGAATCAATACAAGCTGTTTTCTAAAACCGCTATCCACGCATACTCAAAGCTCCTCCATGTGAGAACATGACAGCAACCTACAGATACGGCCAGAGGAACTTATCGTACCGCCATCCGTTTGCTTAAGGCCGAACATACCATTTCCATGACCACCAAAGAGGTTGTTGTCCATCCCAAACGCATGATTTTGGTACAGGAGTTAACTCGGGTTTGGTGTGGCTCAACAGACTGTTTTCATGACTACCGTAGAGCCAATTGATCCTCCTATTTAGATAATCCTATTTAGATAAAGCATCAATGGCGTTTCCAAGACCCAAAGCTCGCTTTAGAGAGTAGATCCTATAATGAGTTTGAAAATTATGGTCTTCTAAGTTTACAGAGTTTTAATGCCTCCAACAACAGCCTCGTTGTTAACATTTGGAATGGTTTTGGACACCATTTCGAATGGTTTTGGATCATTCCCTACAAGCATTACAATGTGTGAAAAGCTTGTAATTGATCGTGGTAATGTGGCCGTGTGTTCCATTAGATCGATCGGAATGGGTAGGATTGAAAAGAATTAGATTAACCTCTCCTTAATTATTATTAGATTAACAAGAACAAGGGTTGAGGTTGTTCCATTACCATGTTGGGAGTAATGCTTCCATGATCATTAGAATAATGTTGAGAGATTCTCTCAACAACTGTTTCCATTCCAGATATGAAATAAATTAGATCCGAATACAGAGACTTGGAACAAGTTAGATCCGAAAACAGCTTTATTGTTAACGGATTTAGAGAGTGGATCCTATAACGAGTTTGAAGTTTACAGAGTTTTAATGCGTCCAACAACAGCTTTATTGTTAACATTCCGAATGGTTTTGGAGACCAT
>JZKD02S1747062.1:154313-170031 GCA_000966675.3 Picea glauca | reverse complement strand
GACTCTGAGGACTACATTAGATCGAATCAAAACTGTTGATTTGTGATCAAAATAGATATTGTACTCTAATTAAGGTCAGACCTGGGTATTATTGGCACAGGGGTAGACCCAGGGTTCAACGCTACAACAACGCACCAACAAAACCCTAAACACCGACCCTTTCGGCAACACCTGCGAAGCAGATGAAGTCTCACCCGAGGTAGAGGAAGGGGTGGTTGCAGGACTCCAGTGTCTGCAACCTTATCTGGGACATAGATTTGTGATTACAACACCTTAACAAAGCACTTAGCAGTTATAGTTCATTAATATTCAGTCTTAGTTTATAACACAGCTAAACCCTAAAAACAGATCAATGTAGTATTTAGACAGATCCAATAGATTCAATCATAAAGAACATCAACAAAGATCATATCTAGCATTCGTTCACATTATTAAGCATTAATCTATCATATCGGATTCATCTAACATACATCAATGCACTAAGAATTTAATCACATAAACGAAAGAACAACCATAAAGCACAAAGAAACCACAACACATGATATACGTGGTTCACCCCTACCCTAGGGCTATGTCTATCAACTCTTCTTCTCTTTATTATCTTCAGTCAATCAACTACATGCACAGAGCCTTGAGATCTTACTCCATAGAAGACATGAGATCTACGCACCTTGCTAGATCCTCCTTCCTTGAGTTATGCACAAAGCCTTCCACAGTCTCTTGCAATCACTTGCACTTAGCTCTACAAGCCTCACACAGTATGAAAAAAGAAATTACAGTTACTAATTGCACTTAGCAATTACCACTTAGCAGTTAGCACACTGGAAATTGACTAGTCACTACCTCTTACATAGCCTAGAATTCTATTTATAGATTACAAAATAGGCCTAAGCATGGGTAAACCCATGGGCTGACATCCCCATACCCCTTACATATCCCAAAACCCAAAAATCCCTAAAAATGGGCCGAGATCCCACGATCTCCGCTTTGACTTGCACTCCGCCTTTGATAGCCTATCGAAGTCCCAAAAATAGGTCAACATGATCAAGAATCCTCAAAACTTGGTCAAGGGCCAACATGCCCCCAACACTCACATGTGAATCATCTCAAGTCACTTTGCTCTAGGTAATTCTGCCCCAAAATCCTCGAGCTTGGCTTGAGCTTCTTCGACCTGTTTTTGTGCCATGGCCTCCTGCTCAGTGAATTCTTGGATTACTACTTCGTTGACAGGTCCCTCTAAGACCTGTTCAGCTACAGTGACGACTTTCTCCAGTTCTTCTCCTCGGACTTTGATATCTGTGAATATTTATCAAGCCTCATCCTGTATTGGTTGAAGCCTTTGAGTTACTTCCATGAATCTACTCTAAATGGTGTGGACCTGCTGCTGGGTAGTGCACTGTTCTTGGGATCACTTCATTCTCTCAATGGCTAACAAGGGCTTCAACTGCGCCTGTACTATTTCTACTTGTTGCTTCGCCTCCTAGAGTTGTGACTCTAGTGCCTTCAATTCAAGGTCCTTAGTGAGTCGCTCATAAGTCTGGGCACTATGATCACTTAGCTGTTTACATTCCATGTTGAGGGTCTTGATTATTTCAATCACACTTCGAGCATTTGCTTCTCTTTGATCTCATACATCCTGCGTAGTACTGGGCACTGTTCTTAGCTCCAAGTCTGTGATTCTTTGCTGACGTTGTTGGATGGCTTCTGCGAGCTACGCTACTTGGTTTTCTACTGTTTCTTCCTCCTTCTGCTCCAAGCCTATCATAGAGAAAAGTGCTCTATTGACTACTTCTTTTACTCTAGCCTACTCCGTGAGTAGCTTTTCTTTCTCCTATTGTATTTGCGCTCTCTCTTCTTCGAACTTCGCATGAAGAGAGTCCTTCTCTTGTTGCGCAATCCTGTGTTTTTCTATAACTTCCTTCTGTTCTTGTTTTAGGGCCATTGTGGCCTAGTCTTTCTCATCTTGTGCTCGATGAAGGTGGGCTTCAGTCACATCAACCAGTATTTAGAGTTGAGTAGACTCATCTCCCAAATCTGGTTCTTCTGAGGGAGAGGGATCTGTGGACACTGTGTGACTCGAATAAGGGCTTGTTGTACACCTCTTATTTCTACTTCAATTCTATCGTACATGGCTTCTTGTTTTTATTCGTTTCTTTGCAAAATATCTTCTTAGTCATCTCCTACAGCTGAAATAATTAAGTCGAAGTCATTGACTGTGAGTACACTCTACATCTTTGGCTTATTGGATTTGGACTTCTTGGGAAACCTTCCTTTTCTTAGATGGATCAGTGTCCTTAGGGAGGTTCTATGGTGGTGTTACTTTGCCTTGCTTATCTTCTTCTTGTTATTTTTCCTCTTTGTTCACTTCATCATCACCTCCTCCGCTAGGTGACTCGGATGCGGTATCTTTTGATGTGTTGTGTACTTCTTGTATATCTTTATTATTTTTCTTCCTGTTGCTTCTTGGGGCATCATACTCTTCACGAGTAACCACCGGGTTTCCAATGAGTTCTGGTTCAGACAGCTCTGCAGGGTCAGTAGGGATAAGGATTTCTATAGGCCAGTCTTTAATGATTTCTTCCAGGTCCTCTGTAGTGAAATTTTAGTAGTGTTGAAGTTCTTCTTTGATTTCATCGACACATGCAATAATATAAATAAAATTCCTATCTGCGCGGAACTTCATAAGAGACCTGAACCTGTCCAAGGTGTTCAAGGTCATACAAGGGAAGGACTCAATATCCCTCCTAAGCTGCAGGTAGTAGGTATGAAATACTGTGTTTGACTACCACTTATTTCCCATATCTCTCGAATACTAGAGCGTGGTGAAATTCGCAACAAGCATCTCGAATGGATCGATGTTAGGGAAGGTCGCACATTCTGGCATCTCCCAAGTAGTAAACATGATGAGGATCAGGAGCCAACTGAAGTGAAACTCATAGCCCTGGTCTTGAGCTTCACGACAATCCAGTTCGAGCTGGTTAACTAGTTACTTTTCCCAGTTCATCTGTAGGCCTTCCACACATTTCCTAGTGAGGTCAACGAAAAAACCTATAACCTGTGTGGGTCTATTATTTCTTACTATCTTTCCTGCAATTAATTGGCATACTAGGCGCACTATGCCATTCTATATGGATGCTACCTTGTAGCCTCACATCCCCTTCTTAACATCGTTGTATGTTTCTTTAATCGTTTGTGACAAGGCACGGTCTGTAGCTTTTCATGGGTATAACACTTGTGGGTCTATTCCCTGCATGCTTAGTCTAGTGATCATATGGATCAGTGCTATATCGACAGTGATACATTTGTCCAACCATAGATAGCCACCATGCAAGCATGATAGCTAGAGCTTAACGCATGCATTAACCTCCTAGTGCCTTAAAAAATGTGGAATATTCATTACATTCAAAAGGTTGGACTGCGCGAGGTTCATCTTCTATGGATGGGGGATTATTTTCATCTTCTTTCCTTTTGTCCTGGTCATATATTTGTGAGGTACGAGCATGCCATAGCTCTTGCAGTCTCCCAAGTTATAGTCACTGATTTTCAATGTTGGAATCCTCTCTAGCTGTGGTCTAACTGCACGTATCCCATTCGGGAGATATGCAGTGATGACAGTGTATTCGAAGTCCCTCGGGACACTATAGTGACTTACTACATTGGCCAGGGGTGGGATTTAATCGGGTAGTATGGACGATAATAGCTTTGCATTCGCCAAGTCATCTCTATTCTTGGTTCTTTTCTTAGTCACAGCTCAGGGTGGTCTGGATCTGCGAGCAGTCGACGAGGAGGCTTGCACTCCTCTCGTCAATGAATCTTGTACACCCACAGACATTACATTTTCAGTCATGAAGTCGATGAGTATCTCCTTCACAGACTCTTCGACTACGCTAAGTTCTTCGTACATACACGCTCGTGGCCAACTATCTCAGGTTGAAGAGAAACTACTCAATGCAACAAAACGAATGTTGATAGCTCAATGATCACTATGTGAAATCAACTAATCTGTGAGCTCAGATAATCATGGGTTAAAAAAAGTGTTCTCAGTGCCAAGCTCGATGAACTAAGTAGACAACTCGGTAACAGATCTTTCCAATGGGCGAGAAGCCTTCATTAATGAAGTTCTTTCTGTTACGGCACGGTCCCAATGGTCTGATGGTGAGCTTTCTGGCCATAAATGTTGTTCTAACCGTTCGATTCGTCGGGCTAACAGTTATAATGCCTCCAATGGTCATATTTATTTGCCATGGCGAAGTGCCATACTATGTTGTACTAGTATCCCGACGAAGTTCAAATTCTAGAATCCTTCCTTCTGCGCAGTTTCTTCTGGAAATTTCTGTAATTTCTCCATCTTTGCTTTCTTCTTATTGAGCTTTCTATCCTTCTTCCCGGTGATCTTCATCTCAATATTCCTCTTTCCATTTTGATTATGATCTTCTCTGGGCATAGGAACTCCACACTATTGATGGTCTTTACTAGGGTTCAAGGGAAATACTTCTTCTCTGTCTAGTGCAGGTTCTCTACTCTCCTGTATAGATAGGTGTCTCAAGTCCTCATGTGTCCTTTCAACTTCGACATCCAAGTTTCTAGTTTTGAATAACTTTGACCTGTTCTCCTTTTATTCAATCAAATGTGTGATCCTCCTAGTCATGAAATCTTTTAATTCTTGCTTCTTTTCTCTAATACTTCCTCTTCTTTTCTTCTGGCTTGATCCTTTTCAATCCAAGGTTTTCCTAGTAACATAACAAATGGGGAATTGTTCTCAATAAATTTAATAACCTCAAAATATTCTTCTGTTGAGGTTCCATGAGCACTCATAGATATCTAGGTAAGTATTCCACATAGGGTTATTAACTTTCCTCTAAATAATCCTATTCCTCCCAATGAAGGAATCATAACAGGTTTTCCTAGAATTTCCCAAGTTCTTTTTGTCATGATATTCACCTGTGTTTCCTCATCCAGAACGCAGTCAATGTTGAAGTATCCTATTCTTGTTTCTATGCATTCTTTTTCTTTGAAGATCTCTGGTAAGTTGATGTTTTTGTGATCATTCAGGGTTTCTTTCATTTGCAATAGTATAGTTTCTAATTCTTTCTAGGGTTCTTCCATGATCTTAGTTTATTGACCTTCCTTAGGGTTTTCTTGTCTCATATTCATTCTTTCAACCTTAGCAATCATTCTAGGGAAATCCAGAACTTCATGATCCATAGCTTTACAACAAAGACAACTAGGTCTTCTTCTAGGGAATTCCTTAGCAAGATGTCTTGGGCTTCTACAACTGTAAAAAAGAGTTAATCTTCTCTTTCTCTTAAATTATCCCCAAACCTTCCTGTACTGTGCACTAGGATCATGGTAGCTAACCTGCAAAATATTCTTTCTAGGATCCTGCATCCATTTGTTAGTCCAAACATTCTTTCTATGCATAAGAATACATATCTTTCATTATTTCTATCGGATCTACTCATATCAAATCTTCTTTCATCTAGTTGTGCCCTAGTTTTCTTTCATCAAACATACCTAGATCCATACTCTTGAAACAAAAATTTCCACTAATCTTATTTTCAGCAGAGCACAAAGCTTCCAAATCTTAAACTTTTCACTATTCTTACCTTTACCAGAGCACAAAGCTTCGAGATATTACCTCTTTTCTTTGGATCTGACCTCTCTTCTTAGCACAGAACTTCACAATCCAAGTAGAGTACTGCGCACTAGGGTGACATATCTACTCATAGAGCTTTTATAGTTCCAGGTTAGTTCTTCTCACAAAGCTTCTTCTTCCTCGGTTCCCAGCAATCACAGTTTCATGTCCTGCCAATGGAACCATTTGTTCGCACAGGGGCAGACACGGGGTTCAACGCTACCACAACACACCAGAAAAACCCTAACTACTGGCCCTTTCAGAAACACCTGCGAAGCAGATGAAGTATCACCCGAGGTAGAGGCAGGGGTAGTTGCAGGACTCTAGTGTTTGCAACCTTAGTTGTGACATAGATCTGTTATTACAACACCTTAACAAATCACTTAGCAATTATAGTTGATTAATATTTAGTCTTAGTTTACAGTACAACTAAACCCTAACAACAAATCAACACAGTATTTAGAAAGATTCAATAGATTCAAGAATGAAGCACATCAACAGAGATCATATCTAGCATTCGTTCACATTATTCATCACTAAGCTATCATATTAGATTCATCTAACATACATCAACGCACTAAGCATTTAATCACATAAACAAAAGAACAACCATAAAGCACAGAGAAACCACAACACAAGATATATGTGGTTCACCCCCACCCTGGGGCTATGTCCACCAACTCTTCTTCTCTTTATTATCTTCGGTCAATCAGCTACATGCACAGAGCCTTGATATATTTCTCCACAGAGGACAAGAGATCTGCACACCTCACTAGATCCTCCCTCCTTGAGTTATGCACAAATCCTTCCACAGTCTCTTGCAATCACTTGCACTTATCTCTGCAAGCCTCACACAGTATGCACAAAGCAATTACAGTTACTACTTGCACTTAAAAATTACCACTTAGCACACTGGAAACTAACTAGTCACTACTTCTTACATCGCCTAGAATTATATTTATACATTACAAAATAGGCCTAAGCATGGGTAAACCCATGGGCCGACATGCCCATACCCATTACATAGCCCAAAACCCAAAAATCCCTAAAAAGGGGCCAATATCCCACGATATCTGCTTTGACTTGCGCTCCGCCTTCGACAACATGTCAAAGTCCCAAAAATAGGTCAACATGACCAAGGATCCTCAAAACTTGTTCAAGGGACAACATGTATGTGTACATTTTGACATCTACCGATTATTTCATGAAGTGGCCAAAAGTGGTGGTGCTAAAGAAGGTTGATGATGAAGAACTAATTAAATTCCTCAAAGACAACATTTTGTTGAGATTTGGTGTCCCTGATAAATTTATCACAGACAATGGTTTAATCTTCATCGGGTCAAAGTTCATGGAGTTTTGTAGATAATATGGAATCATCATGGGTTAATCATCGAATTATTACCCACAAGGTAATGGCCTTGTTGAATCCACAAACAAAAACTTGTGTAGATACTGAAGAAAATTGTTTATAGAAACCAAAGGAATTGGCATTTGAAGTTGACAAAAGCATTATGGGTAAGAAGAACAACCCCGAAGGATATCACATGGATGTCTCCATATCTATTGGTTTATGGGAAAGAGGTGACAATGTTGATTAGCCTCGATCTCAATGCATTGATCTTTTTGGTTAATACCGAGGATATAGAAGAGAGT
The DNA here is from genome assembly GCA_000966675.3 of Picea glauca. Taxonomy (NCBI): domain Eukaryota; kingdom Viridiplantae; phylum Streptophyta; class Pinopsida; order Pinales; family Pinaceae; genus Picea; species Picea glauca. The sequence goes on along the minus strand of JZKD02S1747062.1, from coordinate 162,743 downwards.
TCACCCATCCATAAGAGAATCAACCAGTTTTTGAAGTTAGAAGAGGAAGGAAGAAAAGCCCTGAATCGAACTTCTCAGAGGCAACAAAGCATCAAGAGATATTTTGATCAAAACAAAACTATGAAGAACTTAGAGAAGGGAGAGTCAGTGCTACTTTGGAACAAGGCCAAGGAGAAGTTGTCCATGCATACAAAGTTCAAAGCACTCTGGATCAGACCATATGTCGTCAAGAAGATATTGGGATTTAACTCCTATATGCTCCAAGACATGAAAGGAAAAATGTTAATTCTGCCTATCAACAAGCAACATTTGAAAGGTTTATTCTCCTAAGACTTTTTCATTCTCATTTTATATAATTTTATTTTTGTTCAGTTTGTATATTCTTAATCTGACTCCATAGCCCAATGGGTGGAATCACCTAGTCACAAGAGATTTTGGATTCTTGACAACCCACAGGGGGTTATCATCCCACAGTTGGATCTTATTTTTGAGATCATTTCCCACTTCTAAAATTTCCCTCCCCTTTTCTATTTTCCCAAATTCTTTTCTCCCTTTCTTTTCCCTCTTCTATACTTACTCGTTTTTCCCTTTCCTTTTTTCCCTTCTACATTCCCTTTGTTGTTCTATACTTAGTCATTTTTTCAGAATGATGGGTTCTTAGGTTGGAGGGCTTGTAGATCCTCATATCCATCCATACCCTCACATAACAAGTTCGACCGACCGTCGCTCTATCCTATACTTAGCCGATTTTTCAATTGCAGGTTCTCGAGTTGGTGGGGTCGAACTCTCATACCCCATGTTTTGTGATATACATTTTTCTTCCAAAAGTTTCATGACCTACATTTTGACCCCCAGACTCTCCAAAATTCCAAGTCTCATTTATCCTACAATGAGTCCTCTTGACCATCACGTTATCCTATACTTAGCCAATTTTGAACCTTTTGTAGTTGCGGATTCACGGGCTCACAAAATTCTCAAATCCTATTTCGCTCCTATCCATCCCCGCCACCCTTGCACTCTTCCCAATGCACATTTAGTATGATTTGAATGCTAAAAAATCATCATGCAAGTTCGTAAAGATTGTCATTAATAAGCGAAGGGCTCGAGGAGATCTTCTATTAAAACACATTAAACCATTATTTACAGAGGATTATATTATCCATCACAAGCATTCATTTTAAACATTATCTGGAGAAAAGGAACGTTTTCATCAACTTATCAACAATTCTGTGGAGATACATTGAACATTTTCGGGCGTGAGGACCAAATATTTCAATGGTCCAGAGCATATTCTTACTACTCATCCCCTTTTTCCCAAAAGGAACTAATCTGGACATCTGGAATTGCACAAATAGGTTGTGTCCCAGAAGTCTTTGATTGTAAGGAGTTGGTCGCCTTATGTGTCAATAGATATATTCCAATCCAGTGGATCATTCAATTGCAGGATCATTCCCCTGTCTCTCGATCGCCTCAGTTATTTCGTAAGATGCTAAGACTTCACGAGCCAATGCTTACCTTCAAGGGAAAAGATTGCAGAGAATTCTTAAATAAGCATGACAATGGGTTAGACCTCTTACTTGAGTTTTTGGAGAACCCAACGGCTATCCCCAAGGACATCACAAGATTGCAAGTTAGCTCATTCAAAATTCCTTTCCGGTAAATTTCTTGGCTTTTCACGAGGATAACAGGACAATAAACTACAACTAACATTTCCTTAATGATTCTTTACATTTTATACTTTACGGTCAATGAACAAGCCATCTTCGATTGGGGAAAGTTGATTTCCATTGAAATCTCTTCCCAATTGTCACAATACAAGAAGGAGAAGAAATTCTTTATGTCATGTTATTTGGTTTTTACGATAGCACATTACTGTCAGTTTCTAAGATTATATGTGTGTAAGAAGGTAAAATGTGAATTCGACTCATTAACCTTCTGGTATCAAACATTATGGAGGCACAAATCCTCCCAGTATTTTTATGAAATTTTTAATGATTTTGTCTCAGTTTTTAAAGGCTTTTTATTTGGAAAGGACACTCCCAAGATGTCTGATCAGGTGAGTAAGTTCCTGGATAGGAAGGGGACACTAGAACAAATGGAGAATTACAATGTCATAAGGATTTTTGGTTCCAAGGAAAATCCTTCCTTCCTTCCATGCCACATATCTGAAAAAATGTTTGTTACTCAAATAGCAAGGTAGTACAACTAATGGTTTCATTTTTTACATGAAAAGAGAAAAAATCAATTCATACCTCTTCCTTGGAAAGTTAGGGACTTCATATTCAGAAATATGAACAAGATTGATGAATTTGCAAGCCATTTCCATGACCTGAATCTAAGATATGTTGAAAGGGTAAAAGGGTTTGACCCTAGCAGAGTTTTTGTAGAAAATCTATTGGAAATTGGCTTCAAAAATTCTTTTATTAATGTTTTTATGAATGAAGACAGAGATAATGACTTAGGCACTCCTGTTCATGACACTAGTGACTTGGAAACAATACTCAACACCAATGAGTTGTACCAATAGAAAGGAAAAGGTCCTGGAGAGAAGAGTGCCCAATCCCCAACTATCACTCCAAAGAGTACAACATCTCGGAGCAGTGCTCCAACGACCCACAAAATTAAGAAAGTGACCCATAGTTCTTCAAGCAGAGGAGGAGATAAGAACCCTCCTTCAGGAAAATTGAAAGTTCCCATAAAATTCCCCTAAGGAAGAAAAGAAAAAACATTGTGCAAGAAGAGGGGGGACCTTGAGCCGAAAGAGATATCCGCGACCTCTCCCTCGAGGATATGGAACTCGAGATTGACATCGAAAAAATGCTCCCCAAAGTTGATCAGCCAAAGGACATGGCTCACCAGAATCCTCTGATGGAAATAATTGAGAGTGAGACCTTCAATGAAGAAGAGTCTTTTGTATTTCAGAGTGTTGGTTTTTACAACAAGTCCAAAAATTTAATTATTGAGAAAAGAGATGTAAAAAATAAAAAGGGGAAATCTCGTTTATAGGTTAACCTATGGAACATGTGGCCTTCCCAAATTTCCCAAATTCACTGAGCAATTGGAGATGCTCTAGACGATTCTATTGGAGGACTTATAGCAGAGAACATCAAATTAAAGGAAAGAGTCAAAGAATTGGAAGAAGCTTTGATGTCTCTTCCAATACTTACTAGTAATTTAGCAATAATTTGTCCTACCACACCTACAACAAAACTAAAAGGATCTCCAAGCCTTCTCACATCAATCAGGGGCTATGTAGAGAAGAACATTAAGAAAATAATGGAATTAATTATAGAGGCTTTGGAGATGCCAAAGAACATGGTCTCGTTTGGAATTATGGAACACGCCTTCCGTGAATATTTGTAGGAGGATTTAAAAAATGAAGAACGTTTTTACCTTGACACAGTCGCACCCTTCGGTTTTAAAGTTACCAATATGACAGAGTTGAGAAGAAGAGAGGAGGATCTCCCTTCTATGAATTGGATAAAACAATTGAATGCATGCTAGAAAGAAAAGGTTAAAAACTTGAATATCATTGTCCAAGCATGCAGCCAAGCCATAACACGGAGAGAAGAATTATTCAAAAGGATGATTGAAATAGACCTAGCCAGAAGCACCAATGAGGTCCAAGACCCCAAATTGATTCTCAATTCATTGTTTCTAACCAAGCAAGCCTTTGATGAACAAATTGAAATTTTTAAAGGGTTGTCATTTGAAAATTTCTATGGTATTCTCGAGTATAATGAAGATGATGTGGAGAACTGGCTAGTGGATTATTCAGTAAAAAATCAAGATATTGAAGAATATTTACATAATATTTTCATTGATATAAGGGAATTGGAGGGCAAGCTTTTCAATATAAAAATCTGGCATGAAATCAATGTGGCACCAATGATAAGTTATATCAAACAGTGCTTTAAAAAATCTATCAACAAACTGACTGATGAAGGGAAAAAGGTAGTTGAGATAGTTCTTGTAACCTTCGATGAAGGCAATAAAAGAACATCAACAAGCAAGTGAAAAAGAGGAGATACCATCATAGTGAGTTCATACTAATCACATCCTTCTTTCTTTATCAATTTCTTCATCCAGTTACTCCACCTCTTTAAATAGAAAGGTTTAACCAAAGACTGATAATTTCCTTTTTATTCTTACTAGGTCTTGTTGTCTTCTGTCGCCCACTTTCTTCCTTCTACAAACTTCATTCTTATATATATATATATATATATATATATATATTATTTATGTTCCGCAGGAGCCCCAATCCCAGTCTTTATGAAAAACACATTTAAATTTCGGAGAATATGTAATGAACTATATATATTTTTTAAATTCCAAGAGAGCTATTTTGGGAACAATCTCGACTGTACTTTGTAACCCAGTTTTCTGAATATAAAGTTTTTGAGGTTGATCTATCATTATATTTATTTGATTTGCCCATGTATCACTCTGTCAAAGTCCTCTTATGCATGCAAATCATTTTCTTTTATTTTTATGTGATCATAAATCTATAGCCCTACTATGATTTATGTGATGAAATTTTGTTTATTTGCTTTAAATGTGTGAATGTGTGTGGTTCCTGGTCCACTCTCAGGAACTTTCTTTAAAAGGAAATAAAACATTTTCCATTTTTATATTTTTACTTTCTTTTGATTACCATGATGGACTTTTATAAAAGTCCCATTTTCTGAAGACCTCGAGTCCCACGAAAACAATAATAGAGGAGTACCACCTTTTTAAAAATGTAGGGGGATTTGTATCCTCGTGAGGTTTCTATTTTGGTCCTAACGGATTCAAGCGTCAATAGGTCTCCCTCCAAATGGGTTTTCCTTGGGATAAATAAAATAGGAATCATGCTATAGATGCAAAGAAGTTATTCTTTCTAATATATGAGGAGCTAGTGAAAAAACAAATGGGGAGAACATGGAGTGTTTTCCCGAGCCTTGGGATGAGGTGGTGTACTACATTTTGAAATACATAACATGTGAAGGAAAGATCAATATGCCATATGCTTACCACTTTATGTTTCACTAGTTGAGGAATATGTTCCATCAAAGACCTAAAGAGAACCTCTACATTCCATAAATTTTGTTACAATCCCATAGATAAATGAGAACTAAAGTAAATAAAGGAAATGAATAGGTATTGGCCCACCATGGCCTCATAAAACTCATAGTTTGTGATGCCTTGGAGAGGCATCCAATTAGGGTGTCTTGTGAATATTTCATTAACATGAAAAGAGAAGAATCTATACCCTCATATCAAACAACTAAAGATCCCATCCCTGAGAGGGACCCTTGGATAAACAAGAAGGCTAGGAAAGAAGAAGCATCTAGGAGAAAGATGATATGGATTTATGAGGGAACAAAATGAAACACATAAATATGAAAGAAAAATAGAAATACAGTGAAACCCAACTTCTATTAATGAATAAGAATAACCAAATATTGTAGACACAAACTGGCTAGAATGGTTGGATATGCTTCTCTACAAAAAGATTTACATCACACTCCATTGTAGGCTCAAAGGATATCCTTCACCTTAATTATATATGAGAGAGTGAGAGAAGAATAATTCCCATGATGCATGTGGGATAAATCAGTCTAAGTTTACAAAATTCCATAGGCATGAAAAACACTAGGACTTCCCGAGAGGTCACCCATCTCAATAATAATATATCCCAAGCATGCTTAAATGTGAATTTTCAATGGGATCTAATGCATTAATGTAGTAGGAATTAAATTACATTACAAATGGAGATGACATTACATTACATTCCCCATCAAAAGGGTGAATATCATGGTTTATCAAAACCACAGGCTTGGAAACATTGATTCAGTGGAGAAGGTGGATGGCCATCGAGATCCACTTGGATTAGTCGTCCCCCCTTAGGAATAAATGGTCCCCATTGCATCAAGTTCCCTCGGGATATGGGGAAAATTTTGTTGAATATGAACTTTGGTGAGTCACTTGCTTTGCTAAAGTAGTCATCCTGCTTGTACTTGGCATGTGGAAGGATGTCATGAACCTATTAGTGGAGGTGTTGGATCCATTCAAAAAGTATGGTTGCATGATCTACTTTGGTATGAGTGTGGGAGTATTATGTTGCTAAACATGCAGTAGGAAGATCTCTATCAATGGGGGATAATGGTTGGAACCCCATGCATACTAGAAAAAGGTCATGGCCAATAGAGATATGTTGAACATATGGAAGAATACCATTCTATGGAAAGGAGAATCTATAGATTGGAACATTGGTTAAGGGAGCATCAGACACCAAGTCAATGGAATGCAATATGTGGTAGTGCAGAGGTACCCCCATAGGTGAAGCAAGAATATCTTTTTGCTCCTCTACAATATTATCGAGCTGAGTTTTCTATATAGAAAGGTTTTGGACCAAGGTTGTAGTGGTAGCAGTGACCTTTTGTTCATATTATGAATAGATTGTGAAGAGGGGGAAATTTTTGGGGAATAAGATGGAACATGAAATTAAACAGAGATCATAGAATTGCAGACAATTGAAGAGGGGGAAATTTTTTGAAAATGAAAGGTGGTGTCTAAAGACACCATTATATCACTTAAGCAGAGCACGCTATGATTTGAACATCATAGTGCATATTTCACATATTGATTTGCATGATCTATTGCAAACTTGATTCACACTTTGATAATAAACCAAGGGGTCTCTTTTAATAGCCTCAATATCTAACTAATTTCCATAGAATTTGGAAGATATTGTCCACATGTAACCATTGACAGTTAGAGTTGACTCTGCAAAATACACTCTGTCGAGTCGGCTCAATGAGACTCAACTTGACTGTCTACGCATCCAACGTATAGTCAATTTTTTAGGTGGTAGATCCACCGCCCAACTATCTTCAACTATTGGTCGATTTTTTGACCGAAAGGTACGTTGAATACTTGATCGACTGTTGTGGTTTACCTGTCGATCATTTGACTGAATGTATCCATATGTAGGTTTACCTCTCGATTGACTAAACCCAAGATATGATGAACCATCAATACTTGATGTTCCAACACCCCCCATCAACAAACAATTCTAGAGATTCATGAGGTGAAATTAAATCACTAGAACACCCCACCATAATTTCAGCTTCCTGAATCCCAAGCAACAACATGCGGAGCTTGATAAATATGGCTTCAACTAAAGGTTTAGTGAGCATATCAACAACTTGATCTTGCATTTTTCAATTCAAGAGAGACAACGTTCTCATGAACCAATTATCTCAAGTAATGAGCATGGAGATCAACATGATTCATCTTACTATGAGCAATAAGATTGCTAGAAACCTGTATGGAACTTTGATAATCATGGTATATTGTATTTAAGGTCTAAGCGGGAAGGCTAAGCTTTCCCAAAATTTGGTGAATCCAAACTGCTTCAGTACCTACTTGAACGGTGCCACAATATTATGCCTTTGTAATCAACGAGGAGATGACCTTTTGTTTCTTGCACAACCACACCAAAGGTCCAATGTTGTACTGAAACACATATCCATAAATGGACTTCCTATCATCATCATCACCAATGCAATCTGATTCGGTGTAGCCAACTAGTGAGTCTGAACTACAACAACATTGGATACCAAAATGAGTGGTACCCTTCAGATAGTGAAAAATTATTTTGATTTCTTTCTAGTGTCTTTATTTGGGGTCCTGCATGAACTAAGAAACCGACATACTAACAACAAAGTAAATGCCAGGTCTATTATGAGTAAGATAAATAAGACTTTCGACCAATTGTCGATAAAATGTATCATCGACAATGGGTGTTTGACAAGTTTTAGTAAGCTTCACTCTAGAATAAAAAGGAGTGGAAGAAGGCTTGCAATCAACCATCTTAAAAAGTGTCAATAGATCCATCACATGCTTAAACTGAGAAATGAAAAATCCATCACAAAGTGGTAATACTTGAAGACCTAGAAAATAATGTAGACTGCCAAACTTGTCATATCAAAGGAGGAAACAAGTTGTTTCTTTAATCTAAGGATGAGAGAAATAGTATTTCTAGTAATGAGTAAGTCATATACATATACAACAACATTCAAAGTGTCTCCATTGGTGTGGAAAACATATAATATGTAATCAAATTCACATCGTTTGAAACCAAGTCGAAGAAAGAAACTATTGATCTTAGCATACCAAGCTTGAGGAGCCTACTTCAAACCATAAGTGACTTCTTGATTCAACAAAATATATTCAACTATATCACAAAAATAGGTGTTTTTTCCATGTAAATTTATTTAGATAGGTCTCCATGAATAAAATCACTCTTCACATCCATCTTATGGATTTTCCATCCAAAACAAGAAACAAGGGAAAGAATCAGCTGAACAAAGTTCATATTTGCAAAAGGGGCAAAGGTTTTTGTGTATTCGATTCTTTATTGTTGAGAAAATACCTTCATGATGA
>JZKD02S1747062.1:117312-127881 GCA_000966675.3 Picea glauca | reverse complement strand
GTAATAATAAATTAACTTATAAAAATAAAAAATTCTATAAAAACAATTTTTTTAATATCCATAATAAGTAATTATAAAAATTATAAACTAATATTAAAATTTATAACCGAAAGTGAAATAAAAATGAATCATAAGAATGGAAAAGGGACGTCATTGTCCAAGGAACACGTGCTCAAACCTTAACAAATGCAAAGGCAATTTAAAAAAAAATGTACAGTCATCGAGTTAACTTATGTTTTTCTATTTTATTTTCTGTAGTATTTGTTTAAATTTGTAATTCAAATCAATTCATATGATGTTTTAGACAGAAACCTATGTCGCTCGTTGCTTCTTAATAAGTACTATGAGCAATATGTTGTTTTTATTTTAGATAATTTAAAAAGTTACTTTTTTTTAATTAAATTAAAGATGGATATGTTTTTAATGACGATGATGAGGATGATGATCAATATCCACCGAGACTTATTTTACCTTAAGAGGGCAAGGGATTACTTGCAATTCTTTAGAATTTTGTTTATGTGCTCGAAAAACATTAAGAGAAGCTTACAAAGATCACCATAGTTTTGTTAAGTTAAAAGGTTAGGAAAGTTGGTACTGTGATAAATATTTTGAAATTGAGATCTAATCTAGGTATAGGTTGGAAAGTCTAAGAGAAAGTGTTTTTCATCTTCAACTTTCTTAGTGTCACAAAGATGACACACTCTTTCATCCCATGGTGTTTTAGGAATTTATGTCATCCTTACTTGAGTCGATGGTGGTTATGAATAGATTTTGAAGCAATTTTAGAAAGCCTCTTGTCTTCCATGTTGTTTAACTTGTTCTTATACATTAGGTATCTAGTCATAGTCATTATCTCAATGGTGGAAAGGCTTGCCTCTAAGAGGATGATGATATAGGGCGTATTTCCTTTAATTTTGAGATTATAGGTTATAAAATTCTTTTGGATTTTCTTTATATTTCTCCAGGATTTGCGAAAGATACTGCATCCCCAGACTTTGCATCCATATAAAATAACAGGTGTAACAAGAGTCTCAAAGAGGAGTTTCTTTTTATCCCATATCCAAAGATCGAATAATTTACAATTTTTTTTCAAGCCCATAATAAGCTTTCCATCCTCCAATAATCATTTTCTCAATGTTATAATTCCATTTGAGCTTGTGATGAATATCGATTACATGATATTTGTATGAAGTCACTTCCTCCAAGTTGTTTTTCTCATAAACAAAGGTATCATAAGTGATCTTATTGCATTTAATGATCATGACCTTAGTATTGTCAGTATTAACAGTCATACCCATATTGGAGAAAAAATCCTTGAGGATTCTTAGTTGATTTCCAAGATCATGGGAACTCCTCACCATAAGAACAATATCATCACCATAATGAAGAAGATTGATGACTATACCAGTGACAGTAGGGCTAGCACAACCTGCTTCTTGCAAGCGATATTCTAAATTGTCAATGTATACTCCAAAAAGGGTAGGAGACAAGGGACAACCTTGCTTGAATCCAATATTTCAATTAATCTCTTTTGACCACCCCTAATTGTTCTTAAACTTGGCAATAACATTCTCATACAACCTTATTGCCACAACCCTCAACTTGAAAGACACATTTGTCTCTTCCAACATATCCCAAAGGTTTTTCCTGGGAACCATATCAAAATCTTTTCTAAAGTCAACAAAACAACAAAAAATATTGGTTTTGTATTGCAGAACTCCTATGCAACAATTCTAAAGGTAACAAGATGGTCCAAGGTTGAATGATATCTCCTAAACCCATCCTAGCCTTTATCTCTTTTACCATTTTTTCTAGCCAAAGGATAATCTTCTTTTCCAAACTAATTCCATAAAGCTTGGCTAAAATTGGGCCAATCAAAATGGTCCTATAATTAGAAGGGATGTTTCTATCCCCATTTTTAAAAATAGGAACAATGAGACTTTGCATCCAGAGTTTTAGAAAGCCCTGCTTGACTGCTAAATTGAAGAGCTTGTGTATGTGAAGGATGATGATAGGCCCTCCGATTTTAAATTTTTCATCTTGGTGGCCTTTGATGTCCTTAGCTTTCCCATTTGTAAGCTGCTTAACCCCAAACTCTATGTCATCCAAAGAAAAAACTTCATCCTTTGTAGGGACAATAGGAATGGTGTCCATGGCATTAGGGAACTCATAAATACTTTTAAGGTAGAAATTTGAGTCCCTTAAGTGAATCATATTATATTCTTTAGTATTATGAATCCTAATTTTCCTCCAGAACTTCTTAGCATCAAGCTTAGATAGTTCTAAAAACTTATCTTTCCTTTTATTGATATAGTACATTTTTTCCTTTTAATTAGGGATTTGTACGTATTCATCTTATCAAAATTTAAGGACTCATTAATGTTGGACACATCGACCACACTGAGAGGGGGGGGGGTGAATCAATGTAGGGCTTTTTTAACACTTATTTTCAAAACAGCTTAGTTAGCAATCACCATTTACTCATTATTCATTACTTTAACTAGTAAACATATCTCAACGACAAACATCATCAATAAACCATCTCCATAATGAACAAAAGGAACACGAGATATATGTATAATTTTCTTTTGTATTACAAACTACAATCCTTGGGGTTTTTCTACAAGAGCACCAAATCTCAATGCAAGACTCATCCTGCAAATCTCAGCACCAACTGAGAAGAGGAATCAATCCTCACGTACAAAAGCCATCTTCTAAACATATACCAATCTGTCAATAGGTACATCGCCTATCTATATTACAACCCGTGTATGTATGCGACCTACTTATACTGCAACACACGTATGTACGTGTCTTAGCCCACTGTCATCCTGCATACACCTTCAGAAAATAGGGTTTCTGAAACTTCAACCTTCTGGCACTTTAGACCCTTTCTACCTTTTTCACATCCACTTATGATCTATCACTACACTCTTCCTTTCACTGCCCAATTTGTACCATAACCAATAAAAAACATATCTATTCCATCCAACAACCTATGCATGTTCCTCAACCATACACCATCACAGATTATGGATATTCCTTAATCAGAACATATCTGAACTACTCAACCAACCAACTACCATATTTATACATCAATAAAACCATACAAATAATGCCTCAAGCATTCACCATACCATGAGAAAGTCTAAACATCAAGAAAATATGTACCCATACCAAAACCTCTGTGGCATATCTGAACCTGTAGAATGTTGATCTGGAACTTGCTTCAAACTTCAGGAGCCTGGCACCAACTCTTACTCAATATTCCATGACTCTCTCCAATTGTACGTGCCCTAATCTCCTTCATCCTGCATATCTATGCACCTTAGCTCGCTACATCCCATGTATGTACACACCCTGGCTCACTGTAGCCTACGTACTACTTCATAAAACTAGGTTTTTCTGAACCCCTGAAACTTTCGCCATCAAAACCTCAGACTTATGGAATGTTTTATGCATCCATGAGTACCTGCAATGAATCTTCCACCAGAATAGATCTTCAATATGCTCAAGAAAGTCACACACATAATAGACCCTTTCTCTCCTATTTATGCTTCTCCAAGTAGATTCCTCATCTAACTAACTTCCTTCTTTTAGGGGCTAACCCACTTCCGACCACTTGTCCACTTATAACTACTTTCTCCACAAATAGTAACTTCTCCACATCTAGTTGAAACTAATTTATTTTTAATTGTTTTCTTGTTTCAACCACTTAACCCATGACTAACCACTTTGACTAGTAAAATTTCTTCTAGGAGATTCTAGAATAATTTGACTTCTTTGACCTTCTAGGGGCTTCTAGACAACACATGAGGGTTCTCCAACTTCACATGGCCATAAATATCTAACCGTGAGTAGTTATGTTACGTTCCACATATCAACGGAAATAGAATGATGAACACTATCCATATAGAATAGTATCACTTACAAATTCACTGATCTTCATGACATTATTCCACAATCAACCTTGGGTTCCTTAACCACACATATAGGATGAATCACCCACTTAACCATTTGGACTTCACAAAGAGTCTTCCCATGAGGGATTTCACCATAAGGGGACCACTTTGGAGTTCATCCATTTGGTACTTCCTATCATCCATGAAAAGAAAAAAAATGAATAACCTTTACATCATCCCATCTATACATCAATCCATGACAATACATCACTATGACGCCTCATGACATTATCCCTCAAACATCAATTAATCCATGAAAACATAGTCCATTAATCAATACATGAATGATGACAATACATTAACCCTTTTACATTAATGACAAGATAATGTAACAATCTCCCCCTTTGGCATTGATGGCAATACCAAAATTGATGTCAACACCAATCATTGATGGAAGCATGTAGACATGGAAATTCTCTTCATCAATAGTCATATTAATCACATCAATGTGACTATCTCTCCCCCTTTTACTTCAATGGAAAAGGGCAGTTCTCTCCTTGGGGTTGCTCCCCCTGCTTGAACTTTCCTTGGGGTTGCTCCCCCTATTTGGATTTCTTTGATCTTCCTCTAAATAATCTCTCCCCTTTTGAACAAGGGATATCACTTTGATGCAATTTTGAAGACATATTTCTCATGCTCCCCCTGTGACCATCGCTCCCCATGGAAACATGTCTCTCCAAGAATCTAAATCTCTATCTTGCATCCCATGAATCTCTCCTCAAATTATGCTACTGCAACCAACCAAGGAAAGAGGAATAACTCCCCCTGTGGGTATGTCTCCCCCTCTCTTCTATGAAAGATGAAAAATATGCTACCACTACAATCTGATTCTGCTACAAATGCTACTACTCAACTGGAACATAGCTCAACTACTAAAAAATGATCTTCTCTTCTTATGACGATTCTTGGACGATTCTTGGACCTGTCTAAACTCGTGCCAAACCATAAATCAAGTGTATGCATATTATTTCATGCATCAACCATGAAGCAACATATATGTCAACAATGAATCAACCATGTACATCCTATGCCATATGCACATCAACTAGTTCATCAACACCATACAACAAGACCTCATCACCAAAGTATATATAAGCCAAGAATATGTGCCAAAATTGAACCAAGTGTATATTAGGATCATCAATAAGTGCCTCTATCAATGTACCAACAATATGCCAACCATGTGTGAATATCATCAGTATTATCAACCGTAAAACATGCCAACAATGTGCCTCAAACAAGTGTCTCAACTATCCCATACATCATGTACCAAATTATATGATGAACAAGTAATACCAATGATGTATTTTAACCAAGTACTATCACCCATGACCATATACTATCTATAAGTGCATCAACCATGCACCAAACATGTATCACCACAGGTACCAAGCAAGTGCATTACCCATGCACTAAACCTCAATAATATGTACAACAATCAACATATCCTTACACATATGTCACATCAATCTATGAGCCAATTATACAAATAGAAAGTGCCTCAAATAATGTATCAAATTTGTACCAATCATGCATCAAGTTATAACTCATGAATCATGCACAACATCGCCACCTCATCAACTCATCAATTATATGCCCCAATGTCTAGCTCATCCACATGCCAAATGCATTCACCAAGAAATACAACAAACATGCCTCTAACAATATATCAATGGAGCTCACAGATGTACCATCTATGTACCATGTCAGATCTTCCTAAAAAACCATTCACTACAACATCCAATAGAATCTCTAGACATCTACCAAAAGTATGCCTCAATAGATCACTGATATCACTAGCTAGCATCACATCACCATGATATATCTCATAGCCAAAGTTCCATAACTTTATTCACATAAACATCATTGTCCCTCAATAGAAAAAATGCCTCAATCCACATTCTAGGGTTAGTACTATTGCATCAAAGATAGGAATCAATCATATGCATCCATATTCAACTATATGTCATCACTATACATACAATATCCATACATGCTAGTCTATAATCATGAAGACCTACAACAAACCATGTCAAACCTTGCAAAATAGAGTTATACCATCAAACCATGTGGCAACTCATTTGCATAGCCTTCTTTCCAAGGATTTTACTACAGGTACACAACCTGTTCTACAGACAACTCATGTATGTACGTGACCTTTCTATAGGTCACCTAGCATATGTAGTCACCTAGCATATGTATGTGACTTCCTCCATAGGATCCCACGTATGCTTCAGAAAATGTCAAGTTTGATCTTGCCTCATGGTTGCTCAATCTTATTCACCCACTTCTGAAGGTGTCTTGGATTCTTAGAACTTGAGCTCTGAGCTTCCATATTTTCAACATTGTCTTCCATCATAGCTTCATGTGTTCTTCTTGTCATGCTATATGAAGCACTCTTCATGGACCATCTTCTTGTGTTCCAACAATCATGGGATTTGTGGCGAAACCCACTACAGTTGTAACATCTCATGGTGTGACAATGAGTAGCAATGTGTCCCTCCAACACTTTAGGGTGTTATGAAGCCTTCCAACATATTTCCTTACATATTTTCTGCAATCCAAAGCTTTGTGACGATATTAATTACATGAGAAGCAATGACCATGAAAAACATTTTCATACCTTTGCTTTGGTGTCCATATTGAAGGTCTCTCTCTTCTGAATTTTCTTTGAGGTGTAAGGATGGCTTCTTGATGTCTTCCTTGTTTTTTTCTTTTGAAAGTTTCATTTCTTTGTGTATATGGTTGATTTGAAACATTTCTTCCATCATTTGAGAATGAAGGACTTACCTCATGCTTCTTAGAAGTTCTTGCTTCAAAATGTATAGCTTCATTGTTGTATCCAAGACTTGATTTATCACTTGGAGATCTTTGGCTATCTAGGATTTCATCCACGATTGTTGAGTTGTTCATGAACCTTTTTGACTTCTCTTCTTTCTTTCTAATATAAAAAAATTCAACTTCTAACTTATGGAATGACTCTTCTTTCTCATTTGTTTGATTCTTCAATAGTTCCTCTATCCTTTTGACTTCTTCAATTTGAGTCTTCATATTGACATTAACTTCAAATATTTTGCCAAGGTCATCATCTACCTTCTTCTTTTCTTCTTCTTGATTAATTATTTCATTCTTTAGTCTTTTGATATCTTCTTATTTTTCTTCTAATTGAGTCTTTTTACTTTCTTCTTGTTCTTTGAGAATTTGTCTTAGTTCCATGATATGCTTTGGGTACTTTTCTAGGACTTCATTAATGTATTTTTCAAGATACTCAAAAGAAATTGAATAATGTCCTATTTCCATGCTAACATCACCTAACTCAAATACAACTTTTTCTTTAAACTTCAACAACTCTTCTTCTTCATTTGTAAGAGAACATTCAATTTCAATAGGAGTATTGTAATCAAAATATTTTGGAGAATCTTTACCTTCATTTTCATTGATGGAATTGTCTTTTTTGTCTTGATATACCTTCTCTATATTTAACCCTATATCCTTGGTGGAAGTATATTGTCCCATGCTTTCTTTGATAGAATTTGAGATTCCATTGAAAATAGTCTTGATAGCTAATGCATCATTCTTCTTTTCTTCCTTTTGAGCTGCAAACTTTGACTTATTCTTCCAGGGAAATGATCCACCAATAGTTTCTTTCCAAACACCTATCTCCCTTTCCCTTCAAATACCCTTTCATTTATGTTCTCCATGATGAATAATCTATCTCATCAAAGATTGGAACTTCATCATCCATTCGTGTGTCCATGGATCTCCTCCAAGCTTGTTAATTCTTATAGTGAACGCCTTCTCTGATACCAATTGTTGGACACACTAACCACACTGAGAGGGGGGGGGGCGGCTGAATCAGTGTAGGGATATTTTCACACTTATTTTCAAAACACCTTAGTTAGCAATCACCATTTACTCATTATTCATTATTTTATCTAGTAAACATATCTCAGCAGTAAACATCATCAATAAACCATCTCCATAAAGAACACAAGGAACACAAGATATATGTATAAGTTTCTTTTTTATTACGGACTACAATCCTTGGGAGTTTTTAGCATCAACTAAATAGAGAAACAACTCTACAAGAGCACCAAATATCAATCCAATACTCCACCTACAAATATCAACATCAACTCAGAAGAGGAATCAATCCTCAAGTAAAAGACCTAGCTTGTAAACAAATACCAATCTATCAAAAGGTACACGACTTGTTTATATTACCACCGCGTATGTATGCAACCTGCCTATACTGCAACACGTGTATGTATCTATCATTTCCCACTGTCAGCCTACGTACACCTTTAGAAACTAGGGTTTCTGAAACTTCAACCTTCTGACACTTCAGACCCTTTCTGCCTTTGTCACATCCACTTTTGATCTGTCACTACACTCTGTCTTTCACTGCCCAATATGTACCATAACCAATCACAAATATATCTATTCTATCCAACAACCTATGCATGATCATCAACCATACACCATCACAGATTATGGATATTCCTCAATCAGAATTGATTTGAACTACTCAACCAACCAGGTACCATATTTAGACATCAATACAACCATACAAAGAATGCTTCAATCATTCACCATACCATGATCAAGTCTAAACATCAAGAAAATATGTACCCATACCATAACCTCTGTGGAAAATTTGAACCTGTAGAATTTTGATCTAGAACTTGCTTCAAACTTTAGGAACATGAAAACAACTCTTACTCAAGATTCCATGACTCTCTCCAACTATACATTCCATGATCTCCTTCATCCCATGTGTGTATGTGCCCTAGCTCACTACATTCCATGTACATACGCTCCCTGGCTCAATGTAGCCCACGTACTACTTCAAAAAACTAGGGTTTTATGAACCCCCAAAACTTTTATTGTCAAAACCTCAGACTTACAGAATTTTTGATGCATCCATGAGTACCTACAATGAATCTTTCACCTCTTCAATATGCTCAATAAAGTCACGCACATAAGAGACCCTTGCTCTCTTATTTATACTTCTCCAATTAGCTTCCTTATCTAACCAACTTCCTTCTTTTAGGGGCTAACCCACTTCTGACCACTTTTCCACTTATACCTACTTTCTCCACAAATAGTAACTTCTTCACATGTAGTTGAAACTAATTCATTTTCAATTTTTTTCTTATTTCAACCACTTAACCCATGACTAACCAATTTAACTAGTCAAATTTCTTCTAGGATCTTCTAGAATAATTTGACTTCTTTGACCTTCTAGGGGCTTCTAGGAAACACATGAGGGTTCTCCAACTTCACATGGCCATAACT
This sequence comes from Picea glauca, assembly GCA_000966675.3. Taxonomy (NCBI): domain Eukaryota; kingdom Viridiplantae; phylum Streptophyta; class Pinopsida; order Pinales; family Pinaceae; genus Picea; species Picea glauca. The sequence goes on along the minus strand of JZKD02S1747062.1, from coordinate 118,621 downwards.
CTCTGACCCTCAGGAGTTATGTGACATTCCACATATCACTGGAAATGGTAGGACGAAAACTATCCATCTAGAATAGTCTCACTTACAAATTCATTGATAGTCATTACATTATTCCATAATCAACCTTTGTTTTCTTAACTACACATCTAGATGAATCACCCACTTAACCATTTGGACTTCACAAAGCATCTTCTCGTGAGAGATTTCACCATAAGGGGACCACTTTGGAGTTCATCCATTTGGTACTTCCTATTAGACATGACAAGACAACAATGACTAACCTTTACATCAACATGTATATACATCAATCCATGATGTATATACAAGATGATGTATATACATCAATCGATCGAAACCCTATTTTAATTCTTCTTCATGAGCTATCTAAAAACAATTATATGTGGAAAAGGAATGTGATTCTCTTACGTTTTCATTTGTGCCCAACCGAGAACAAAATGAACGCAAAAATACTTGGCATCTCCTTGACCAGGAATGTCTACTAAAGTCACAAGCATAATTTCATAGAGGCTACGAGCAAATGCAGGATTTCAACTGCTCCTCTTCGTTCTTAGACTATTTGGAGAAAGTGCCTTTGAGACCTTGGGTGGATCCTCGATACGTTTTGGCCGACAACTTCTCTCCAATGGACGAGATAACACCCGTGGAGTGTGCTAAAATAGAGGGAACTCTCCCAGCATGCCTCGGGGGTGTTTACATCCACAACGGACCCAATCCAAGATACGTGCCCAGAAGCGGCCACCATCTGTTCGATGGAGACAAAATGATTCATGCCATCAGAATTAAGGACGGGTGGAAGATGTTATGCAGTCATTCAGTTCCTCACTCGAGCGCTCTAATACCAACTTGAAAATAGAAGCAATGGCATGAAACTGACTACTCTAAGGCGAGACAACACCTAGAGGCCATCAAAGCAAATCCACACTACGTTTTTTTTATTAAATCAATTGAGGAGTACATTATATAGGATAATATTCGGTTTAGACGATTGGAACCATTAGATGATTGTCTATTTATATTTTTTACTACATGTATATACTATGTTTTAAAATAATTATGAAAATTAAAAGCAACTTTAAAAAATATGTCTTGTAAAAGAAGCATGCCTAAGTGCATCTATATTTCAATAGGAAAAAGAGATATTATTAAATAAATAAAGTTTATATAATTTTATTTTAGTTTAAAAATAAATACAATATCTAAAATAATAATATTGTATGCTAGTTAAATATAAATATAATTATAAAAAAATTATATATATTTGAAAGGAAAAAAATTAATATTTATTTTT
>JZKD02S1747062.1:89575-99839 GCA_000966675.3 Picea glauca | reverse complement strand
GATGAAGAAGAGAAATCTGTCATTCATTAACTGAATAAAGTAATTGTTGTATTTTTTAAAGTGATGAAAGAAATCAGATATGGATGAGACATTAATTAAATCATATCATTCTGCAATAGACTATGATAGCTAAAGTAGTCTATAATCAACTGCAAATGACATGCATAAACTTGAAACAAAAGATTGATATTATGAAAGTGAAATTTGTAGCAAAACATCAACTCCTATCTCAGTTTGTATTAGAAATCCATATCTTGGTTCTCCCACAAGTGAGGATGCTCCTTATTACAAAAATAATAAGTATTTAAAGACTTTCTACAAGGTAAAACATCCCTATAGAAGTTATCAAATTGTTTACAGAAAATCTGGGAAGATATCCCAAGTCTGACTAAACTAGGAACCTAAAATAAAACTAAAGCACACCAATATCTCTCAAACTGTCCAACATGTCCCATGCAATTCAAATTTACCTGAAAAGGGTAAAAAATGGACAAGTTAGAAAGGTATTTTATTAATAAAATGATAAAAGATATAATTCTATAGACTAGCTACAAAATCTTGCGATTCTGTAGTTGGTCTAAATAACACACAGAATCAGCATTAAAATCGATTGAAAATCTTTTAAAGAATTAAATTCAACTAACATCCAATAGTTATTTGAACGAATCATTCAGATGGAAATTGTTATACCATTTTGGAATCAAACAAAACCAAGATTAATCAAATGACTACAAAGATAAGTATACTAGGTTTCGTTTGTTACCACAAAGTCAGGTGAACAAAATCATATCGAACAACAATGAAATCGTTTGATATCAAATTGAAATCAATATAATTAAAACAAATTGCAAACAATTGTTATGTTGCCTCATAAACGGGAGACACGGTCGAACCCAAACAATATCATTTTTCAAATCGTTATAACTGTATTGACATAACAAATGATTCATGCCATGAGCGAATTAATCCAAAACAGGCGCATAAATTACCACAAATGAAATCATAACAGGGTCAATCAGTTGGTAACAGAGTTCGTAAGAACTATTCAATCATTTTTTATTGCAAATTGGGACAAACAAAAATCGATTGACCTTGATCAAAATCGTTTCTTTCAAACGAATTATAACCAGATTTGATAGAGATAACATAGGTTGACCAATTCGTTTTGCTAATTACAATCAAACAGAGCAACATTTATGATACAAATCCAACTCATGAAAATGATCAAACTAACTGAAGAGATACAGCAATCCAATCAGGTGAATCAAATGGCTGGGGTTAGACACAGTCGTCGTGGATCAAAACCGTTCCATGATTCGTGCGTGAATATCATTCGCACAGGCTTAAATGAGAGTATTGTTTCCATAAAAACAGAGTCGTTCTTTCCACATTGAAATCGAACAAAGTTGTATTCCCGATTTAGAAAATTATATGACACAGCGTATTAAAAGATCGTAACAACCAAACTCATGAAATCATTCAACGATCACAGCATACAAACTATAACGAAATCAAATCAAAACATGATCATATTCTAAATCTAGCATGAAAACTTCTTGTTCAGAGTAGATACACAACAAATGCAATTGAAAGCAAATCATCAATTTCGTTAACTCAATCAGACAGATGATCAAATCAAATCCAATCAAAAACCACTCAAATCCAATAAAACTCTATCAGTGACTAAACTGGGAATGATCGAATCATGTATCCAAAATGAAATTTCATTTATTTTTAGCAAAGCGAAAAATATACAAGATGAACACATAATGACAAATCCATTTCGAAATATAAACAGAGCTATTCGAAAACCAAATTTGAATCATTATATTGATCTTGGTTATTCACAAAACTAAAACGATACCAAAATTCATACCTGTATGACGAGCAAATGGCTTGATCATGACAATTTGGAGTTGACAACAGCTGTGGTCGATTCAACATTCTTGAAAACGATGGAGCCAATGGTTCTCTGCCTACTATCAGTCGCTTGAAGTTTGTCTCTTTGGCTACTCAACAATGCAACTTGGCTTTCCAGCGATTGGATTTTCGATTGAATTAGAGGAACGTCTATATAATATCATTCCAACCACAAATCACATTGGTCACAGGACGGCTGTGCAGGCTTCAAAAGTGCAGGTGAGGGTTTGGTTACATTTCCAAGGGTTTCATTGGGTAGTTTGATCCCAGGGTAGCTAGGATTATTCTTTAGGCAAGGGGGAAGATTCGACACGAAATCATAAGGTGGCTCAGAGCAAAGACCCTATGAGTAAGGGTACTCATTGGCTAGGAAACGTTCTATGTTAGAGTCTGAATCCTCACTAAGGACAATGGGCTTCTACTCAACACTAGGTTTAGGTTTATTCCTAACCATTCTTGAAATCATCTGAGCGTTCTTTTTACCCTTGGCATCAACAGTAGGGTTTGCCTTGGGCTTTTTGCTTACAGGATTTTTAATAGTCTCAACCTTCTCAGTTATAGTGTCTGGTAAGTCAATATTAGGGTCGACCGAAGGTTTAGGAGGAGGCAGTAGGACATGGAAGGGCACGGGTGGCTCGACCTTGGTTTCATTCACCACAGGCTTGTCAATTTGGATAGGGTATGTATCATCAAAACCATTTCAAGCGATAAAATCTCGCCAACTATCACCGTGGAGACTTAAGTAATGAACAATGATAAGTCTAATTAGTCCATGGTGGAATAGGCTACTGTCTACCTTCTCCTTTTTAAATCTTTTTGACATTTTTTACAGGCTACGCTGGAAGTAAAAGGGCATATTCAATGGATACCCTATAAAATTGATTAACAAACGCAGGTGGTAGAGAAAAACGAGTCCATATCGACCCTCACAGGTCACAAATTGCTTAACTATTATCAAAAGGTCATGCCATCGTGGTTTAAGCATGGATATGGGCATACCTCTGTCACGATATGTGACCTTGCGCGAGAGAAACAGTAGTGGCCATGGCACCTCTTCCACTTTTGAATTTTTGAACCAACGTTGGCCCGTGGTTGGTAACCCTGTAGCAGAACTAATAAATTCCTCATTGATTTCCAACTGAATGTCACCCACCTTAGCCCTACAACCATCAAAAGTCAGGGCAAACTGTTGTGCAATGAATAAGTTAAAACCCTCGAATCGATGTACAAAGGTAGGCCAACTGTTATCCTTCAAGTCTTTCCAGGCATTGTCAAATAGTAGAAAGGCTTGGCTACCATTTGGCTCAATTCGCACCACTGGTGCCATGGAGCCGAGCACATGGTAAGTCCAGAGTTTGGATCATAGCACACACAGGAACAGAGTGCACGAAGGGTTACCCGAGATAACAAACGTGAACCGGGGATAAGGGATAGGCATAAATGACATCGTGCAAAGGTGGTGGAGCTTATTTCTGCCATGCATAATAGTTATTGCTAATGGTACCACCGCTGGCACTAATAGCTATTCAACCCACTAGTGTATGGTTTAACAATCATGTCACTTGCCCGACCAATGAAACCAATGGTAAGTGTATTAAAACAACGTGTGCAGTCAAAGTTATGCCATAGTTTTAAACCCAAACTTGCAAATCGAAACCAATACCAATGTTATGACTATGAGACATGCGATGTATCAATCCATGTCGAGGGTTTAATCAATGTGCCAATGCGCTTTAAAACTAGGTGTTATATCAAATGAAAAATATCAAAGGTTTAATCATAACACCTACATATTTTCATGAAACCAATGGTCAAGTAGATCAGATCAAAGAACATGTAAATCCAAGAGCCAAAGCATTGCAAACCTAATGAAACAAAATTTCACAATCAATCGAAGCATGAGTACAAATCAAAAGGTCTTGCCAACTGTTATAATGATAAGTAAAAAGTAAGCTTAAAAGGCATATCAACAAGAAAGACAACGAAATTTCAAATAGTGTTTTTAATGCGATTTCGAAAGGCCAATTTTTCACGCTTACAGTTGTGAAAACAAAGCGAAGGTAAAGGTGCAAATGTCACAGAAAATAAAAATAAAATGTCGTCTATTTGAAAATTGCGACGAAAAATTGATGTTTGCAAAACATTGGTGTAGGCAGCTTATAAGACCATGGAAAAATGTGAATTGGCTGCCAACAATGGAGACACACTGGTAGAAGTAGTTATCTCTGTCAAAAGGAACAAATTTAGATTAGGACAGCAAAGAAAATTTCAACTCAAAAATAACAACCGAAAAATCGTATAAACATCATCAGTAACCATCTATTCCAGCAGTGTTTTAAAAGATGAAAACTGATAATAGTCTTAAGACCAGCGAATCACGATATTAAAGATAAAATCTCCAATACTGTTGGCATAGCCACTGCTGCCAGCAGGCGTCCATAGCCTCGGCAGGGTTGCCATTTAACCCACTCTGATATCTGTATCCTGTCAAGAAGTTCTAGATCAGAATAAAGGACATTAAAGAGGATTCTTATTTACAAATTTTCATATGCCCGACATTGCTTCGCTGCCAGCGGGCCTGTTCAGTACCCTGGCGAAGTTTCCTTGGCGTCATGCATGCATTTACCTGCTTCCAGCAGACCTGTTCAGTATCCCAGCGGGTTTACAATCACTTCCCACAGCTCTTCTTAATAATTTATTTTGTTTTGTTTTTTTCATAGATATATAGTTGAGCGGGGTGACACTGAAAATCATGATATTTTAACATATTTTTTCAGACCTCATCAGAATTTTTTAGAACTGTCCTTTATTTAGATCCAGAGATGTTTTATTTACAAAAAAAACTTCCTAAGACAGGGAGACATATTCTGAGTCATTCCCTTAAGGAAAAGGAACAGCGTAAAAAGATAATAGATGACCATGAGAAGCTTTGCTCAGAGATCGAAATCAGTCAACTTCTTTCAAACAACAGACTTTTCCAACACAGATATAAACTTCAGCAATATACTATTGATGTTTGTACAAATTTCTCAGAAGTTATTTCAGCGAGGGAATTTCTTATTGTCTTTGTCTGAATAGCTCAGTATACAGGTACGTGTATTTTCCAAAAACACAAGCTGATAAATTTAAAGAAAAATCAAAAACAAAAAGCAAACGAAAAAGCAAACAAAAGCAAAATATGTACATATAATATAAGGGTTGTTATCAAGCAAAGTATCTTTTTAGGGCTTGGCCATTCAATAGGTGTCAAGCTACCCTTCTAGATTCTGCAATCGGAAAGAACTGGGACCCAACTTTTCAGCAATTAAAAATGGTCCAAGCCATAGGTTTTGAAATTTCGTGTGCTCTCCCTTTCCCTCATGCGATTTGTCCCATTTTAGGACGAGTCACCTACTTTGAGATTCCTATCAGAAGCAGAGTTAGAATCGAACTAGCTTTTAACCAATAGTTGATGTTGATCTAACTTACGTTTAGCCTGGGCTCTTACCTCTTCTAGCCTCATCAAAGCGTTAATTCGGTTTTCCAAAGGGGGACAATCTTCTTCTTAGACTTTCTGCGATAGCTGAAGTGAAGGAAGAAGAATGTGAGGTGGTAGAATTGCTTCTCTGCCGTAAACGAGAAAAAAGGGGGAGTTACCTACAACAGCTTTTGGTGTTACCCTATCAACCCACAGCGCGTTCAACAGTGCGTTGTGCCAATTCTTGTGATTTTCAACCACCATTCTCTTGATGATTTTTATTAAGTTCTTGTTTGTTGATTCTGCCAATCCGTTGCCCTGGGGGTAATAGCTAGCCGAATACTTCATCTTAATTCCTTTTTCAAAAGCGAGCTCGCTCATCTCAAGAGAGGAAAAGTAAGAAGCATTATCGAATACTAAACAGTCAGGGATACCAAAACGAGTGATAATATTCGAATTTAGAAAGGCAATTACCTGACTGGTGTTGATAGTCCTTAACACAGCAGCTTCAGACCATCGATTAAAGTAATATGTGTCTGTCACAATAAAATTGTGTTGTTGTGAGGACGGAGGGTTGATTAGACCTATGATGTCAAGGCCCCACTGCTAAAAAGGGGAATCTACTGAAACGGGCTGCAAAGGAAAGCCTGGTTTTTGTAACCACCCTGATTCTTTCTGACAAATGATACATTTACGACACAAGGCATGGGAGTCTCTAAAAAGTGTGGGCCAGTAATAACCGGGTCTTAAAACTTTATGGGCAGTGGTGTCACCACCAAAATTACCACCAGCTTTTCCTGCATGCAACTCTAGCAAGACTTTTTCTGCTTCGTCTTTTTCAAGACAGCGCATCAGTACGCCATCAAAACTTTGAGGAAATAGGATACCATTAACCAGATGAAAGGAGGAAAAATTTAATCTCAACGCTCTTCTTTTAGCGGGATCCAGGTGACGGGGGGCTAACCCATTTTCAAGACAGAATCTTATATCGTCATACCAAGGACTAACATGGTTTTGCGCGCAACAGACTAGACTTTGATCGCGTTGTCCTAGGTTTGACGTATCACTTTCTTCTTGTTGTCCTTTCGCTGAATCGACCACTAACTTGCATAACCCTTGGCCTCTCACTATCTAAGCTGGGGTGATTTCTAAGTCATACTCCTACAAAGAGGTGACCCAGTTGGTCCTCTTTTCACCTAGATCCTTCTGTACTAACAGGTTCCTTACGGCTGGGTAGGGGACAATGACTTTCATCCTAGACTTCAAAAGATAGGACCGGAAGTGCTTAACTACTTTGAAGATAGCGTAGGCTTGCCGATCCACCGCTGGGTAATTAAGTTCAGCGCCTTTGAAAGCAGAGATCATAAAGGCGATGGGTACTTCATTTTTTTGGCATTCTTTTGGGTTAGGACGGAGGCATAGGAACAATCAGAAGCAAAAGTGTAGAGTGTAAAGTCTTGAGAAAAATCAGGTCTCATGAGAGACAGAGCGTCTATTATGGCCTTCTTTATTGCATTAAAAGCTTGGTTTTCTAGGGGTCCCCAGTGATATTGGGTGTCTTTCTTAATTAGGTTCTGCAAGGGTCTGACCATTTCAAAGAATCTAGGGACAAATCTTCTCACAAAGTTAATCTGGCCTAAGAAATACTGCATAGACTTTTTGGATGTAGGAGGGGGAAGTTTCGTGATGACTTGAGTCCTTTCGGGATCGATAATCATCCCTTCACTAGACACAATGAATCCTAAGAGTTTACCCTGTTCTACTGCAAAGATGGATTTTTTGGGATTCAAGGAGATGTCGTATTTACGACATCGTTGTAGAACGGCTCGTAAGTGAGATAGATGATCATTTTTATTCTTAGAAAATACAGTCACATCATCCAAGTAAACTATGACGAACTGATTGATTAAGCCTCGGAAAGAAATGTCCATTGCTCTCTGAAAGGTGGCTCCAGCATTAATCAATCCAAAAGGCATTTTGCGATAAGCATAAGTGCCCCATGGAGTACGGAAGGTCATTTTCAGTTGGTCTGGTGGAGACATCAGGACTTGGTTGTATCCCGAGAAACCATCCAGTAAAGATAGCCTCTCGGAACCAGATACCTGTTGAAGGATCTGTTCCATGGGTGGGATAGGATAATTGTCTTTATCAGACGCTCTATTAAGGTTTCAGAAATCGACGCAAAGTCGGATTTCCCCACTTTTCTTCCGGACTGGGACAAGGTTAGAAACCCACTGAGTGTGTCTAATAGGAAAAATTATCTTAGCATTTAGGATCTTATTTAATTCTTTTTGAACGGTCGGTTCGAGTTTAGGATGCATTTTCCTCAGTTTTTGTTGAAAGGGTAAGGTTTGGGGCTTCATCGGAATGACATGTTGTATGATGTTAGGGTCAAAAGTTTTAAGGTCATCATACGTCCATGCAAAGACATCTTTAAATTCTTTGAACAATTTAATAAATTCATCTTTTTCTTGTCGAGAACACCCTAACCCTAGATTAATGCACAGAGGATTTTCATTAGTCCCTAAGTTCACCTTTTCATAAGATAACGAGGAACTATTGGTTTTACAGTTGACCGTCTTTTTAAATTTATCTTGGAGATCATAAAACTTCTTTAATATAACTACAGATTTTGGGATCAAGTTTACCATATCCGATGAAGATTCAAGAATCCTCGAATCTAGTATTACCGTGAAATCACGCAAATTGTCGTCGTGCATGTGTTCGTCTATCACCGCGCCTTGAAAAATTTCTTCCATGTGCAGAAAGTTAATAATCTGTTGATCGTCGTCAAATACTTTCCAATTCATGATGTTGTCGGGAACGGATGGACGAAACAACATCTCAACGGAGAATGCATCTGGGGACAAGCCTTTTGTAGGAAGAAGTTTAGAAGCTACATTAGTTAATAAATCTACTTCAGAGTTATTCAATCTAGGAATATAATTTATATTGAAAGCGGAAAATTTATTCATTAAATTCCATACCTCAGACTGGTAGGTTTTGAGATGCGGAGATAGACAGTGGATAGAATCTCTGACCTGTTTAACCACTATTTTAGAGTCGCCAAAAACGGTTAAATTTTGAATGTTCATATCCGAAGCTTTTCTGAGACCTTGCAGTAAAGCCTCATATTCTGCAGTATTGTTAGTACATTCAAATTCCAACCTACATGCTATCAATGTTTTGTTACCTGCCAGATCGATAATGATGTAGCCTGCTCCATCTCCTTCTTTGGACTTTGACCCGTCGAAATATAGAGACCAAATTTGATTTCCATCGGGCACATGAGACCATTGCGTAGAGGCTATTGGCTGCATATATGCTACAATCTCGGACAGTTGTTCTAGATTGGTGATAGGTGAAGCCTCAGCCATAAAATTGTCGAAGAAGGTGTCCATCCCTTGTACTTCGGGCGAATCAGCAGAAGGTGTAAATGGTTTGTTGGGATCATTCAAATCTGTGACCGTGAACTTAAGGTAGCGCTCATGAGTCACTTTGATCTTATTAGGTTTACTGTTGTTTGGAAGCCATAGATGGGACCAATCTGTTGCGAAATAACCATGTAGTTGTTCTAACCAATCCCTACTTAAAAATAGACCATACACTTCTATAATATCCACAAAAATTATATCAATAACTTGATGAACCTTGGGGTTAGATGATAATCTAATAAGCACATTATTTAGTTCACCTATAACTTTAACATTTGTCCGATCAATTTGTATGATTTTTAAAGTCGAGGGTTCAACTTCTGCGTTAATTTTTTGGCAAACAAACCAAGGCATCACATTGGATGACGTTCCTGAGTCTACCATACAATTGTGCACATTTCTATTAAATATCTCAAAAGTTAATAGGAAAGGAGGTACATTTTTGCAAGTACTAAGAGTAGTAGCTTGTGGCTTTTTACTCGCAGTTTCTAAAGCTACTTTATCTGCACTATTTACATTATTTACATTACTTACAGGAAGGCTTCCTTTATCTTGAGGATTAGGATTGTTTTTAGTGGAAGTCTTCTGAGGGACTTTGTTCTGCACAACCTTGTTACCATTAGAATTACCATTTTTTCCATTCTCTAAGATATTCTGTAACATTTTTTGTAGCAGAAATGGAAACTTCAATAACTCATAAATGGAAATGTTAGCCCTTAACTTTTTAAGATCTTCAACTACATCATAATATAAGTTGGGGTTCACATTACTCTATTTAGTCTCAGCTGATTTAGACTGTTTTGGAGGCGAAGTTGTAGTGTTTTCGGTAGAAGGTTTGTTTGTTGTCTTACTCATGGTATTGTAGGGGTGTACTATATCGAAGTTAACTTGGAAGATGCTATCCGAGAAGTGTCCAAAAATGTTTGGAGAAGACTCTTCTTCTTGGACTATCTCTTCTTCAACTACCTCCTCAGGAATCTCAGGAGGCATCAAGTTATCTTGGGCTTCTAAAATTGTTTGAAGGGTGCATTGCAGACTTTCTAGATTTAGGACTTTTGTGGTTGGATTAGGTTAGTTGGTAGGAAAAGGCTTATGGAACGGGGGTTTGTAGTGCCCTTTTCTCGAGGAAGCTTCTTCGGTCAACCTTTTCAAATCTATAACCTGACTTGACAGTTTTTGAACAACTTTAGTTAAGTTTTCTAAATCAGAATTTCCAGGTTGTGTTTTACTTTGAGTGGATCTGGGGAGGATTTCGATCTTCTTTTTGGAAGAAGAACTAGTTTCAGTTTCGTTGCTAGTAGAGTCTTTCAGACTAAGTATGTATTTTTCAATCTGGCTGGCCTCCTCGAAGGCTTCTAACAACATGGCTTTCTTAGATCGTTTAACCCAAATAGTTATGCTTTGATGCAAAGCTTTAGTGTAGTAAGCTATTATAAGACTCTCAGCAGGCATG
>JZKD02S1747062.1:65743-78093 GCA_000966675.3 Picea glauca | reverse complement strand
CTTACTCATGTTTTCCTTTGGAACATGAGCATATGAATCACAGCCAAATACCTTGAGATGTGTGAGATAAGGTTCCTTACCATTCCATACCTCTTGTGGAGTATTGTCATCCAACGCTGATGAGGGTGATCTGTTGACTAGGTAACATGCAATACCCACTGCCTCTGCCCATAATTATGTCCCTAACCTGACACCACTGAGCATGAACCTTGTTTTTTCCATCAGTGTCATGTTCATCCTTTCTACAACTCCATTCTGCTGAGGTGTATATAGGTATATGGGGAGAAACTCTTCATTAATAGTCATATTAATCACATCAATGCAACTATCTCTCCCCATTTCACATCAATGGAAAAGGCTAGTTCTCTTCTTGGGGCTACTCCCCCTACCTAAACTCTCCTTGTGGATGCTACCCCTGTCTGGATGCCTTTGAGCTTCCTTTGAATAATGTCTCTTGTTTTGAACAAGGGATATCACTTTGATGCAATGTTGAAGACATATCGCTCATTCTCCCCTTTTGACAATCTCTCCCCATGGAAACATGCTTCTCTAAGAATCTAACTCTCTATCCTGCATCTGATGAATCTCTCCTCTTGAAATCATGTTGCTTCAACCAATAAAGGAAAGATGAATAACTACCCTTTTGGGTATGTCTCCCCTTATCTTATCTACAAGATGAAAAATATGCTACCACTACAATATGCTTTTGCTGCAAATGCTACTACTCAACCGGAATATATATCAACTTCTCAAGAATGATATTCTCTTCCTATGATGATTCTAGGACCTTTCCATGCATCAACCATATAAACTCATGCCACACCATACATAAAGTGTATGCATACTATCTCATGCATCAACCATGAAGAAAAATATATGTCAACAATGAATCAACCATGTACATTTTGTGCCATATGCACATGAACTATGTTCATCAACACCATACAACAAGATCTCATCACTAAATTATATATATGCCAAGAATATGTTCCAAAAGTGAACCAAGCATATATCAGGATCATCAATAAGTGCCTCTATCAATGTACTAACAATATGGAAACCATCTGTGAATATCATCACTATTATCTGTTGACGCGAAGTTTAATTTTTCCTATCTTTGGAAACTAAAGCTTCATCTTTTCGTAAGTCGTGGAGCCACCCTTAGTCCAAAAAGGGGAAATATGAGCTTTATGTTCCTTTTCGGGTTTTCGAGATTCGGTTTTTCTCGAAGTATAATCTTCAACCATCTTCTTTTCCCAGTGCCGAAATCCCAAAAACACTTAGCTTATTAAAAAAAAATTAAAGGGGAAAGAAATAAAGGTCACCTTTTTCGTCGCTTTCCAAAAAGCGTTCTTTAAACCCGAAATTAATTAAGTTCCTAAACATGATTATCATTCCCTTAATCTTTCGCGATTCATTTTTTTCCTTCTAAAGAAATGCTTTTGAACTCTCAACAGTCAAACTCCCGATCCTCACTTTTCTGAAAAAGTTAAAAGGATAATTAATTATTAACCTGTTTTAATTAAATCCCTAATACGTGTCTTAGCACCTCACTAATCTCATCATGATTTTGCGACCCGAGGATTTCTTGTGAATTATCCCTTGACAACAGGATCCTCGAAGTCCCGAAATGCAAAATCACGTTTTCTCTAAACAGGTTTTAAGTTTCAATTTAATTCGTTTTTAAAACAGGATTAGAAATAATTAAACTGCCTTTTTCATTTCGGGAATTGAAGAAGGCGGTGATTTTTGAAACTTCAATTTCGAAATCCCCGATATACGACGACATTAATGATGGATAAATGAAGATATTTTTTGACATGAAAGCATATCTCTAGGCATATCTTTCCACTAAAAATCATTAATTTTTCGTCGTCTGCATCTGTACACTCGCCTTAATGCAAAATTGAAGGTTAATAAAGTCTTATGTTTGAACTTCATAGCTATCCTTTACATCTGTTGCATGTCACATTTACCTGGTTTTATACACACTTTCTCTGTAAATAGGTTTCTGATCCAGCACAGGTATCATGGCGCCTAAGAAGGCACCGAAGAAAAGCGAAGAGATTACAGAAGGCTCGAGTCCATATGGATACGTTATATCTAATGCAACACCACATTCCATTGATTCCATAAAATCCTGGAGATAGATTTTTGAGACTCTGGATTATGAAATTAAAAATTTCCCTCATAACGCCGACAACAAGCTTCGTGATATAGCGGAGTTCGAGCTCCACAAAATAGCTACACGACCACGGCTTATGACTTATAATGACATGATCAGTTGGGCCTTAGAGTGAACTGACATGTAGACGAGGAGCATTCTGGATAGCTGAGGGGTCTTCATTGGCTCTTTCAGACAGAACATGTACAAGTAATGTATAAATTATCCTCCAGTCCCAAGTATGTTTATAATCAATAATTTGTGAGTAATTTTCAAATAAAAGAATGTTTGGAGGCAGACCAAACCTATCCTGACATAATCAAATACTGGTGGAGAAACGAGGGAAAATTCAGGGCTGAAACCCATGCTATTTATGCCACAGCCTCATTGAATGATTATATGATTTATGTGGCGATGATGTTATCAAGAATTTTTGGTAAGAAAATTCCCACCCATTTTCCTGCAGAGTGGGTACCTCTTTTGCACGAGGCAGCAGAAGGTTACAACTTCAATTGGGATAAGATTTTATCTGATAACATGGCAAAGAAAGTCATGGAATATCAGACTGCAAGATTAAAAGGCCGACAAGTAGCCTTTTATATGTCGGCATACATCATGGATGCTATATGCTTCTCGACTCCTTTACCTTTGATGAATTGGAGTTGGAAACCTACTTACCTAGAGCCAATTCATGAATATCATTCTAAACTTTGGGAAGAAAATGCCAAGGATTCGTTCTATGAAATTTTTCATTTCGTGGTGATACCACTACATCATATGTTGTATGGTTGTGTGCCTCCCTTGATCTCAGAGTCTGTCACAGGAAACCTCAGGGCAGTTGCTGACTGGTTCATAGAGGAGAATTTTTCATACATTAGAGTTTTTGGGTGTTCAATCCCCCCACAGGCCCCACCAAAATTCCTCCCTGATAAACTGGTGTGTAGGGAGGTGGCTCATCAAATAGTAGTAGGTGGAATTGGGATAGAACTAAAAGCGGCTCAAAAGAAATTTTGGCCAATATTTCCCATTCAAATTGGGAAATTTTCATTGCTCAACTTAGGTCATTCCAAAGTTGAAGCAGCAACGCTAGAGGAGGTTAAATTGGTAAACCTCGAGCATAGGAAGCACGATCCTTACCAGTTGGTGGGAAAACACATGGCCCACTATAATATGAAGGCTTATGAACATGAAAAGTCCCCTTGTGATGAATTGTTCAAAGGGACTAAGACCTATGAGGAGGTGTTAGAAAGAGTACAGACATTGTCGTTCGACTTGCAAGCTAGTTTTTAGACATTCCAAAAACACAGATAGAGCATAATGCCCAAAGTGCTGCAAGTTGAAGCAATTACCCGTCCTCAGGAACAAGAAGATACTCCTCCAGGTTTCGTACAAGAAACACAAGATAAATTCAATCCTGAAAAATTTCCTCAGGAGACTGAAGGATCTTCACAAAATGAAGAAGCCTTACAAACAAAAAATCTAGAGACAGAAGCAGAGAGGAGGTCCAGGACACCTCCCGAGTCCAGTAAGTCTACTCCTCCTTCATTACCTGTTGTTGATATCATTATACCTGAGGCTATGGGAGAAACAAGGTCTACAGATCTAGGAAGTCCAATAAATTCTTTAACTCTTGTACAGTCCACCTTTGGACTCCCATATATGGGAGATATATATGTTGGTGACCTCACCCCTATTTCTAGAGATGAAATCCCTCCTTTCAATTATTTTTTTAGAAAGAAGAGGAAGTTTATTGTAAGGAAATAAATGCATATGAGAGAAGGGTGTATGGTGAAGAAGCATAGGGTCTTGATAGATGGCCAGAAACTAGAGGAGGAGGATTTCTCTATAGAGGTAGCGGGCTCCATGGGAGCCATGGAAACAACACACATTTTTACCATGGAGAGCATGAGAACAAGGATAAAGAAGAGTAACCACATGATAGATCGATTGCAGGATTAGTTGAAGAATGTTGAGAAAAACATTAAAGAAGATGTAGATAAAAGTCTGGAACAGGCTAGAGCTACTGAAAGGCAAGAAATCTAGTCACTCAAAGCTAGCCTGGACAAAATGAAATAGAGGGTACAAGTAATTCAGGTAAAGGTTACTCAACAGAGGGAGCTTGATAAACAATTACAAGCTAAATTGAGTTTGACAGAAGGTTGGGTCGTAGACTTGAAGGATTTTCAAGCCCTCTCGTTAGAAGCCCATACAAAGATAGAAGTTGAGCAACAACAATTGATCTCCAAAACAGAGATCATCCAACGTTATTTTCAAGAGGCAAGAAAATCTCTTGATAACATCATTTTACTAGAAAAAGAGGCTAAAGCAACAAGGAATACTTTTCAGAAGGCAGTCGCATGTTTAGGGAACAGGGAGATGCCGAAATATTTAAAACTTTCTGTCACAGAACAGATAAGAGGAGACATTATGCTCAAAGCGTGGGAAACAAACATAGTTGAAAACAAGAAGATAGTCAAAGAAATCAAATATGATTGTGAGGGAATCTTTGATTCTTTGGATAGGAAAGCATTAGGATTGGAAAAAAATGACTGCTTTGGACTACTAGGGCAGATAAATATTGTGAAACAACAGTTGTACTACAAAGGGAGCTTACATGAGGTTCAAGCAGAAATTTCACAGTTGAGTGAAATCAATACCAATCAGATTGAGAGATGGTTGATACAACCTAATTTAAAGCTGCAAGTGATTAGATTTGCCGATAAAGGTTTTGAAGAATAGTTTTCAAAAATACAAAGAAATATTTATCTATTTGAAACTAAAGATCTCCCGACACCACCCAGAATTTTTGTTCATTTTTTAGAGAAGTGTGTTGAATGTATATCTTCAAAAGAGGGAGAGACTTCAAATAAGTAGTGAAGTGTCGTTTGAAGTCTTATACCTTTGAAATGATAGACCAACAAAATGTTAATCATGCAGGTTAAGGTTGCAGTTTTGTAACTATTTTTCCTTCTTTTTTCCCTAAAAAATAGGAGATCACTAACAATCAAGTAGTGATGATTTTGTATAAATAAAAGGAGAGAAAACTGACATCTTTTTTATCTCTCTAAAAAAACAGGGGCATTTTTTATGAAGTAATTTTGAAGAGACTCTAAATTAATAGAAATGTAGATTGAAGATTCCATATCTTGTCACCTCTGAGTTATGTGTTTCCCTGTCATCTCATCTTTCTTTCATATGTTTAATTGATGAATGCTTGGCTACAATTTAGTAAAACCTCTACTGTGGAATTTATTATTCTTTTTATTTAAATCATTTACAGTTTTTCCATCAATAGATACAAGACTTGCAGATATTTAGATTTCAACATCATATGCTTCATTAATATTTTTCTCATTTCGTAGTCTTCTATTACTATGTGAGATTCCTCTGAAATTGATGCCTCACTTTGATAATAGCTTTATGTTTTTCTTCATATCATACATGTTTTTTTCTTTAAAATTTGACTCAGATACAAGAAAAGGCCTACAATTTAGTCATCCTATTTATTTGGCTGTTGACATCATTCTCGTTGTATTGTGGAATAGAGATAACAAGCCTAAAAAGAAAACACAAGAACTCTTTCTTCATTACTTTTACCCTTCATGACAATACCAGTTGCAAGGCAGCCTAACATCGAACTTGACCTTTCGGATCAAACCAACATCTCTCTAAATTTATTTAACACTATCTTACAAACATCAAATAATTGGGTTGAGTTAGAACGTTCATGGGCGGCAATTGAGAGAGATATTAGTATCCAGAAAAACTGAGAATTTCGACAGAGACAGTTGAGGAACCAACTATAGCCCTCGTACTTTTATCATATATTTTCTTATCATAATCTCCCTCTGTCTTTTTAGATGCCTTGATAGTATACTTTAGAGCCTTAAAGTATAAACTCATTAACAACATATTTTTGGTACCATTGTCGGGGAACGGAGTAACGAAGATTTTTCCCTGGGAAGAATGACATTGACACTTTCCTTCTTTGGTAGTGAACAAAGTTTGGAAACCTTCTAAAGCTACCTTTATCTTTCACTTGGTGACTCCATTTTGTTTAACCTAGTTGTCAACCAGAAGAATACTAGGAAGAATCCAGACAACAAGAAGATTTCTCCTTTTTCCGATCCAGAAAAAATTCTAAAATCAAGAAGACACTTCCGACAGACTGTCTCATCAACAAATAAAAATTATCAACCTAAATACACACAGACTGACTCTGAAGATCAACATGATGAATTGAATATTCCACCCCTTTATGGGGAGTACTCTGCTAATAAAGTTACATCCCCCGAATCGGATTTGGTTATGCCCATTTTTGAGACAGAAGCTTTCTCAGTCGTTTCCCACACCAATAGAAAACAAAGATCTATCTCACTTCTTGTCACGACAGATTCTCCCTCGCTTCTTGAAGTCCATTTTCCCACCTCTCAAAACTCAAACAATTATCCCATATATCTTAATTCAACTTTTGTTAATTATCCTATATTTTCACCATGTGAATCTGAAGGAACTAGTCCACATTCCCCAAGCTCCTTTTTCTCAAGTTTCATTCTCGTCGATAACCAAATTCTTGAAACCCTTCCTTATAACCCCCAAAATTTTACCGCTAAAGACATAATGGTCGCGGCTGGAGTAGGTGGGGTGGGAGGTGCCGCCGCAAGTGGTCCGGGAGCAGGAACAGGCGGCCAAGCACCACCTCTTTGGATATTCGCAAAGGTTGTTGCAAGATATGCTCCTCTGGTTCTACTAGTCCCTCTCCATGATTTACCGGGAAATTACATGAAAAAACTCTCCAAGTTCACAAGAGAGGGCAATTTAACGGCAGTCAAACACATAAATTTTTTCGATCAATTTGCTGACATTCTTGGATTGGAACATGAAGATGTTTACTCCAGACTCTTGGTTCAAACCTTTGAAGGGAAAGTAAGAGCCTGTTTTCGAGGCTTAGCAGCTGGATGTATACCATCATATGATGAACTTGAAAACACTTTTATTAGACAGTGGGGTGAGAGGAAAGATCATCTTTATTATCTAACCGAATTTGGATCTCTTCGAAAGAAAAACTCCAAATCAGTCCTTGAGTTCACCCAACGATTCAACAAATTGTACAACAAGATCCCAGCTGAGGTCAAACCCTCACAGCCTGCAGCGAAAGTGACTTTCACTGGAGATTTCGACCTTGACTTTGCCCTGTTATTAGGGGAGAGAAGATCAATAGATCTCACCAAGATGTAAGATGATGCCTTGGAAATCGAATCTAACATGATGGCATCAGGAAAACTAAAATCCAAATTTGAGACTAGAAACAAAGAAATAAGGAGATACAGGGAGAAAGGAGGACCCTCTGGATCAGGAAGGTCCTCAGAAGTTAAGATGGACAATATGGCTAGAATCATCAAAGAATTGTCAAGCAAAATATCGAGAATGGAATTTGATCAAGCTAAAAATGAACATCACCCTAGAAAGG
This sequence comes from Picea glauca, assembly GCA_000966675.3. Lineage (NCBI taxonomy): Eukaryota > Viridiplantae > Streptophyta > Pinopsida > Pinales > Pinaceae > Picea > Picea glauca. Next base: position 70,459 of record JZKD02S1747062.1, on the reverse strand, counting down.
AATTCAGGAAGAACCCTAATCCTCAAAACCACCAAAAGAAAATCAAGAACGAAGATCAAAAAATCCAAAACCCTTTTAAAAGTGAAAACTTTATAGGAGGGCAAGACTTGGAGGATTTCAAGGAGTTAGAAGAGGATATAAACAATATTGGCGAAGACTGCTTACAACCTTATATAACAAGACGCGATTACGAAAAGTCTCTGACTTCAAATTATAGGACTGAGAGTAACGAGAACAACAGTGTCTCGAAAGATTCGACCTATCAGGGAATAATGGATTCCATAATGGTAGAGCTCCACTAGAAGTGTAACCTAAGACCTAGAAACAGGGTTTCCTCAACCGCTCCAGTTAAAAATTTATTGCCAAGGGTTGAAAATGATGTACCGGTTTCGAAAAACATTGAATAAAAGACTGATGGGACTAAGACCGCTAACATACAATCTACTAAAACAATGACAGCGGAAATGACACCCTTAAGCATGCAAAAAATAGACACCCTTGTTACCAAAACAAAGGCCCCTTCGCTAAAGAAAGCTAAAAAGAAAGGGTCGGAGGTTCAAAACATGGAAATCGACAAAACCATTGGAAGTTTTAACCTAGAAAATGAAATCAATAAGGTCAAAATTCATATTCCCCTTATCGAATTGGCCAAAAACCCGATATACCGAAAACAAATTGCTAAAATGATTAGTTTTTCTGAAAATGAGAGTCAGGTTGATGTTATAAACTTAGAGGATGAAAATCCTAACATACATTTTGGCCCACACTTCGAAGGTGCCAGAGACACCATAGCTCTTTTCTACATCACTTTGACCATTTTCGATCATCTTCTCCATAACTGCATGTTAGATTCTGGGGCCTCTCACAATGTGATGCCTAAAGCAATCATGGACAGAATCGACCTTGAAATCACCAGGCCTTATGGAGATTTATATTCTTTCGATTCGAGGAAAGTCAAATGTATAGGTATGATAAAGTACTTAGTAGTAAACCTTGCACAGGTACCTTCGAAAAGTGTTTTAATGGATGTAGTTGATGCAGATATACCCCCAAAATATGGCATGCTCTTATCCCAATCTTGGGGTGCCAAACTTGGAGGTTCCCTTCAAATTGATATGATGTACGCAACAATTCCAGTTTTCGGGGGGCAGTTCACGTGGCTGTACAGGGAAACCAGGTTAGCATTTATGGTTAGTGATCCTCTCGGCCCAAATAATTATCCTGTATATATTGTTGATCAGGATTTAGGTAATTTTATATTATCTTTAGATGATTATGTAGATGCCACTGGGAAAATGAAAATTAAAAACCTGGAAGTTTTTGGTGACGCGGAGTTGATCGTGAAACAAGTTAATTGCCGGTACCAGGCCAAACATCTTAGGTTAAGGTCATATCGAAATTGTGTTTGGGACCTAATCAAAAAAAAATTCTCCTCTGTTAATATTCATTTCGTCTCGAGAGCAGAAAATCAGCAGGCGGATGCTTTAGCCAAAGTATCTTTGACTTTTGCACCTCCCGCTACTTTCAAACTTAAATATCATATATAGATAAGACATATACCTTCAATACCCAATAACATACAATATTGTCAAGTATTTGAGGATGATGAACAACTCCATTTTTTTTTAGAAATGATAGACGATTTTGTCGAAACCCATGTTGACCAAGAGAACCAAAATGATCCTATTTGGATCATGCAGGAAGGGGAAGACCCCCAAGAGTTCCAGGATAAGATCGCAAATCACCGAATGTTGGTTTTAAAAAATAATCAGATACCCAGGGGCCTGATTCCCTTAGAAAGGATTTTCAGTGATGATGACATCCCTTTGAAGACTACCTTGCAACCTCAGCCAGAGGAGGTCAAAGATTTAAATATAGGTATCGAGGAGAGTCCCAGACTGGTGAAAGTATCTAGGTACCTATCTCCCGAAATCAAGAGTAAATATGTCGAGTTGCTTAAAAAATAAAAAGATATTTTTGCCTGGTCTTATGACAAGTTGAGAACTTATGATACGACTATCATGGAACATAAAATTCCACTAAAACCAGGCGTCAAACCTTTTAGACATAAACTCAGGCAGATTAACCCTATCCTCTTACCGGTGATAGAAAAAGAAGTCAAAAAACTCTTGGATGCTAAAATCATAGTTCCACCGAGATACTCTGAGTGGGTAGCCAATTTGGTCCCAGTAAGAAAGAAAAATGACGAGATCAGATTGTGTGTCGATTTCAGAAACCTGAATCGATCATCACTCAAAGACAATTACCCATTGCCTAAGATGTATCATGTTTTAGAAAAAGTAGTTGGAGCTAACCGGATGTCTATGATTGATGGTTTTTCAGGTTACAATCAGATCACAGTGCATCAGGACGATAAAGAAAAAACTTCTTTCACTACCCCTTGGGGTACTTTTATGTACGATAAAATGCCCTTTGGTTTGATGAATGCAGGGCCCACTTTTCACTGAGCCATGGATATCGCTTTCATGGATGAAAGAGATAAATTCTTCTTTATCTATCTTGATGACCTGACTTTCTTCTCCAAGTCCGATGTAGAACATCTAACGCACCTTAAACAAACCTTTGAGAAATGTCGTAAATTTGGTTTGTCACTCAACCCCAAGAAATCTCATTTCTCAATGCGAGAAGGTAAACTCTTGGTCCATATTGTGTCTAAAGAGGGAATCAAAATTGATCCAAAAAGAGTTGAAGCAATAGACACTATAAATTTTCTTAGAAATGTAAAAGAAATTCAGTCTTTTTAAGGAAAAATAAATTTCTTGAGGAGATTCATCCCCAACTTCGCTGAGATTGTGAAATTGATAACATATATGCTAAAAAGGGAGAGCTAGGTGAGGTGGACCAGCGAATCCAAAGCATCATTTCAACGCATCAAGAAATTAATAAGTGAAGCACCAGTCCTGGCAAGTCCATATTACACGAAAGAGTTTCTGATTTTTTATTTTTCTTCAGAACATACTATTGCAGTTGTGTTGTTATAGAAAAATGACGAAAGTTTTGAGCGGCCTATTTCATTTTTTAGCAAAATACTCAGAGATGTTGAGTTGAAATATGATATAATAGAGAAAAATGCCTATGCAATAGTGAAATATCTCAAGGCTTTCAAAACTTACGTGTTGCATTCAAAGATCATTGCTTATGTACCCTCTATCTCTGTTAAAGATATCCTGGTGCAACCAGACAATGATGGAAGAAGAGGCAGGTGGTTAGCTAAGATCTAGGAGTTCGACCTAGAGGTCAAACCAACTAAAATTTCAAAGGTCAAGGTTTTTCCAAATTGCTCGTCGAATCAAATTTAAAAGAACTCAGGATAGAGTTGTTGCAAGAGAACGAAGGATTCCTGGAAATTGACGAGCTTGATATCACTACACCTACAACCAAAATCCAAGATAATTTTTCTTCTTTAGCCTGGTATCATGACATCGTCCATTACCTACTCACACTTCAATGTCCTAGTGATTTAACCCCATCAAAATCTAGGATGCTAAATTTACATGATGTAAAATACTGTATCATAGATGCTAAATTGTATTCTAAAGACCCCTTGGGTTTCCTACTAAGGTGTTTAGTCGAAGCTAAAACAAAAGGGATTAAAGAGGAATTCCATGTCGAAGTATGTGGAGGACATCACACGTGGCGAGCAACAATTATAAAATCTTGAGAGTCGGATACTACTGACCCAAATTGTTCACAGAAGTGAACACTAAAGTTCGAAATTGTGTCCCATGTCAGTTGTTCTCGGGAAAACAAAAGATCCCATCTTTACCCCTTATTCTAGTTAAAACCGAAGCCCCTTTTCAACAACGGGACTCAATTTCATTGGAGAAATCCATCCACACTCCAGCGCGCAACACAAATGGATACCAACTGCTATTGATTACTTCACAAAATGGGTGGAAGCTATTCCCACAAGAAATGGAACTGATTTGGTAGTAATCAATTTTTTGGAAGATAATATTTTATCCAGGTTTGGTTGTCCCTGGAAAATAGTCTCCGATAACACGCAAGCATTCAAATCAATGGCTATGGTAAATTGTTAACTAAAATATAATATTGTACTATGACACTAAACAACTTACTATCCACAAGGAAATGGTCTAGTTGAATCATCCAACAAAAGCCCGATTGTCGTGATAAAAAAGGTCCTGACAAAAAACAAGAAACATGGCATATCCATTTAAAATATTCTCTATGGGCCAACAAAATAAGCACTAAAAGAGAAATTGGGATTTCCCCTTTCCAGATGGTATATGGCACTGATGTCGTTTTACCAATAAATATTTCTCTACCAATAATGAAACTCTGGCAGGATTCAAATGAAGAACCCAATGACGTTACCAGGAGAATAAACCAGTTGGTCGAAGTTCAAAAAAATAGGGCCGAAGTAAATGAAAGGTTGAAAAGGTATCAGGATAAAATGAAAGCCTTATTCGATCATAAAGCGAAAGATAGAGTATTCCTCCTTGGCGACTTGGTCTTAAAATGGGAAGCTAGAAAAGAAGACGTTGGAAAACATGGTAAATTTGATCCAATCTGGTCCGGTCCATACAAAATTTTAGCCTCGGAAGGGAAATATTCTTGGTTACTAGAAAACTTGGATGGAAACATTGTTAATGCCCCTATAAATGGGCAACATCTTAAAAACTTCATGCAGTAATGTGTTTCTAAATCACCATTGTACATATCGGTTTGTTT
>JZKD02S1747062.1:29919-40755 GCA_000966675.3 Picea glauca | reverse complement strand
CAAGCGAAGTCCACATGCAGCAAGGTGACATCTAATTAACTAAAAATTGGCACACTTTCACTCAAACACAAAAGTCACTCATCACTCACATAGCTTCTTCTTGAAACATGGAGGTCTGAATAAGTTTCCTCCAAAGGGATTCCAAAAATACCCCATTTTTCTTGACAGGACTATCCACTTCCATTTTTAATCAAACGAGGTGTGTTTTCACCCCCAGCCTCACAAAACAACTTCATCTAAAATCTTTCTAAAAACTCACTAAGTTTTCCTCCACAAGAGGTTCCGAAATAATTTTTTTAGTCTAGGTAGGATTTCGGGGATAGGCATCCAAATAACTCCTCGTTATCTGGTTCTCACATTGTCGAAACATAGCGGTTGTCAAATGGGGAACTTAAAATCCTCCAAGTCAAGTGTTCCAATCACCATAAGGCAGGGAGGTACCCATGAAGCGTCGAAGGCCGAGGTCCAGTTGTTCTGTGCGTCCCCCCTTGAGGCACCCACCTCTTGGACGGGATCCAGCCCGTGACCTATTTCTTAGGCCGAAAATCTAAATGCCACACTTTGACCGAGGTACCTAGTGACCAACTTTAGGACATCTACCCAGGTGGAAATTGTGGGCTGCAATTGCACCTTGATTGGATTTTGTGTGGCTATTGGGAAATATCGCCAGCTCTTTCAGGATATGCCCCCTTTACCCCTCATTATAACCAATTATTTCATCCTTCACTATTTTCTCTTCCGTTGACTTCAGACGCCACCGTTGAGTACTATTGGAAGGTCCAGTGCTATTTGAGAGGAAAGACATTACGTCTTCTAGGACACGAGCATTTGCTTTCTTTTGATTCCCCCCACGTGGACAAAACCCATTTACCCACATATATGCTTCTTTCTCATTTTATGTATGATGCACATCTGATTACAATTTGATTTGGATATATATATTGTGTGAACATTCAACGCAAAGGCTCTTGTTTCTATATTTCTCTCACCACTTTTTGCACATATTCACACAACTAGTCTGACATCATTGGGGAACCACAGAACCCCCGTCGTTCACGACGATTGCTCAAACTCCCTCCTATCTTAGGGGGATTATCTGGTCGTGCCCACTCATCGGCACCTCCTTCACACACTCCTGTGAGTGCTACTATCTTAGGATCATCTTTGCTTGGTTCTACATTACTTGGGTCCACTTCCCAAGGTCATCCGTTCACTCGCTCTCCTTTACACGGAAGCGGAGGACCCACTGCCTCTCAAGGAGGAAGCACCAAACCACCTAGCCCCCATCAAGGGTTGGGTTCACAACACACTATGGTCGGATCTAATCCTCCCCCCCCCACTTCAGATGCCATATCTGGCCTCTCTCAACATACTGGATCTCACCAAACTTACCAATGATTCTATATTGCATGACCCCACATGGCCTGCAATGCCCACCAAACTACCTTCAGACATACCAAAGTTTGAAGGGAAGGCAGGGGATGACCCTGCCAATCATGTCATGACCTTTCATCTTTGGTGCTCTTCCAATAGCATTATGGATGATTCCATCAGGCTGCGATTATTTCAATGCACACTCACTGGCCCATCGGCTAAATGGTATGTCGAAGAAAAATCGGGGTCCCATGCGACCTTTGAGTCATTGGCCAAAGCATTCTTGACCTTCTTCCAATTACCCATTTTCCATGACAATGGTCTAGAACTACTATCTAACTTCAAACAAACCTCAGCCACACACATCGCTGACCACATTCACGATTGGTGTAGGCGACGTAGTTTGTGTAAAGCGGAAACCACCAAGCAACAGTGTCTCGACTGGTTTCTTAGATCACTTGTCTCTCTCATTGGAAAGGATGTAGATTCCACCTTCCCTCAATCGGAAGAAGAGGCCATCAGCAAGGCCCAACAGTATGACCTCATCTACGCACATTCAGGGTACTTATACATAGTACTTCTTGATCTTCCAAAACATGTGCCATTTGGCCAAGACAAACCTGGGATGTCTCACTCAGCAGATGGACTAATCGGTGCCACCACACACCATGGTCCACAACCCCAACCACCATTGATGTATGGAACACCTCAATACTAGCCAGCATATGGGGGCACTCCTTATTACCCCCCACCCCCTTATCAACAACCATACCCTGTTGCTAGACCTCCACCCATCAGTGGACCACTGCTGGCACCTCCCATACATCCACCTATTCCCCCAAACAGTGGTACTCCCTCAACATCAGCTTATAGTACTAGTGAAAGCACTACGCCTTCCTATGTACCTTATGGATCGGTACCACCACAAAACCCATATTTCCCGTTTCCTGGTCCTCCACAACCCATGGCTCCCCCACATCCTCCTGCAGGGGTAAATTTTGTTCAACCCTCTGTTGCTCAACAATACCAAAATTTTGAACAGTTGAACATAGCCAACCCAAATCATCCATCGAACAATGCCAAGAAGAAAGGATGGAATAGGAATAACACCAACCCAGGTCAAGGTGGGAATCAACCCCCACAGCACCAACCCACTGGGGGCAACCAGAACCAAGGGAACCAAAACCCCCAAGGGGGAAATAATAACAAATTCCAAGGGCGAAATAATGTTAAAACAAACTTCCCTTGTGGCATTTGTGGAGAGTTCGGTCATTACACTCACCACTGCCCCCAGATCATTGATTTCAAACGGTTGAAAGACTCTGGTAGTATTCCCCATTCTCCTGCACAACCTGCCCCTCAGCAGGCACCACAACAATATGTGCAAAAACCCCCTCCCCGCCGTACTGCAAAATCCTATTCCACATCAAGGTGTGATAAACACCCAACAAGACACACAGCATCCCCCACCTCAAGGGGGGCAATACCCCAACCCTAACCATCCAGCAGAGCATACAATTCTCCTCACCAGTGAGGAAGAAATCCTTCTGCAAACCCGTAATTGTCAGTATCATGCACCCGCTGAGTCTCCTCCCATCACTCCAGAAACAAACCCTACATCAACGGGGCCCCCGTTGGTGATCCCTTGCCCTTCCGTCGAACCACCACTTCACATCCCTCACATCCCATTGTGCAGGAATGTCCACAACCCACAGGCTAGGGTAGCTCATAACTATAGCTTGGTGGACGACTTAGCACAATCCCCAGCTACCATGTCAATCTTGGAAGTCCTCCAGACTTGTCCTACACAGTGGAAATCACTACTTTCCGCCTTGGGGGTAGTCGATCCTGCGGATACTCGACTCATCACCTTTGATCTTGACAGCAGCAAACCTCGTCTTCCCGCCTTAATCGCTTTTCAAATACTAGTAAAAATATGGAACATCACAGTTCATCGATGTATCATCGATGAAGGTGCATCCACATGCATTATGTCCAAAATAGTATGGCAGAAACTTGGTTCCCCGGAACTCGTACCCTCTGCCATCACATTACGATCTTATGATGGACGACCATCCTCTCCCGAAGGGCTCTTCCAAAATGTCCCCGTTGAACTCGGGGGAAAGACTATTCTCATCGACATTGAAGTTATCGACGCCCCGCTCGACTATAATATTATGTTCGGTCGTAGCTACATGTATGCTATGAAGGCAGTGGAATCTTCCGTCTTTCGGACAATGATGTTCCCTCACAATGGTAATATCATGACCATCGACCAAGTCTCACATTATGAGTCTAACCCATCTGCCAATCTCGATAACATTCTTCCCCTCATCCACACAAACCAAGATGCATATCCACTCGTCGAGATGGGTCCTGGGATTTTTAAAGATCCATCCTTGTTAGGAACATATCATGGAGAACCACCACTCCTTCATCCTACTAATCAAGTATGCGTCATCTCATCTAACGGAACTCACACAGAGGGTGCTATTCCTCCTCAGGAGGCTTCAGTCATTCCTGACATCCCAATAGTCGCAGAACCACTCCCACCGGAGCCTCCTGCTCACTCGTCTACCCCCACAGTCCACGAATCCATATCCCCTCCAAGGCATAGTCCCATGTGGCAGACAATTCCCCAACCCCTCACTCAAATTCCCTTCTTTTACCCTCCACCAGGTATAGAAGCTTTTCAAGTAGCCTCCATTCTCACACTACACAACCCACCACCTTGCGCACTATGTGAAAAAGAGGTCCACCAAACCATCAACTGTCCATCACTACCTGAATTACGGAATTTGATACCCCCCAATCAAACTCCCACAACACCCGTCACTACTGCTAGTCCCACTACTACCACCAACCCTTTCAGTAGTAAAGGTTTGAGGACCAAATATGCTTGTGCTATATGTTCAGAGTACGGCCATTATACCCATCATTTCCCATCACTACCACGCTTCCGGCAGACGTTAGCCGTTGTACGCCAGAATTTCCAGAACAACCCACGCCCTGCTACGTCCTCTCCAACAAATATCACTGACATCCGCTATGTCACCACTTCAGTTAATGAACGCATGAGATGCCCTTTCTCTCTCTGCGATTCATTAGCTCATTTTACATACCAGTGTCCTATGATCCTTGAATATAGGCAACGTCAATTGGCCCTGCTTCACCAACCCGCAGAAGCAATCATTGGCCTTACCTCGTCACTAGAGGATCTTCATGTCATTTCTCCTGAGCCCGAGGCACTCCCAACGCCTCCATGGTTCTTAAATGACGTCTCTGAGGATTTACCTCGCAACCACCCCAACTCTCCTTCTCATTCCCCTATGGACAATCTCCACCCAACCACCACGAGTACCCCTCAGTACTTCAATATATGGTTTATGTCAAGTGAACCCTCACCATCTCCTAGCATTGCTCCCTCTGCTTCTCCATCAGGGGACAACCACACTATCACCGAGATCACTCCTCATGATCCCTTATATTCCTGTCGTTTCCAATACGACGAGGAAATACTGGAAGAGCTACACCGCCCGGACTCTCCCTGGGACACACTACATCACCGTGCACTCTTCTTTCCACAGGAAGCCCTCATGCCTCCTAACCAAAACCCCATTTATGCGGTCGAAACCAAAGATTTTATCCCGTCAGGGCCTATAGATTGGTTCAACAATCCCATTCCTTCCCCCGACGCTTTTGAAGAAGGTAATATGGCCAACATTTCCCCATTAAAAATGGCATCATCGAAGAAATCATCATTGGAGCTGCTTGCACTCCTCAGGAAATCGCCGCATATAAAGCCCTCTTCCAGGAATATAGGGATATTTTCGCCTGGTCATACATGGAAATGCCTAGCCTCGATCCCTCTATTGTCGAGCATTGCATCGACACCTGGCCTGACATCACACCAGTTCGCCAGAAACAGCGACCGCTACACCCATCCAAAGTCGTGGCTATCAAAGACGAAATTGACAAATTACGTACAACCAGGTTTATTTACCCCATCACTTACACTTCATGGGTTTCCAACCCTATACCTGTCAAAAAAAAATAGGGCACTATCCGCATTTGCACAGACATTCGCGATCTCAATAACGCATGTCCCAAAGTCAACTTTCCAATGTCTTTCATCGATCAAATTATCGACGACTACGCCGGCCACGAGGCTCTCTCCTTTATGGACGGATTATCTGGCTATAACCAAATTCAAATCCACCTAGCCTATCAGTATAAAACTGCATTCATTACCCCGTGGGGTACTTTTGCATATCCTATCATGCCTTTCGGCTTAAAAAACGCCAGCGCAACCTTCCAGCGGGCAATGACATACATCTTTCACGATCTGGCTGAAATCATCCTCGCCTACTTGGACGACCTCACAGCTCAATCCAAGAAACGTACCCAGCATCTCGATGATTTACGAATCATCTTTCAATGGTGTCGCCAGTACAACATCCGATTGAATCCTCTCAAGTGTGTGTTCTGCGTCACCGCAGGGCGCCTCCTCGGTTTTATTGTTTCCCAAAGTGGTATTACCGTGGACCCCCTCAAAGTCAAAGCTATCACCGAAATTCCACCTCCCCGGAATTTACGACAACTTCAGAATTTACAGGGAAAAGCTAACTTTCTTAGATGCTTTGTTCCTGATTATGCCATACGCGCACAAGGTTTCCTCTGCTTACTATGTCATGACATCCCTTTCCATTGGGACGACTATGCCCAACAATCATTTGAAGATCTTAAAGAAGCGCTTTCAAATGAACCTTTAATTAGTGCACCTGACTATAATTGTGACTACATTCTCTACGTATCAGCATCCACTGTATCAGTAGCCGGCGTCCTCGTCCAGCTTGGAGATGACAATCGTGAACACATCATCTATTACGTTAGTAAGAACCTTTCAGGGCCACCCTTGAAGTATAAACACGAGGCGAAACTTTCTCTTGCAGTTGTCCTTGCAGTCCAGAAACTGCGCCATTACATTTTTCTTCGCACCACCAAGGTCGTCACAGATTCCAACCCTATGCAGTACTTTCTCAGTCGTCGCCAATTTAACGGCAAATTCGCTCGATGGATCGTTATCCTTCAGGAGTACGACCTCGATTTCTCAACACCTAAGAGTAAGAAGGCCCTCATTCTCGCCAAACTTGTCACGGCCCTCCCCTCTGACACCACCAGTTCCCCCATCAATACCGACTTTCCCGACGAACATCTCTTTTACATTACGTCGGATGATCCTTGGTACGGCGACCTACTTGTCTACCTCCGAACTCAAAATTTTGGTAACCACCTTTCACGAGATGATCGACGACAAATTCTCCATCAGGCCCCCCGCTATCTCCTCATAGGAGACATCCTATACCGGCGGGGCGTTGACACCATTCTTCGTCGTTGCCTGACTATTTACGAGGCCGACAGAGTCTTAAACGACTGCCACAGCGGTGCATGTGGGGGCCATCTTTCGGGTATATCCACTGCTCAAAATATTATCCGAGCCAGTTACTTTTGGCCTACCTTGTTTCATGATTGCATTCATGCCGTGAAACGATGTGAGCAATGTCAGCTCTATGCCAACAAAGCCCGAGCTCCCCCCGCTCTTTTTCACCCTGTCATTACGGCCAACCCTTTTTGTAAATGGGGCATCGACTTTATGACTTGTAATCCCCCCTCCAGCAATGGTCACAAATACATTGTTGTCGCCATTGATTACTTCACCAAATGGGTCGAAGCTATGCCCACTTTCAACAACACCGCTGACACTGCAGCGCGCTTTTTCTTTAACCACGTCATATCCCATTTTGGAGTACCACTCCAACTCATTTCCAACCATGGGAAACACTTAGAGAATGAGATCTTCGTCGAACTCTCATCTCGGTTAGGCTTCTCTCACAAGTTTGTCTCACCATATTACCCTTAGTCAAACGGACAGGTCGAGGCAGTTAACAAAGTCCTCAATACCATGTTACATCGCATGGTTAATAAACATAAAACCAATTGGCATCATATGTTATTTTCTGTGCTATGGGCTTATCGAACGGCGATGAAAACCGCTACTGGTTTCACACCATTCCATTTATTCCATGGGGTCGAGGCCACTCTTCCCATCGAGTGCAAAATTCCCACCTTACGCACCGCAATTGAGCTATTACCTGACACTGCTCCAATGGAGCAGCGCTTGCTGAACTTGGAGTCTCTGGATGAATATCGTCGATCTTCCTTACAGAACAACGAGGCAGCTAAAAAATGATCCAAGGCTACCTTTGATCGCCATGTCAACCTTCGATCATTTCGCGAAGGCGACCTCGTCCTGGCTTATGATATTTCTCATGATACCTTTGGCCGCGGCAAATTCGAATCACTTTGGCATGGACCTTACATTATCCAACATTGCCTCACCAAAGGCGCATATATCCTGACCTCTCCCGAAGGCCTCTCTCTTAAAGAACCCGTCAATGGGTTGTATCTCAAGAAATTTTATGCTTAAAAGTAGCCATTCTACTTTAGGTTATTTTCTAGTGTTTTTAATCTTTTTCTCCTCCCCTCTCATCTAAACTATCCTTTGTGCTATTGACAGATGCTTCCTCCACCAGCCTACCACATTGGTTATGCCGACGACGCCAGCCATTGGACGCAAAATCTCGCTTCGGTTGCTTGGGCTCTCTACACCCCCTCACATGAAATGCTACATTCAAGTGGCATATGTTTGGGGCCAACAACCAACAACCAAGCCGAATACACTGTGGTCATTGGCCTCCTGGCTGACACCTAGCATCATCATATTCGTCACCTTAGCGTCTTCCTCGACTCTCAACTAGTCGTTCTCCAACTCAACAATGTTTAGCGTGTACGTGATCCATGCCTCTTTCGCAAATACCTGCAGGTTACGCTTTTATCTCGACATTTTGCTTCCATTACATTTACACATATTCCAAGACAATTGAATCAAACAACAGATCAAATAGCTAACATGGTGTTAGATTGGCATATATCACATCAAGCTACACATACATAAACATCTCACAAATCCTGTCACAGCATATATATAGAATAGACATCATCAAAATCATCAGCAAAAAACACATGTAGACAACATCAAGATCTCAAAATATGTATACTCATATATATATAAAATCCCATCAGGCCATCCGAATGTTTACATACAAAAATACATGTATTCGCAGACCAATGTAGCACCTCGGTACAAAAAATGGGCTCACCAGCCTATATACAACAAAAAAAAAATATACATCATACACCACTCAGGGTACCTCTATCGCACCACCACCTGCTCCTCCCTCAGGAGGAGGTGGTGGCCCACCACCACCTACCCCAGGTGGTGGTGGACCACCCACAGGACCCTCCTGCCCTGACGGCAGGCGTCCACTCGCCATAGCTGCAAGCACTACTGCTCGCCGCACTATGGCCCACCCCTACACACTGCTCCAGGAAACCCTCGTCCTGGATGCGCGTCCACATGCCCTCAAGCACTTCCTATAGAACCGTCTCCAGACAATAGCGTATGTCATCATAATCCACTTCGGCCGCTGTCGGAGGAGCGTGTGATGGCCCCGCACCAGGGTCATCATACCGGCGCCTCCTCGCTGCCCGCTCCAGCTCAACTGGTCGCCCCACAGCACCCTCCCCCAGGTGCCTCTCTCCCTATGGTAATCTTTTCGGCTCTCGATGAGCCGGTTCTCTCTGCATCTCTACCTCGCGCCCGCGAGGTGCCACATCTGCACATGCAAAAAATAACAACAACAAATAGTATCTGCATCTATATCATATACATATGGACTGATATCTCAAAAGACAATATAAATCAAAAACATACCCACATACTAAACATACCTCGATGGTCAAAAACCTCCCCTGGAGGTAACACCATGTCCGGGTCACCCCGGAAGTCCACCCCAGCATAGGGGTACCGAAGTATCACCTGCGGCATCTGCCGCTATATCCCTGCCACCTCTGCTGAAAATAAGTGGCCACCTTCGCCACCACCGTGACGAAGAAAAATGGTCGACCACCGCCTCAATCGCGGCTCTCGCGCCCCTGGCATCTCCAGTAAAACCCTCGAGCACAACATTGGCACCCTCTCTAAGAACTAGGCCACTAGGATAGACCCAAATGCAAACTCTCCTGCACCTGTGGATCGACAGTGGTCCAACTGCGCTACCATCCGCGCATGCAACGTCAACCCCCAAGCGAACCGCTTGCCGGCCACCACTCTCTCCAGCACCAAAAGTTGGCCACCACTAATCCGTTGGGTCACCAACGACCCATATATCCACACAATCATCGCTGCTATATAGCGATGCGCCAGGGAATCTATCGCCCCTATACTCACCACAGTCCCAGACAAAAATTCTCGACCTGAGCAGTATCGCTAGCCAATCATGACAAGGGTTGTATCCCTAGGCAGCACAGGCTCTGCCAGTAGGGGCATTCCCCGAAAGGGAAGCCCAGTCAGAAAATAAATATCCTCCACCGCAGTGAAGGGGATCTGCTCTCCTCACACGAGGAAGCAGTGCAGCTCCAGACTCCACATCTGGATCAGGAACTGCAATAAATACTCATGTGCCCATATCAATGAGCACTCAAATCACTTTATCAACCCACAGGTTGCCAAAGTCGTGCGCACGCCAGGCCCCTCAATGGCCACGGCGTCTCGCAACTGGGCCCAATCTCGCTGTCGCCACTGCACTGGCATCGTCACCACGGTCCCCCTGCAGACAACACAAAGTCCTATATCAGCTCATGCAACCATCCACAACATCAAACAGACTCGTTTTTTACCCTTCAACCTTGCCTCCTAGGTGCGGTTTTTGTTCCCACAGGCGTGCACACATGCGTGCCTGTTCATTGCACAGGCGTGCATATATGCGCGCTTGTACACTGAACAAGTGCGCATTAGTGCGCACCTATTTGCTTCACAGGCGTGCCCCTACGTGCACCTATTCACCATACAAACGCGCACCAATGCGATCCTGTCAAACCTACAGGCGCGCACTGATGCGCGCCTGTTCAACTCACAGGCGCGCCCCCCAGGGCGCACCTTAAATTCCCCCTATCGCGCACCCATGTGCGTATAATCGTTGTACAGGCACGCATGCATGCGCGCCTTTCACCGAGTCGCACACGCATGGGGGGCCCACATCCCCTAAATACCCCTGTACGGCCCCCCGTACAAACCTTGCCCAAAAATTCAAAACCTATTTCTATGCAGGATGATCAGACCACTAACCTGATACTCGTAAATCCTCAATCGGCTGCCTCGTCCTCCCCGAATCTACCAATCTCCTCTAGAAACTGCTTCTGCAGTCACTATTACAGCAGGTACAAATGATGTTAAGGTCCTAACCTGCACATAGGTAGATCAATGTATTCAGATGTAATAAAGGTCAATATTAATAAGACCTTTCAATAAAATAGAATAAGGCGGATGTAAGAAGACCTAAT
>JZKD02S1747051.1:100071-114012 GCA_000966675.3 Picea glauca | reverse complement strand
GATTTATTTCTTTGAGTTTTTGTGCAGCAAGATGTTTGACATCTTGTGATTTGAAGAAAGAGAGGAATCTTGTTTTCATTTCTTGCTTGGTTCTCTATTGATTTTTGTTGTATTTCATGAACAAAGTCAATGCTCGTTCCCTTGGGGCTTCTCCGAATTGTTCGATTTGTTTGTCTTCATCTATTATGTCTGATGCATCCCAAAAATTTTCACATATAAACCAATGCATTATGGGATCTTGATGACCCTCGTATATAAGAATGTGATTCAAACCCATTTATATTTAGGAGGGGAAATGCTTTGATTTTTTTGGGTTTGATGGTTATTTTTCAAAATCTATTGAGTGTTCAATTGTGATTCAGCTAGAATAGTAAGTTGTACCAACACTTGTGTTCCAAATGAGATAATCATTTTTATCAAGGATTGTGTTTCAACTAATTTATCCGAAAAATCAACTAATGTTTGAGACTTCTTTCATTCTTTAATTACTTCAGCTTCTATTCTTGGGAACCCTTGATCTATATATTCAATGAACTGCCTCTCTTGAGGTTGCGTTGATTCATAACAACTATTCATTGGATTAGTGTCTTCTTTTACAGTTAAAAAAATCAACAAGGGGGGAGAATCAATGACATCCTTGATGTGTAGCAGAATGCTTTTGTCTCGTTGATTTCCTACCCAACTTTGGTCCATTGGGGGAATCTCAATTAAAATTGGATCTCTCAAATTTCCTTGGCTATCTCTTCGATACCATACCAAGGAAGGTTTTGGATCAATATGAAATCTTTGATAAATTAATTTTCATATTCGGGGATGTTCTTCTTCTTGAATTGGAGATCTCCATAATGCAGTTCCCAATTTTTCCACGTCCATGATTTCACCCTCATCTTCAAGTTGAAGGGTTCTCATTGTTGCCTCAACCAATTGCAGGCCCTCATTCCTTATAGAAACCATCAGGGATGCCTCTATTAGTAAATCTGGTCGGTTGCTTCCAAACTCATATTTCTCACATGTTCCAGTGATCTACAACTCTTGGGGTTTCTCAAAACTCAACTTCCTTGGATGATGCACATTATACATCTATTTTATTTCTTTCTTCCATTTGTTCCATTCTATCTTTTGAAGGTCGACTTAAGGCTTGTAATATTGCATTCTTGTAGTTCTTATTTCTATGTCTTTGTCTATTGTGTACTCTCATTTCTTTTTTATTAAATTCCTTATGGTTATTGGCGTAATTAATTTCTTGGCACAATCAACTATGTTTATTTAGGAATCACAAGGACAATGTCCCTACCACACCAAGCTTGACTACTCTTGGACAACGTAGTTGAAAGCCATTGTCATATTCATTTCTTTAAAAAATAATCCCAAGATTCTCGCGTATCCTTGCAATCATCTTGTAGAAATTTCTCCCAATATTTTTGTTTCCTTTCCCATTCTATGTTTAGTGGAGGTGGTATAAGAAGTATCTAGTGTTCCAAAATATGGCCGACACCTCTATCTAACAAGAATTTATGTAGCAGGTTTGGTATGGTGAAAATGAACCCATCGCGAATATCATTGTAGAATCAATCTTTTATTTTAGCGACTCGTGTTTTCTCCTCAAGTGCTTATTCTTCACAATAGTTGTCAGTGTTTTTTTCAACCTTGTCGTGTAAGTTTGTTTGACCCCCGATGATCAGATTAGACATCAATTGTTCACTGTCTATTAGTTTGTTCATTATTAGATATGTTGATGTGTTTTTTAATTTCTTTGTGATCTGGATTGGATAATTATATTATTTTTCATATATCTCACTACTTTTTGGGTGGAAAAATTGGAGGAATTGGCTTGTAGGTTCATTTCGGTGGCTGGTCCAAATCTGGAAATTTGGGTCCAAAAAACAATAAGAAATATTTTGGAGCCATTTGAGCCATCAAACGACCTGTTTTGGTCCAAACCTTAGAGTGGAGCAATATTTTAAATTCTACATGTCAATACCTCTTCAACGATGTATATTGTTTGTCAATCAGAGTTCGTATGAGAAAGTTATGCCTCCCGCAAGTTGACCTACCATATTGATCACCATGGTGCGAGTGGATGCCACGTCAACTTCCATTACTTAGACATGTGGGGCTAGCCACATAATGGATGTTATATGAAAATTCTAGAAGGTCCAAAACCTTATCACAATTGAAGGTTGAGGAAGTAAAAATCCTATGCCTATATGGCTATTGGGCTATGCTAAAAATTGAGCCACTAGGAAGAGAAGGGGTTCCATTTTTTTGCATTGTATCTTGTTCCATAGCTAAGCATAACATATGATATTTTTATTCTATGAGTATAATAGAGGGGCAAAGATTCTGCAGTAGCCATACAGGCCATAATTCAAAGGAAACTCCACAGAGAGTGCCTCTTTCTTTGTACTTGCAACATTTTCTATACCAGAGAAAAGAGAGCAGAGCAACCTCACCTTCTAGCTGGGTTTTCTCCATATTGGGTTTCCCAGGTCATACCTTTTGTTTATTTGTGGGTAGTGTGAATGTCTTTTACTGTTATCTATTTTCTGCATTCTATTTATTTGATCAAGAACTAAATATTTTGGAGATATAGAGGACATTAACCTTCATAGTGAAGATTTTAGTATTTTATTATATCTATTGTGATGAACTATTCCAGTGAAATATCCACGACAATTTATAGATCATATTGGTATCATAGTAGGTTTATATTTTGAGTATTTGTGGGAAGTTGCAGGATCTAGGAATCGATTTAAAGAGATCTAGCAGAAGAGAGATTTGAGCAGTTGGAAGCGCAAGTTGCTAACATCAGTCGCAATATGAACCTCCTCATGGCGGCTATAGCAAACAATATCAGACCATTCCTAGATGATGGAGGATCTAACTCAGAGAAAAGATTAGAGGGAAAATTGGAAGATTGGGGAGGCTTAGGAAAGGAGTCATGGAAATAATACGAGAAAGAGAAACCGAGCTTGAGTGTCGTGAACCCTTCACAATCCATATTCAATATGGAAGCAAAATTGAACATAAAGCCATATCAAGGTGATATCGGTGTATTAAAGTCAAATCATTGGTTTTAACAACTAGAATTTTATTTTATCATTCACCATATAGATGAAGAGTAGAAGATTTCAATTGTTAGATTGAAGTTAAAGGGCCATGCTTTAACCTGGTGGGAAATCCACATGAAAACACTTAGGCTTGAGAGTGATCCACCAGTAAATAGATGGGAGGACTTCAAAACAATCAAGTCCCAATTATAACCTATTGGGTATGTAGAGGACCAATGGATCCAGTGGCACTAATTCATGTAGAGGTAGGGGTAGAGTGTACAATAGTAGACCACTGAGTTCAGAAAGATGGCCATCATGCTGGGTATCTATCCCAAGAACCTAGATGTACTCCTCAAGAATATGGGGTTTTACATAGTCATCTATGAAAATAAGTGATGTTATTCAACCCAAGGACAACAGATGAGGCTTGTGTACAAGAAAAATACCTGGAAAACATAGGATATCACACACCTAAAACAAAGATTGTATGAAAAAATTATGACCCCAAGAAGTTGATGTATTAACTTACCCCAATGGGGCCCACATGCATTTTGGTGCTTCATCTCCTAGGGTTAGATTTTTGGATGTCTAGGGTCGTGGCATTCATGTTTATTGTAAAAAGGCGTTCAAAAGCTCATAGTACTCACCTTCTTGAGAATGAGCGTAGTTGTTACATATCTTCTTAGAGATAAAGTTGCCACCATTCAAGCGAGGCTTGCACTCTGTATTTTTATAGTTTCTGTACATTTATTTCATTAATAAAAATCATGCATTGTTGTATTTCTCTATTTCTGGAAATATTTATGTTTATTTCATTATAATATCTATGTTTTCATTTCATTCCGAAAATAATCTAGATCAGTGGTATCAAAGTAGGTTGCTCTTGATCGTTTTTCAATACATGTCCCCAACGAGGTCTGAGTATAGAAAGTTGGGTCTTGAGCTTGTCTCTCTTGAGGAAAATCACTCTTGCACACCCAAGAGACCCTCCATGGTAGAAGAAAAGAAATGAAAAGTGACGACGCATAAGATTCTATTAACTTGTTGCTTGAGAAAGATCTTACACGACAGAGGGATGAAATGATGGAGAATATTTCCCACATCCTTCAATGCCTTCCAATAGAAACATGCACATATTCATCAAGAGACCACTTTGGAGGAACCTATCCCTTCAAGGTACAAGCTAATTTTGATATTCCCGTATTTGAAGGTTAGATAGATGTGGATTCCCTAGAAAAATGGTTAAATCTTCTAGAAGGTTATTTCTTTGTTCACAATTTTTCCAATAGGTAAAATATCATTTTCGCACTCCTCAAGGATCTCCCCCTTGTCAAACATTGGTGGGAAACTTACTGGAAGAAAAGTTCCACAAAGGAATATGGAATATATGGGACCGAGCCCACTTGGGATTTTTTTGTGGATGCGGTCAAGGAACAATATTACCCTGTTGATAACTATGAATACCATTACATGAGATGGACCATAATATGGAAAAAGAGGGGCCAAATGGTGTTGGAGTTCACAAATACCTTCCATACCTTGCACACCAAATTGGGTATCAAAGACTCTGAGCGACATCTGGTTTTGAAATACCGTGGGGCTCTGCATAGGTACATCCAAACCAAAATGGATTTCCTAAGCATCTCATCACTGGGAGCTACCTATCGTTATGTTTTCAAAATCGAGCATAAATTTAGGCACCAAAAAAAATGGGACTTTCGGTCTGCAAATCCGCAACAACCAAAGCATAGTAAAGACGACCCTAACCAACGAACTCCTAAAAACCAGTCCAAGACATATTAAAAGAAGGGTAAGCGAAAGATAAAGAGTGACACTGGGAAGTGGTGCGACTTCCACAAAATCCCCTAGCACAACACTGATGAATGTCGCTTAAAACAATAATTGATGGTCGAGATCAAAGACAAGATTTGAACCCTGATTCAAAATCTAATCCAAAAAATAATGGAAAAAGGTAGATCATCGACGTATACCCCACTACTATGGTCGCGAATTCAACAATTAAGACAGAAGAACCAACATATCCTGAAGAGGGGGAGCGCCTCTCCCATTCACAAATGTGGGTGAAAGGGAGCCCATTGCATTTCATTGTTGATAGTGGAAGCCAGAAGAGCTTCATCTCAACTAAGGTCATCAAATAGTTGGGGTTATTGACAACACCACGCCCATAGCCTTACAACATTGGGTGGCTTCACCAGGGATGAGATCTCTATGTCAGCGAAAGATGTCATTTGTCCTATGGCATCCATCCCTTCAAGGATGAGGTAGTGTGTGATGTTTCCCCTCTTGATGTGTGTGATGTTGTTTCAGGACAACCATATATGTGGAAATGTCATGTTGTTTATGAGTCTCGACCTCGTAGTGTCATTATTATTCTGAGGGGTCATCTCTATAGGATACCAGAGGATGTTCCAACTATTGTTCCACCAAAAAAGTGTCGCAAGGTAATATCTCATACTGCTAAATTTAGCCTCTTCACAATATGTTCAAAGGATGAACAGAAGGCCATTGTAACCACTACAACCTCAACACCTTCTATCCAATAAAAGTAGATTGCAGAAGGGAAATAAGATATTTATTATTCACCTACGATGATGCTTACACAATGCCCCGTCAATCCAAGATACAACAGGTTGGTGGAACAAATTCAACCACGCCAACAACAGGTTCGTGAAAACCTTCCATAGACCAAGCAATACAACTTCTCCACTAAGGCAAGCAACTCATCAAGATTCATATTCAACAAATGATTTCCCCTCTTCCCCGAGAACTCAACCCAATGGATACCATTTCTTCCTAAGGGGGAAGGAATGATCTAGGTGGATATTGGTGGCCACCCACCTGTTCCAAATTCCACTTGGCTCATCTTGATAGTTTTCAGTTTAGCATGTTTCTTTGTAATGGTCACATCTCTTTGTAATTGCGGGTTATGCACTTTTGGGGCTGTCTTGAAGCCCTACACAATATCTAGGTGGATATTAGTGGCCATATGCCTATTCCACCTGGCTTATTTTGGCAGTTTTCATGTCAATACATCATTTTGTACTTATGTGGTCGTTTTGAGGCCCTAAACAACATTTTTTGTGCTTGACACATTTAAACTAATGATAGAGTCAAACTTTGATGGAATAATCTGTAGCTATCAAAAATACCTTTCAAACGGGCTATCACACTCCTAAAAGGGAGATCGTATGCAAAAGTTATGACCCCAGGAAGTTGATGTACTAACTTACCCTAACAGGGCCCACATGACTTTTGGTGTTTCATCTCCTAGCGTTAGGTCTTTGGATGTCTAGGGTTTTGGCATTCATTTTTATTGTAAAAAGGACTTCAGAGCCTCATTGTACTCATCTTCTTGCGAATGAACATAGGCATCACATCTCTTCTTAGAGATAAAGCTACCACCATTCAAGTGAGTCTTGCACTCTGTACATTTCTTTCATTAATAGAAATGATGTATTGTTGTATTTCTTTGTTTCTGAAAATATTTATGTGTATTTCATTATAATATCTTGCTTTCATTTCGTTCCAAAAATAATCTCAGGTAATTGAGGTGGCCTAGGTGGCTGCTGAGTGTTGTTTGAAAGGAAAGTGACCTGTTGGGGTGGAGCTGCTGCAATGCTTGCTGCTACTGGTTTTGAGGTATCCATCCCTGAGGTGTTGCATACCATTGTTGGTTTTTCATGTGGGGCTGCCTTTGTATCATTAACTCCTGTGTTAGAGGGGATTTCCGACTATACTTATGCAAAATTGGGTTTTGTACTCCCTATGTTAGACTTCTAGGTTTGTTTTTAGGCCTTGGAGAAATTAGCTCTCCAACCTACACCAAGGCCCTAGCCCGAACAAGTTTGTTTACCCTAGTAAAATGAAAATGTCTAATTGATTTTAGTTAGTGTTCATTTTATAGGATTTTATTTTCTCAAAAAGGGTGACAAGTGAAACTGTGTGGTGTTTGGATGGACTCAATAGAAAAAACACTTCAGAACACAAATGTAAAATTTAGTTCTTCACTAAAAACACGAGTGTAAACAACACTTCAAAATTGAATAAAAGATAAATCTTTCTTTTTTATATACAAAATGCAACTTTTCTTTTAGATGAAATGCACTTACTAATGCAACTTTCAAATGAAATACAACTAACAAGATTTTAGAATTCTTTTCATCAAAGCTATAGAAAAAAAATCTTTTTCTTTTTTTAAGTATGGAAATGCAAACTGAAAATTAACAAGCACTATAAAACAAGAAAGAAAAACATAAAAGATTTTATTTTGAGAAAAATAAGGGAAAAGGATGAAGAAGAAATACAAACCTTACTTTCTCATTTTATTTTATTTTTCTTTTCTTGTTTAAAAAGTAAAAGGAATAAGAAAGATATGAACAAACAAAATTTTCACATTAATGCTATCAAGAAACAACAAAATGAAAGATGAAAAGAATTCAAACCGATAAGGACTCGTCATGGACAACAATGAAATCAAATCTTGGACAAAAAGGCCTAAAAAAGTAACATTCCAAAATACCTCTAGAAACAAGAATGATCCAACAATGGGAAAGAACACATATATTTTGTTTTCTTTATATAATCCAAAGAAAACTACCATGAGACTTAGTAAACACCTAGAAAAAAGTATAAACAAGAACCAACACATGTCCAAGCGACCTCAAGTCGGAAAATTTTATTAAAAAATATTTCTAAGATGATGTACGTGATTGTCAACAAAGGGACCCACATACACACAACTACATACACTGGAAAGCACATGTATGTACGTGACTTTCTCAACTATGGCTCGTGTATGTGCTCCAAAATCTCCAAAAATAAGGAAGGAGGCAAGACAAGTGGCTCAAATGAAAAGGGAAAAGACTCTCATGACTGTAAACTATCGATTCATGTGCCAAGTAATAGTTTAAGGTAAAAGAAAAACAAATGAACCAAGAAAGCACAAAACTAAATCCAAAAGAAAGCCCACTAGGGAAAGATCCCCAGTATGGTCACCAGTTCATCTTTTAGGGAAAAACCCCTATAGTAGTGAGATATACTGCAGCGCACCTATGACCATATATAAAGTGCTTTCCAGACATAATACAAAACTAAGATAAAATAACTGAATTTCACAAGAATAACTAACTTGTTGAGAAAGGGGAAATCTAACTCACAAGGATCCAAACATTTGGTGTCGTTTCTGATTGATGGATTTCTTTCTCTCCTTCCCAATGGTTTCCGTGCAACCTGCAAAAATCATAATAAAATATATTTATACAGAGAGGTAGTTATAGTAATAACTACCTGTTATTTATATTTTAAATAATGGAAAATGAAAAAGAAATTAGTATTCTACTAAAATGTATGCAAAGATATTACAAATATGAACAACAATGACATGAGATACTTCGAAGGAACGACTTTTATGTGTTATTAATGACAAAAAAAAGAAAAGTAGTTACAACTTATACTTGCTCGATGAGGTGCTTCCTTATCGAAAGAGATCTTAGATTCCTCCACCATGACTCCTGCTATATGGACGTTCCTGACATTAAAGTCACCACATGCCCAAAGAGGCATATAGGGAGACACTCTTGGCCAGAAAAGGTTGGTGATCAAAGGGAAACTGGAAACAAGGGTTTCAAGATCAAGAAAGAACAACAAGAAGGATCAAATGGGCTTACACACTCAACATAAATGCTTGAGTGCTTTCTTGAATGTGAAAAGTATCATTAGCTTTTTCCATGCGGAAAATGTTACTTTTATGCAGTCTCTGGTTAGCTAAAGATAGTTGACTATGGGAAAAAGGAGTTATACAACTAACCAATCCTGTAACTCGTCATTAATTTGGGCATAATTATATTTTTTTGAAAATTTATTAGCATCTATGCGGGTAACCCTTAAGAAGCCCACATGTACATTGATAGCATAAATTTTAGGGAGCGTACATCATTCAAAAGTTTTTTTAGAAGGTCTCAAGGAGGTATGGGGAATAGTTTTCTATAAGGAGGATAAGGATAAGGCCAATTCGAGCATCAAATATTTAGAGGTGGCATTTGATGCTATAACAACATTGCATCAAGAGAGAAACCAAAGAATGCCAGAGTTCACAAATACTTCCATAAATTGCACATCAATATGGGTATCAAAGAATTTGAGTAGCATCTAGTTCTAAAATACTGAGGGGGTCTACACAGGTACATCCAAACCACTGGGAGTCGCTTAATGATATGTTGTCAAAATCAAGTAGAAATTTAAGCAACATAATAATCAAGAGTTCAGGTATGCAAATCCACAAAAATCGAAGTATGGTAAAGGAACCCCTAACTCATAGAAAATCCAACCTCAAGACAACCAATTCAAGCTACAGGTAAAGAAGGTTAACAAGAATATGAAGAAGGACACTGGAAAGTGGTGTTACGTCCACTAAATCCCTTGGCACAACATTGATGAGTTTCACTCGAAATAGTCATTAGTGGTCGAGCTTAAGGCAAAAGAGTTAAGTGCTAACTCAGAATCTGATTCAGAAAAAAGTAAAAGGAAACAGATAAATGATGCAGCACCCACTTCTACCTTTGTGACCACAACAATCCAATCAGAAGAAGCACATGAGCATGAGGAGGGGGAACAACTCTTCCATTCACAAATGTGGGTGAAGGGGACCCCATTGCATTTTATTGTTGATAGTAGAAGCAAAAATAACCTAATCTCAGCAGAGGTCATCAAGCAGTTGGATTTCCTGACAACACTACACCCATAACCATACAACATCAACTTCCTTTGTCATGGACAAGATCTATGCATCAACCAACAATGCCTTATGTCCTACGACATCAATCCTATTCAAGGATGAGGTATTTTGTGATGTTGTCCCACTAGAAATCTGTGTTGTTTTTCTAGGCGAACCATTTATGTGGAAGCATCATGTTGTTTATGAGTCTCGACCCTGTAGTGCCATTGTTAGTCTGGGAGGTCAAATATATAAGGTACCATAGGTAGCTCTGACTATTTTCTTGGAAAAATAGTTTCGCAAAGTATTTCTCAAACTACAAAGTTTAACCTCTTCACGATTCGCTCAGAAGGAAATTGCGACCACTACAACCTCGGCCCAATACCTTTCTATCCAACAGAAGTAGGTCGAAAAGATTGTATATGAGCACACATATATTCTTTCTTCACCTATGAGGGTGCCTCCACACTACCCAATCAAACTAATTTATAACAGATCCATTCATGATTGTATTGGCCACAACCCTTTTCAGGTGTTATTGGGGTTCCAACCATTATCCCTCATTGATATATCTCTTCATGTTGCATCTTCACCAACAGAGTCCTCTCACACTCATACCAAGTAAAATCGCGCAGCTAGATTGGTTGAACAGATCCAACCCCTCCAACAACAGCTTCATGACATCCTTCAACAAGTTAATTCCAAGTACAAACTTGACAACTTCTTCAACAAGGAAAACAACTCACCAAGTTTCAAATTTAGTAAAAGCTTCCACATCTCCCATTGTAAATTGACGCAACAGGGACCATTGCTTCCTAAAGGTGGAGGAATGATTTATATGGATATCGACTGCCACCCATCTATTCCACTAGCTCAAAACACAATTTTCCACCTTGGTAGTTTTCTACTGTTTTTTCAGGTCATAAACTTTCAGGGCCATTTTGAGGCCCTAAATGACACTTTTTTGACCCTTCTATCTAGGAGAAGCAAGCCAACAACATTGTAGAAGAGCACAAAGATATTCTTGCTTCACCTACAAGGGTTCCTCTACATTTCCCAATTAAGCAAAGCTATAAATGATCCCTTCATAGCTCTATTGGCCACAACCCTTTTCATGTGTGCTTGGGGTTCAAACCATTAGCCCCCATTGATATAGCTCTCCATGTTGCATCTTCACTAAAAGAGTCATCTCACAATCATACCAAGGCAGATCATGCAACTAGATTTTTTGAATGGATCCAATCCCTCCAATAATATGTTCATGACATACTTCAACAAGCTAATGCCAAGTACAAACACGACCTTCTTCAGCAAGGCAAACAACTCACAAAGGTTTAAATTCAACAAAAGCTTCCCCATCTCCCACAGGAACTTGATGCAATGAGGACCATTGCTTCCTGAGAGGGAAGGAATGATCTAGGTGGATATTGGTGGCCACCCACCTAGTCCAATGGCTCAAAACACAATTTTCCACCTTGGTATTTTTCTATAGTTTTTTCGGTTACTAAACTTCTAGGGTCGTTTTGAGGCCCTAAATGACTCTTTTTGGACATTCAATGCACCAAAGTTGCCAATGGCATTCCCTGTCCCCAACCAAAATTTGTACTTCTCAGCTAGACCTTTCCAACAGTATACCAAGCACCGCAAACATAGATCGTATGAAAAATTTACACCCTAGGGAAGTTGACATATCAACTACCCCCATCGGGGCCCACAAACCTTTTGGCGTTTCATCTTCTAAGGTTAGGGTTTTGGACGTTTATGGTTTTATCGTTAATTATTTTATGTTAAAAAGGCCTTTTTAGCCTCATTGTAGACATCTTCTGAACACGCGTAGCCATCACATCTCTTCTTAGAGATAAGCTACTAGACGATTCTAGCAAGTTCAGTTCGCTCTGTATTTTTACAGTTCCTATAAATTTCATTCATTAATAGAAATTATGTATTAGTATATCTCTGTGTTTCTTGCAATATCTCTATATGTTTTTTTGTTATATATTTTACTTTATTTTGTTCTTAGCAAAATCTGGATCAATTATTAATTACATGACTAAGTTTACTCATATTATTATACTTTGACACTTAATATGTCCATATTAAATTTATCTTAAGAGATAAGAATGATGAACATATTTAAATTCTCTTCTTCACATGTGAGGTTTATTTGGTCCTTATCCTTTACATTAATGATTTAATTCTCTTTTCCTCATTAAAAAAATTATGTTAGAATACTTCGTGATTAGCCTTGCTAAGAATGCCTAACCTCCCATTGCATTTATTGGATATTGATTCATTATAGAATATTTTAATTTCCTTAAGAAAATTCTACTTTAAAAGTGTTGAAATGTAGTGAAAGCATATCACTACTTATGTTGGCATCATTCTAACATTGATTTCAACACAAAATTCTTGAAATATCAACCTTGTAAACAAATACTACACTTACACCTAACCTCTTGATATGAATAATAGGTTGATTGGTTATGTAAGGATTACTTTGAAACATGATACAATGTAACGCACTCTTGTCAAGAATCAAAAGTTGACCCAAAAAATAAAAGCCATCCGAAAAACCCACTTCGTGGCATGTGGTAACGAAGGAACACCATCTTATCAAATAGAAATACCCAAGCCATCATGAAAACTACAACAATTCAATGGGCTCCTTCCACCCCGGCATTTTTCCATTGCAAGGAGAAAAATGGGTTCCTTCCACCTCAGTTGTTTTTTTTGGCTTTGGTAATATGTTCAATATATATATATATATATAAACCAAATTTTAAAATAAATATTACAAAAAACCAAATGTAATGTAATATGAGAATCTTAGCAGCCACACTAGAAGATAGCCTCAAATAATTGGAACTAAATTACCTTAATGTATCACTTATTCTATGAAGAAGTAGAACTATTAAGTTTTTAACACATTATAATACACGAATTTAAATAAAAAAAAGTTTACTTCGTAATAAAAAAAATTAAATTAGGAGAGCGATAAGGACTTGACTAAATGACATTTAAGGTTTTATAAGCAGAGTTACACAAATATAAAATTAATTTAAATTTGACGATGTAACAGGGTGCTTATTGTTCGCTATGAAACTAAGGGTGAATCACTGAATTTAGATGTGACTCGTGAGTCGTCCATGTAAATGTTATTTAACTTTGCTACAGTCGAAGAATCATTCTATTTTGGACTAATGTGGGTGGAATTGGAGAATCATTCTATTTTGGACTATTGTGGGAGTAGCTGTTGCGCTACATTATTATAAAGTCAATCATTTTGTCCAGTGCTTTGTCTGGTGATTTACGATTTAATTATTGGAATTTTTCTTTACCAATATATCTTATGAGGACACCACAAGTTCGAGCAGATGGGTTTTAAATATTATTAGGTTTAACAGCGACGGGACTTTCACTTTTCGTATGAGTGAACCTGGTTGCATCCAATGTTGGGTCCAGCTGAGCACGACCAATCTCACGAGCTGCTCAGAACCCTGTCCAAGTTCACCATAATGCTGATGGCCATCGCCTGGTTCTTTTGCAGTTTTCCGGGAAGAAGGTGTCGGATCGGATGGCTGCATGGATTTCATCATCTGTAATGGGCGTTCTTGTGCAATAATTGCTTGCGAAAATTTCGTTGTTACGAGTCTTCTGTAGTGATAATAATGGCGATCACACAGCAGGAGAGAGTATAAGGACCATAGAAGTTAAAGATATTCGATGGATGGCCCTCCTTCTGCATAAGGAAAGAGAGACGATTCTTTTCGGCTACAGTTGAAGAATTGGGAAAGCTTTGGGCCATTAGAGCGATCAAGAATAGGGGAAGAATATTTATTTATCAGTACGCTAAGCCGGAGAATGCTCTCATATTTTTCCACGGCTTTCTTGAACTTCCCGATCGGGAGTGTTGGCGACAGATCGCACCGCTAACAGATCCGCATACGAAGCTCAAGAAAGCCGTGGGAAGAATATTAAAGGGATTCAATTTTATTGCTTCTGCTGTGATCCGACTTGGTACTTCAGTTTCCAGATACGTTTAATATAACCCTATTCCAGGCACTCGGACAAGGTATCTTTACGTAATCTGTAGTTTTAAATATCTTCGATTATTGGCTGCTTTGATTGAATGTGCTGTTAAAGTTTTATGTGAGA
>JZKD02S1747051.1:69472-79738 GCA_000966675.3 Picea glauca | reverse complement strand
ATCAAGCACATAAATGTGGTTGGTGCGTTAGTGAGTCCGAAAGGTATGACTACAAACTTGTAGTGTCCATATCTTGTTCGAAAAGTTGTTTTGTTTATGTCCTCGTCCTTTATCCTAACTTGATGATAACTGGATCATAAATCCAATTTTGAAAAGATCTTGGCCCCACCAACTTGATCGAATAGATCATTTATCCTTGGTAAGGGGTATTTGTTCTTAATTGTCATTTTGTTCAGTTGTCTATAATCGATACATAGTCTTAGAGTACTGTCTTTCTTTTTCACAAAGAGGACTGGTGCTCCCCATGGCGAGACAATCGGTCTGATATACTCTTTGTCCAACAATTCCTGTAATTGTATTTTTAATTCTGTTAGTTCTGGTAGACTCATTCGGTAGGGTGCTTTTGAGATAGGGGTTGATCCGGGTAGTAAGTCTATGGAAAAATCTATTTCCCTTCTAGGAGGTAACTTTGGTATCTCATCCACAAACATGTCTCTGAATTCACATAGGACAACAAAATCTTCTAACTTGGGCTTATCTTCTTTTTCTAATAGATTTGTCACTTGGATGGCATAAACTTGACATCCCTTTCTAATACATTTCTTAAGTTGCATCACTGAAACTTGTCTGACTGATACAGGTTTTGGTATGCCTTGGGTTGTTCTAACAGTGCCAAAATTATCTTTATAGCTAAGTATCTTTGTATAACAGTTTAGTACTGCTTTGTGTTGTTCCAACCAATCCATCCAGATAATCATATCATAAGATCCTAGTGGCAGGATGTTCAGATTGGTCCTTATCTTTTGACCATCTAAGATGAACTCAAAGTCAAAAATAAAGTCAACTACTTTTCTTTTAGTACCTGTCGCTAGTTGTACAAGCCATGCTTTTGCGTGCTTCATTTTTTTGAGTTTATTTGACTCTACTACATCAGGAGTAATATAACTTAACATATCTCCAAGGTCAATTAAAACATAAATTCGAGAGTCATTTATTTTACCTTCGATTTCTACCACTGAGGACTGGCGGTCAGCTTGTCGACCATCTATGGCTGCATTTATCCGATGCAGACTTCTACCCACGTCTCCCACTGTCGAGGCTTCCTGCAAATTGTGAACAACATTTATGTTGGCTGCAATTAAACATGGACAATTCCTCCTTAGATGAGGCTCTCCACACTCCCAACACTTTAGTGGCTCGCGGGAGTTGTCCCCAAACTTCTTCATTCCCAGATTTACCAGTTTACCACTACCTTGCATATTCGGATGATTGGAGTGAAAATCCTTCCTTGGGAAACTTTTTGTTGCATTCTGATAAGGAGCTGACTAGTATCCCCTCTTTCACTAGGTCATTCGATCTTTCTTCTTATCCTTCCAGGTCTTGGGAAACTCTACCCATTGTTTATACTAGTCATAACACATTCGTTCTTTCCTGAATACCTCACTCAAGGATTTGGGGTTGTCAAACTCAATTCTGTCCTAGTAGGCCTGTGGTAAATAGCTTAACAATCACTAGATTTTTACCTTATCCTCCCGGATGTACGGTACAAACCTTAGTAGTTCCACAAATTTATTTATAAGGTCCTCCATTGTGATCTATCCGAGTTGTAACTCGTAAAATTCTTTCGTCTTCCTTTCATAATAGATTTTAGAAAGGTATTTTTTCTTGAAATTATTCTTAAAGCTGAACCATTCCAACTGTTTCGCCTTCAGGCCCTTGGCCAACTTAAGGTCCTGCCACCCAATGTCGGCCTTCCCCTTCAGATTGTAGATGGCCATTATGACCTTCATGTTGCTAGAATAGTTGTAGATCTGGAAGTATTTTTTGATGTCTAACAACCATGCCTCAGCTTCTTCTCCTGTCCTAGATTCTCCATCAAAGGTAGCTAGTTTAATCTTTTTAAATTCTTCTTCAAGTTGGTCTACTTGTTTTCTTTTTCTGTCTAGTATAGTTTTGTCCTCAGCTGAAGGTGTCCCTTCAGATGAACTGTCTCCTTTTTCTGTTTCTGCACCAGAATTTTTGGAGGCCCTTTTGCTGACCTCCTCATCATGGTTATCATCTTTTGGGCTTTTATTGGTTACTATACTATGCAGCAGTATTTCATTTATCTCTTGTTGTTCCTACTGTGCTTTCTTCAATTTTTCATTGTCGGCCTTGAAAACCTGCAGTTCAACAATAAGATTCCTCATTGTTTCCAACACCTCTGTGGGTGAGCTTCCATCACTGTTTTGTCTTGGTTCTTCCGGAGGTCCTTGCTGTGGATTCCCTTCCATCTTGATTTCTGCACCTTCTTGGGCTGCCATAATCAACACAAAACAAAAAGGCTTTTTGTTTGTAACCACAAGATTTATAAGTTTTTTTTTTTTTTTTTTTTTTCATAAATCGGAATATATACTAAGCAATTAATGTGGCCCTTTTCATGCCCAGTGTTGTAAATTTTGATTTGATACCATATGTAATGAACCTCAAATTCACCATAAAAAAAATAAAAAATCTATGACAAAATTTAATTTCCTTTAAGCTTAGAAATTAAGAGAAGGTAAGATTCATTTTTGCCCATAATGTCATTATTACACTAGTCTAGTTTACTTTGAATAGAAAAGATTATGTGGGTACATTCTTTCCATAATTCTATTACTGCTCCTGACTCTCAAACTACTCCAACATACTTATGTATATAGCCAATGTCTAAACTCAGACCGAAGGAACCTTTGATGTTCAGAGAGATGAAGCTCAGAAGGGATAGCACCTTCGAAGTATTCAAAGGGAGGTAGAGATAGAAATCATGTCGCAGAGGTCAAGTTCAGGTGGAAGAACGCCAAGTTACTTTGGCCAGAGATCCTTGAGTAGAGAGTTCGAATGGTGAAATTTCTTCGGGGGGGAAAGCACCAAAATCCCGTGGACTATTGGATGAGAAGCAACAGGAGCCGTTGATCTCGCGCTCAAATTTTGTCATTTCGGAGTTCGGCGTTTGGGGCAGCAAGGGATTTTGGAGTCGATGTATCGCGAACTTCTGGTTCACGAAATCCCAAAAGAATTGGGATCGTTGATTTCATGCAAAAAGGCCAAAAAACCATTAAGCCCCTTTTCGGAATTTTGGGTCGTAGCAGTTCGAAGGGTCCAAAAATATTGCAGCCGGAGTCGCGAAATCCTGAATCGCGAAACCTCGAAATGTGAAAGGAAAAAATCTCGTTACGCCCCTTTTTGGCATTTCGAGTCTCGGGAGTTCGAAGCCCCAAAAATGTTGCAACCGTAGTTGTGAAATCCCGAATCGCGAAACCCCGAAACCCTGAACCCCGAAACCCCAAAGTACTATATGTACAGGCTTCTTTCAATTTCAATTATTCAAAGATAGATCTTCTAGAACTTTAATTACAGAAGTAAACATATGCCTATAAATAGATCAATACCTTTCAAGCTCATCTATACATAGACAAACCTACCTATAATTTTGATTTTCAGAGTTAAAAATGCTCCTGTAGGTGGATCTTATTCTTTCAAGTTCATAAGTAGATGGTTTTATCTAGCATTTTGACTTCAAGAGGAACCATTCCCAAAATTTAGTCTTTGAGCATAAACTTCATACAACGAACATATGTCATCCATGGAAATTATTTCAACTGAGCACAATTAGATGCATAAAATCAGATACAAGAATCATTCAAACAAAGAGTGAGCATATTTTAAAAGAAGGTGAAATACCAAGTTGATAATTCGACATTCGGGATTCGCCTATTACATATGCGCAGAGTTCCTTTTCTTTACTAACCTCGAAATCCCGAACCCCGAAATCCCAAAATGTTGGGCCCACAGCCCTTTCGCATTTTGCGATTCGACACTTCTGGTTTCATCCTTGTTTATGCATCAGGTGTTCGAAAACCTTGAATTCCCGAACTTCGAAATCTCGAAATGTGGGGCCCACAGTCCTTTCGCATTTCGCGATTCGACACTTCTTGTTTCATTTAGTTTATGCATTAGGTGTTCGAAAACCCCGAAATCCTGAAATGCGGGGCCCACAGTCCTTTCGCATTTCGCGATTCGACACTTCTTAATTTTTTTTTCTGTGTTTATGCATCGTTATTAAAACATGAAAGTCTAAATATGAATAGCCGAATTGGTACAGCCTTGGGCAAAGGAAATTTCCGTAATAAGCCAGGGTGCATCCGATTCCTTTACTGTTAAAGTTGTTCATATAATAGATCTGTCATTGCAAATTATAATATGATTTTATGTTTTTGTAATCTTTTGTTCAAGATACCTTTATATGGGTTAGGTTAATGAACTATAAGGGAAAAATGGTATAGTATCTAGTCTTCCTACCTCAGCTACAGATCTGTCTCTACACAGTCTGTTTAATGGAAGGGAAAGAGTGGCATAGTTTACAACAGTCTAAATGTTGATCTTGACAATAGTCATACAGTTAGATTAATGAAATTACAGCATAACCTTGACTCCCAATATACCGATCTCAGCATTGATTTCACTCAGACAACGAATAAAGAAAGAAAAATAATAGTGAATCTAATTTAAAGGAGATTTCTTCCAGAATTTAACCATGCATAAATCCTTTCAACTATCATAACCAATAAAAGGCCAATTTTATCGTTCGTTCAGATTTAATAAATACATGACATCAGATATCAAAATCATTCGAAGGGAAAATGGAAATCATCTCAGTTCCGATTTAACAAATACATTGCATCAGATATAGAATCATTCAAATAGAAAAAAAGTAGAGCAACATATCTGAACCAGATTGCGAGAAGACAAAGGGAACAACCATGTTCCTCCCAACCGTAGAATAGTGCAGCCAAATCATTTGCCCAGTTCACCCCCTAGCCCGACCATGAGTCCATGAGGGCTAACTCGAAACTCTTCCCAACAATATCCTTTGATTCCAGCAGTTATCCTCTTGCCTCACACTTACTCAACAGTGCTCATAACAACAAGGAAAATTCGTTTCAGCAGACTCCTCTTGCCTCACACTCAATCTGTGGTGTTCATAACAACAAGAGAGCTCAAAAATATTTTTCCTCCAGCATACTTGGTAGCATCCTGCCTCCTCGCATATGCTATTTATCAATTTTGCCCAGGTCTTTTTCCGTCCCTTGGGGATTTTTGCAGCTTCCTAAATCCCTGATTTCAGGGGCTGCGAATGGCCAAATCTCTGATTTTCACTTGTAATAACCATCCCAAAGGTAGTTCCAACATGTTCCCCACTCATGGAGTCATGGTCAACTGATTTTAACATGGCTATTCCATTTGTCCTCCTACCATTAATATAAATATTCTATTTTTATACAAGTGTCATAGTCAAATAGTTAGTTGAGTCCAATCAGATCTTTTCCCAATAGTCACAATAATTAATTACAAATATCAAATTCAAAATTTGGAATTGCCATAAATGGCAAAAATTTTCCAAATTCGAATTTAGTAAAAATGGAAATAAATTTCCAGCAAATTTAAATTCCAAAAATATTTTATTTTTGGGGGATATCACACTTTGACTTCCACTCCAAATAGTTATATGGCGTTAGAACTACAGACGTCGGAAATTTCATTATTCCTACGTTCTTCAATATATATACACAAAGAGGTAGTTGTAGTAATAACTACCTGTTAGTTATATGTAAAATAATGGAAAATGACAAAGAAATTAGTATTCTACTAAAATGTATGCAAAATCTTTACAGATATGAATAATAATGACACAATATACTTCGAAGGAACGAGTTTTTTGTGCTATTAATGAAAAAAAAAGAAGAGTAGTTACAACTTATACATGCTCGATGTGGTGCTTCCCTGTTGAAAGAGATCCTAGATTCCTCCACCCCAACTCATGCTATATGAACGTTCATGACACTGAAGTCACCATAAGCATAAAGAGGTGTATAGGGAGACACTCTTGCAAAGAAAAGGTTGGTGATCAAAGGGAAAGTATAAACAAGGGTTTCAAGGTCAAGAAAAAACAACAACAAGAATAAAATGGGCTTACAAACTTGAGAGAAATAGTCAGATGAGTTCTGGGTTGAATGTGCAAAGTATCATTAGCTTTCTCCATGAGGCAAATGTTCCTTTTATGCGGTCTCCAATTAGTTAAAGACAGTTGAGTACGACAAAAAGGATTTATACAACTAACCAATCCTGTAACTCATCATTAATTTGGGCATAATTATATTTTTTTGAACATTTATTAACATGTATGTGGGTATCCCTTAAGCAACCCTCGTGTACGTTGGTAGCATAAATTTTAGGGAGCGTACATCATTCTATTTTATTTAGAAGGTCTCAAGGAGGTATGGGGAACATTTTTTTGTAAGGAGGATAAGGATAAGGCCAATAATAACATCAAAGATTTAGAGGTGGCATTTGACGCTATAACAACATTGTGTCAAGAGAGCGGCCAAACAATGTCGGAGTTCAGAAATAGCTTCCATACCTTGCGCACCAAGATGGGTATCAAATAATTTGAGTAGCATTCGGTTCTAAAATACTCAGGGGGTCTACACAGGTACATCCATACATAAATGGAGTTTCTCAAAATCTCACCACTAAGTTATGCTTAATGATATGTTGTTAAAATCGAGTAGAAATTTAAGCAGCATAATAAGCAAGATTTTGCATCTACAAATCCACAACAACCAAAGTATGTTAAAGGCTCCCCTAACTCATATCAAATACAACCTCAAGGAAACCAATCCAAGCTGCATGAAAAGAATGGTAATGAGAAAATGAAGAAGGACAATGGAAAGTGGTGTGACTTCCAGTAAATCCCTTGGAACAACATTGATGAATTTCACACGAAACAATATTTAGTGGCCAAACTCAAGGAAAAAGAGTGGAGTGTTGACTCAGACTCTGATTCAGAAAACAATAAAAGGAAATAGATCATCGATGTATAACCCATTGCTACCTTCATGGCCACAACAATCCAACCAGAAGAAGCATAGGAGCACAAGGAGGGGGAATAACTCTTCCATTCACAGATGTGGGTGAATGTGACCCCATTTCATTTCATTGTTGATATCATAATAAAAAATAACCTAATCTCAACAAAGGTAATCAAGCAGTTGGGGTTGTCGACAACACTAAACCCGCAACCATACAACATTGGTTGGCTTTGTCATGGATGATATCTTTGCATTAGCCAACAATGCCTCTTGTCCTACGACATCAATCCTTTCAAGGATGAGGTATTTTGTGATGTTGTCCCACTAGAAATTTGTGTTGTCCTTTTAGGCCAGCCATATATGTGGAAGCATCATGTTGTTTATGAGTCTCGACCCTATAGTGCCATTGTTACTCTGGGAAGTAAACTCTACAGGGTACCAGAGGTATCTATGACTATTTTCTTGTCAAAACAGTGTCGCAAAGTATCTCTCAGACAACAAAGTTTAACCTCTTCATGATTCATTCAGAAGGTGAACTGAAGGACACTGCGACCACTACAACCTCGGCCCAAGACCTTTCTATCCAGCAGAAGCAGGTTGACAAGATTGTAGAAGAGCACTAAGATATTCTTTCTTCACCTGTGAGGGTAACTCTACACTACCCAATGAAGAAAATTTATAATAAATCCCTTCATAAATCTATTGGCCACAACCCTTTTCAGATGTTCTTGGGATTCCAACCATTATCCCTCATTGAAATATCTCTTCATGTTGCATCCTCACTAACAAAGTCCTCTCACACTCATACCAAGGAAAATCATGTAGCTAGATTGGTTGAACATATCCAACCCCTCCAACAACAGGTTCATGACATCCTTCAACAGGTTAATGCCAATTACAAACAGGACAACTTCTTCAACAAAGAAAGCACCTCACCAAATTTCAAATTTAGAAAAATCTTCCTCATCTCCCACGGGAACTTGACACAATGGGGACCATTTCTTCCTAAATGGGGAGAAATGATCTAGATGGATATCAGTGTCCACCCACCTATTCCACTGGCTCAAAAATCAATTTTCCACCTTGGTAGTTTTCTACAATTTTTTCAAGTCCTAAACTTTCAGGGCCATTTTGAGGCCCTACATGACACTTTTTGGACCTTTCTATCTAGGAGAAGCGAGCCAACAACATTGTAGAAGAGCACAAAGATAGTCTTACTTCACCTACGAGGGTGCCTCTACATTTCCCAATCAAGAAAAGTGATAAATGATCCCTTCATAGCTCTATTGGCCACAACCCTTTTCAGGTGTGTTTGGGGTTCCAACCATTAGCCCCCATTGATATAACTCTTCATGTTGCATCTTCACCAAAAGAGTCCTCTCACACTCATACCAAGGAAGATCATGTAACTAGATTTTTTGAATGGATCCAATCCCTCCAAGAATAGGTTCATGACATCATTCAACAAGCTAATGCCAAGTACAAACAGGGCCTTCTTCAACAAGGCAAGCAACTCACCTAGGTTCAAATTCAACAAAATATTCCCCATCTCCCACAGGAACTTAATGCAATGAGGACCATTGCTTCCTAAGGGGGAATGAATTATCTAGGTGGATATCGGTGGCCACCCACCTATTCCAATGTCTCAAAACACAATTTTCCACCTTGGCATTTTTCTATAGTTTTTTTGGGTCCTAAACTTATAGGGTTGTTTTCAGACCCTAATGATGCTTTTTGGACTTTCAAGGCACCAAGGTTGCCAACGAAATTCCTTGTCCCTAGACAAAAGTTTGACTTATTGACTAGACCTTTCCAATGGTATACCAAGCACCCCAAACATAGATCGTATGCAAAAGTTATGCCCTAGGGAATTTGACGTATAAACTACCCTCATGAGGGCCCACAAACCTTTTGGCATTTTATCTTCTAAG
The DNA here is from genome assembly GCA_000966675.3 of Picea glauca. Classification (NCBI taxonomy): domain Eukaryota; kingdom Viridiplantae; phylum Streptophyta; class Pinopsida; order Pinales; family Pinaceae; genus Picea; species Picea glauca. Next base: position 70,917 of record JZKD02S1747051.1, on the reverse strand, counting down.
GTTAGGGTTTTGGACATTTAGGGTTTTGTCATTAATTATTTTATGTTAAAAAGGCCTTTTGAGCCTCATTGTAGACATCTTATGAATGCGCATAACCATCACATCTCTTCTCGGAGATAAGCTACTAGATCATTCTAGCAAGTTCAATTCGCTCTGTATTTTTACAGGTCCTGTAGATTTCGTTCATTAATAGAAATTGTGTATTACTATATTTCTATGTTTCTTGCAATATCTCTATATGTGTTTTTATTATATCTTTTCCTTTATTTCGTTCTCAGCAAAATCCAGATCAATTATTAGTTACATGAATAAGTTTACTCATGTTATTGTACTTTGACACTTAATATGTCCATATTAAATTTATCTTAAGAGATAAGAATGATGAGCATATTTAAATTCTCTTCTTCACATGTGAGGTTTATTTGGTCCTTATCCCTCACATTAATGATGTAATTCTCTTTTCCTCATTAACAAAATTATGTGTCTAAGAATAATTGGTGATTAGCCTAGCTAAGAATGTCTAACCTCCCATTGCATTCATTGGATATTGATTCATTGTAGGGTATAGGAATTTCCTTAAGAAAATTCCACTTTAGGAGTGTTGAAATGTAGTGAAAGCATATCACTACTTATGTTGGCATCTATTTTAACATTGATTTCAACATAAGATTCTTGAAATATCAACCTTGTAGACAAATACTACACTTAGACCTAACCTCTTGATATGAGTAGGTTGATTTCTGATGTAAGGATTACTTTGAAACATGACACAATGTAATGCACTGTGTCAAGAATAAAAAGTTGAGCATAAAAATAAAAATAGAAAAAACCCACTTTGTGGAATGTGGTAACAAAGGAACGCCATCTAATCAATAGAAATACCCAAGCCATCATGGAAACTACAACAATTCAATGAGCTCCTTCCACCCCAGGCATTTTTCCAATGCAAGAAGGAGAAAAATGGATAAGGATAAAAAGTAAGAAAGAAATTCCCTACTTTTAGTAACACACTAGTACAACAGGGAGAAAATAAGATTTGATTACTCCCTCTACATTACAAAGTCACGGGGATTGAATTTCTTCAATGAATCAATGGCCTTTATATTCCATGAAAACATAGAAAGTAACACCTCAACTAGTAAGAGTGATAGATATAAGATCCTCTCAAAAACCTTTCCACAATCAACAACAACTTGCAAAAAAGGGCAAGCCAACGGGAATGACATGGTGGAGAAAGAGAATGAAATTCTAGAAATATCAATAGTCTAGCAATTCTATTTGAACAAGGAAGTAAACAGTGTTGAAGACATGGAATAATGTGCATTACAAGAACCATTAACACAATTCCAAGAAAAGAAAGAAGAATAAACAAAAGGGTACAATAAAAACAAAAGAAAACCACATGCCATGACACGACATAAACTTTAGAGATCTATTTCTTTTGG
>JZKD02S1747051.1:49678-69422 GCA_000966675.3 Picea glauca | reverse complement strand
TATATATATATATATATAAACCAAATTTTGAAAAAAAATATGAGACGAAAAACCAAATGCAATGTAATATGAGAATCTTAGCAGCCACACTAGAAGATAACCTCAAATAATTGGAACTAAATTACCTTAATGTATCACTAATTCTATGAAGAAATGTATCACTCATTCTATGAAGAAGTAGAACTATAAAGTTTTTAACACATTATAATACAATAATTTAAATAAAAAAAAATTACTTCGTAATAAAAAAAAATTTAATTAGGAGAGAGATAAGCACTTGACTAAATGAAATTTAAGGTTTTATAAGCACAGTTACACAAATATAAAATTAATTTAAATGTGACGATGTAATCAGGTGCTTATTGTTCTCTTTGAAACTAAGGGTGAATCACTGAATTTAGATGTGACTTGTGAGTCGTCTCCATGTAAATGTTATTTAAATTTGATACAGTGAGAGAATCATTTTATTTTGGACTATTTTCGGAGGAACTGTTGCGCTTCATTAGTATAAAGTCAATCATTTTGTCTAGTGCTTTGTCTCGTGATTTACGAGTCAATTATTGATAGAGTTTTTCTTTACAAATATATCTTGACGAGGACACACAAGTTCAAACATATAGGTTTTAAATAACCTTTAATAGCTAAATATTAAAGAAATAATATAAAACTAACCAAACTCCAAATACCTTGAAATTTGGACGAAATTCAATTATTTGTTTCCCAAACATGTAGTGTATAGCCTGCCCGATCATCATATATTACATTTAAAAATATATGCCATTTAAATGTCGGGCTTACTTGACTAAGGTATGTGTCACAATCACACAAGTACGATTTAACATTTTTCTTTGAGATACGACATAATCTATGGCTTGGTTATGTTACACGTATTGATGACGCAAGTGCCATGTAATTTGTTTAAGTTTAGAAATATGACATAAATGGCCAAAGCCTAGGCCAGATGTTGCAGGTGAACTGAATGTGTCTCATTTTGAATGTTGGGGAATTTATATTAATAAAATGTTGGAGTCTGAGTTCGTTTCAAAAGTTGACTTTTAGTTTCAGTTTTGTTTTTAATTGTTTTTAAGACTATTCAACTATCCGTTATTGGAAATTTCTAAAATTTCAATGTTCTCAAGTTTTGAACCTTGTAATTTCAGCAAAAATGTACTAGAACAATAGAGATTTTAAATTAAGTATCTGAAACTAGATTATAGGGTGAAGTATTATAGGGTGAAGTGAAGTGACCATCAGTTACTATCATGCCACTTGTTGTTGCTTCTTTATTTCGAGGAGATTTCTACATTGAGGCATGTCTGTCTAATTGAGCTTGTGGACTTTGCTCCTGCATTTCGAATTCTAGTTGAGGAAAGGGTTGAATGACTTATTGGGCCATTGTACTAGTTTCATTGAACTTTTCTACTGATGGTCAAAACCAAGAGCCCATGCAACCCATGAAGTTCATGTTCCAGAGAGGAGATGTGCCTTTTCTACTAAAGGAGTATGCCCATGATAGCATCCAATTTGAGATTGGAGATTTGAGTTGGAGTCAAAAGTTGATTGGAGAGATAGTTTAAAGTGCTATCCTAAGCTTTGATTGAATCCTCATGTGTTTTCAAAGTCTTCCTGATTTCCTTGAGCTATTTATAATCCATATGCCAAAGCAAGTGATCTTGTTTATACCAAATGTGCAAGGGTATTTCAAACAATGAGGAAATTAACCTATGTGTCAATAAAATAACAACAAACAAATTCTTTTTGAGACTCGGTTGACAACAAGCGAATGACCCAATTCGAAACAAATCACAACATCCCCAACAAAAGAATTAAAAATCTAGTTGGTTATTATTTAAAGTAGATAAATTATTATCAAACGGATTGGAATGATTCACTCAGCTCTTGGGAGGGACCACTAAACAAAGAGGTCAGAGGACCACAAGATTTCGTTCAAAGTTCTGATAGGGAAGTTGCAAGAATCAGTGATACACAAAAGTTTCTCGATCAAATTCCCATCCAACCCAAATTAATCTATCTATGCCAGAGCTCATAAATTTACTTACAAATCATTTTCCCACGATGCTTGTGCCGACTAAGGTGAAAAAAATCATCAAGTTGCATGGTAGAGGGAGTGAATCATGTGATCGAGGTGGTGGTGTCTCATCACTTTAAAACTTGATTTGTAGGAGTGTCATTGGTCTAGGTGGATATCAGTGGCCACCCACCTTTTTCGACTGGCTCAAAACAATTTTCTAGCAAATTTGGCAATTGACTATTTTTAGCAGTTTTTAACTTCTAGGGCCATTTTGAGGGCCCAAATGAAGGTTTTTCAATATCAAGGTTCTAAATGATAGTTGAAGGCATGATTGAGCCCCCAAAATGAATCTCCTCAATGATACCTTTCCAACAAGCTATCATACGCCTAAAACGGAGATCGTATGCAAAAGTTACGACCCCGGGAAGTTGATTTACTAACTTACCCCCACATGACATTTTGCGCTACATCTACTAGGGTTAGGTTTCTGGATGTCTAGGACTTTTGGAATTCTTGTTTATTGTAAAAATGCCTTCAGAGCCTCATTGTAATCATCTTCTTGCGAATGCGAGTAGCCGTCACATCTCTTCTCAGAGATAAGTTGCCACCATTCTAGTGAGTCTTTCACTCTGTATTTTTACAGTCTCTGTACATTTATTTCAATAATAGAAATCGTGTATTACTATATAGATGTGTTTATGGTTGCATCTCTGATACATTTATGTTATATTATTGAATATCTGTGATATTTCTATGCATTTCTTTATTATATCTCCGATCTCATTTCGTGTCGAAAATAATCTGGATCAGTGGTACTAGAGCAGGCTGCTCTTGATCTTTTTTTCAGTGCATGTCCCCGACGAGGTCCGAGTATAGAAAGTTGTATCTTGATCTTGTCTCTCTTGAAGACAATCGCTCTCGCACACCCAAGAAACCCTCAATGGCAGAAGAAAAGAAAAACGACGGCGCAGACGATCCTATCAATCTGTTGCTTGAGCAAGCTCTCACGTGACAGAGGGACGAAATGATGGATAATTTTTCCCACATCCTTAAACACCTGCCGATAGCATCAGGTGCATCTTCATCAAGCGACCACTTTGGAGGCACCTCGCCTTTCAAGGTACATGTTAATTTTGATATTCCTGTATTTGAAGGACAAATAGATGCAGAAGCCCTAGAAAAATAGTTAACTCTGCTAGAAGGTTATTTCTCTGTTCACAATTTTTACGACAAAGAAAAGATCACCTTCGCACTCCTTAAAGCTCTCCCTCATGTCAAACATTGGTGTGAAACTTACTGGGAGAAAAGTTCCACAGAGGAGTCTGGAGTATATGGGGTCGATCCCACTTGGGAATTTTTTGTGGATGCAGTAAAGGAACAATATTACCCTGTTGGCAACTATGAGGACCAGTACATGAGATGGACCACACTGTGGCAAGAGAGGGGCCAAGAAGTTCTGGAGTTCACTAATACCTTCCATACCTTGCGCACCAAGTTGGGTATCAAATACTCCGAGGGACACTTGGTTTTGAAATACTGTGGGGCTCTACACAAATACATCCAGACTGAAATGGATTTTCTGGATTTTCTGAACATATTATTGGAAGAAAAAATGAGACTCCAAGCGTAATATTTAACTATTATCCCTATAGGGATACAAATAACTCCTCTCACACTTTCCACCCTCGAATTTATAATGGATGTTAATTATATAAATATTTAATAATTATTTATTATTTAATTGGTAAGTGATAAGATAATTGTGATTTTTATTATAATATAGTTTAAATAATTGAAATGTCATATCAATTTATAGGATCATAAATCTCATTGCAAAATTTTATTAAATTACAGCATACTTCGTTGAAAATATTTCTCTATGATATATAGGAAAGGCCCAAACCTCATGGCACACATAACTATCATTAATACTTTATTATTTCTTGTAAGTTTGTTAAGTGCATTAAATCTTGTGTGTGTGCATAGTTCGATGTAGGTTGTAAGTGTGTGGGTTATGTATGTGGGTTGGTTTTGAACCACTTACACACCATAAGCTATACACATAAGCAACACACATATGCAACACATTTAAGCAACACAATTAATTGCTACACACAAGGGACTTACCATAAGCAACACAAATAGGAAACATACTCATGCATCATAAGATACATATTAAGTGACTTTCCATAATTAATGCACCATCAGAAACACACATAACTAGTGATTCATTTTAAGTGACACACCATAACCGATGCAATTAAGAGGCACACCATTAAGAACATGTTTCATAAGCAATATGTATACAATTTCTTTGCTTTTACAAGTGTATTAAAAGTGCCTCATGTATATGAAAATTTCAATGCATGGGTTGTAGGGATGCGGGTCAATGGATGGGTTGTAGTTATGTCGGTCAAGATGTTAAAAATTTGAAGTAGTCGGCTAACCGTTTCCTTCAAATATTGTGATAATTCCTCTAAGAAAAAATCCTTGATTATTGTTTGTTTTTTGTTCCCTTCACTGACAGGTTTTTCGAATTCAGGATTCTTGAAGAATTTAGAGCTTCACTCGTTAATATTTCTTCCTTTTCAGGATTGGGATAGATGTTCTTGTTCTAATATGGTTATATTGGTGATTCTTGGTGCATGAAGTTTTCTTAGCCTTCTTTGGATCTTGTAATTAGATGTAGATTTTTTGAGTTCAAGACCTCGTGTTTTGGTACCATGTGTAGTAAATTTATAGTCTTTTTATTCATGACTTTTTGAATAATTATCGGATCATCTTCAAGGTAGTGATCACCCACTAGACATATGTTACAAAATTTAAGTTCGGTTCTTTCTTTGAGTGAACATTAAGGGCTTATGTGGTCATCTTTCCATCATGTAAAACAATAGGTCCTTCATCGTCTGTCACCTCATCCGCCTCTTCTATATCATCCATTGTATCCCCCTCTATTTCCTTTGTCACCTTGGTAGTCGCTTCTAACTTGATATTCATTTCTCTTTTGATATCCATTTTTGTTTTGATAGCCATTTCCATGACCTTGATTGACATTTTGGTCGATTTCTTGCGTGTTGAAGACAATGGATGTTTTTTTTTATTATGACTATTAAGTTAGCACTCATGAGTTGAATGGGTGGCCTCCTCATATATAAAACACCATTTGGGATTGGCATTTATAAGATTGTGAGGATACTCTCGTGTACTATGGTTCGTCAGATTAGGAAAAATCTCATAGTAAATTTATACTTTGACTCTTAGAACATCGAATTCCCTTTGAGGAGAATCATTATACTTGCAATAATGATTTTCATGACCTTTATTTAAACAACTGCCAGACCATAGGTCACTTCGTCTAAGAGTCATATGATTTAAGGGTTGTTATAACATTTATATTTTTTCCTCTAATCTTCTTTTTGTCAGTGATGAAGTCAACAACTAGTCATCGTCAGTTTTGATGTGCTGGGATTTTAGAAGTTCTTCTTCACATGAATGGATTTCGTGCATCCATAGTGGTTCTCTAATCTTTTTCAATAGCGTGGACACATACCACTGAACCAGAAGTTGTTTGTCAATCACATATAGGATCTAGATGAGTAGATTCTTGAATATTTTATCATATTCTCTAACTGTTTCTCTTGGCTTTTGTAGATTTATTTCTTTGAGTTTTTGTGTAGCAAGATGTTTGACATCTTGTGATTTGAAGAAAGAGAGGAAGCTTGTTTTCATTTCTTGCTTGGTTCTCTATTGATTTTTGTTGTATTTCATGAACAAAGTTAGTGCTCGTTGTTCCCTTAGGGCTTCTCTAAATTGTTCGTTTTGTTTGTCTTCATCTATTGTGTCTGATGCATCCCAAAAATTTTCACAAATAAACCAATGCATTATGGGATCTTGATGAACCTCGTATATAAGAATGTGATTCAAACCCATTTATATTTAGGAGGGGAAATGATTTGATTTTTTTGGGTTTGATGGTTATTTTTCAAAATCTATTGAGTGTTCAATTGTGATTCAACCAGAATAGTAAGTTGTACCAACACTTGTGTTTCGAATGGGACAATCATTTTTATCAAGGATTGTGTTTCAACTGATTTATCCGAAAAATCAACTAATGTTTGAGACTCCTTTCATTCTTTAATTACTTCAGCTTCTATTCTTGGGAACCCTTGATCTATATATTCAATGAACTGCCTCTAGCTTGAGGTTGCGTTGATTCATAACAACTATTCATTGGATTAGTGTCTTCTTTTACAGTTAACAAAATCAACAAGGGGGGAGCATCAATGACATCCTTGATGTGCAGCAGAATCTTTTTGTCTCGTTGATTTCCTACCCAACTTTGGTCCATTGGGGGAATCTCAATTAAAAATGGATCTCTCAAATTTCCTTGGCTATCTCTTCGATCCCATACCAAGAACGTTTTTGGTTCATTATGAATTCTTTGATAAATTAATTTTCATATTTGGGGATGTTCTTGTTCTTGAATTGAATATCTCCATAATCCAGGTCCCAATTTTTCCACGTCCATGATTTCACCCTCATCTTCAAGTTGAAGGGTGCTCATTGTTTTCTCAACCAATTGCAAGCCCTCATTCCTTATAGAAACCATTAGGGATTCCTCTATTACCAAATCTGGTTGGTCGCTTCCAAACTCAAATTTCTCACATGCTCCAGTGATCTACAACTCTTGGGGTTTCTCAAAACTCAACTTCCTTGGATGATGCACATTATACATCTATTCTCTTTATTTCTTCCATTTGTTCCATTCTATCTTTTGAAGGTCGACTTAAGGCTTGTAATATTGCATTCTTGTAGTTCTTCTTTCTATCTCTTTGTCTATTGTGTACTCTCATTTCTTTTTTATTAAATTCCTTATGGTTATTAGTGTAATTAATTGCTTGGCACAATCAACTATGTTTATTTAGGAATCACAATGACAATGTCCCCACAACACCAAGCTTGACTACTCTTGGTCAATGTAGTTGAAAGCCATTGTCTTATTCATTTCTTTAAAAAATAATCCCATGATTCTCGCGTATCCTTGCAATCATCTTGTAGAAATTTCTCCCAATATTTTTTTTTCTTTTCCAATTCTATGTTTAGTGGAGGTGGTATAAGAAGTGGCTAGTGTTCCAAAATATGGCCGACACCTCTATCTAACAAGAATTTATGTAGCAGGTTTGGTATGGTGCAAATGAACCCATCACGAAAATCGTTGTAGAATCAATCTTTTATTTTAGCGACTCATGTTTTTTCCTCAAGTGATTATTCTTCACAATAGTTGTCGGTGTTTTTTTCAACCTTGTCATGTAAGTTTGTTTGACCCCCAATGATCAGATTAGACATCAATCATTCATTGTTTGTTAGTTTGTTCGTTATTAGATATGTTGATGCGTTTTTTAATTTCTTTGTGATATGGATTGGATAATTATATTATTTTTCATCTATCTCACTACTTTTTGGGTGGAAAAATTGGAGGAATTGGCTTGTAGGTTCATTTCGGTGGCTAGTCCAAATATGGAAGTTTGGGTCCAAAAAACAATCAGAAATATTTTGGAGCCATTTGAGCCATCAAACGACCTTTTTTGGTCCAAACCTTAGAGTGGAGAAATATTTTAAATTCTACATGTCAATACCTCTCCAATGATGTATATTGTTTGTCAATCGGAGTTCGTATGAGAAAGTTATGCCTCCCGCAAGTTGACCTACCATATTGATCACCATGGTGTGAGTGGATGCCACGTCACTTCCATTACTTAGACATGTGGGGCTAGCCACATAATGGATATTATAAGAAAATTCTAGAAGGTCCAAAACCTTATCACAATTGAAGTTTGAGGAGGCAAAAATCCTATGCCTAGATGGCTATCGGGCTATGTTAAAAACTGAGCCACTAGGAAGAGAAGGGGTTTGATTCTTTTGCATTGTATCTTGTTCCATAGCTAAGCATAACATATGATATTTTTATTCTGTGAGTATAACAAAGGGGCAGAGATTCTGTAGTAGCCATGTAGGCCATAGTTCAAAGGAAACTCCATAGAGAGTGCCTCTTTCTTTGTACTTGCAACATTTTCTATACCAGAGAAAAGAGAGCAGAGCAGCCTCACCTTCTAGCTGAGTTTTCTCCATATTGGGTTTATCAGGTCATACCTTTTGTTTATTTGTGAATAGTGTGAATGTCTTTTATTGTTATCTATTTTCTGCATTATATTTATTTGATCAACAACTAAATATTTTGGAGATATAGAGGACATTAACCTCCATAGTGAAGATTTTAGTATTTTATTATATCTATTGTGATGAACTATTCCAGTGAAATATCCATGACAATTTACAGATCATATTGATACCATAGTAGGTTTATATTTTGAGTATTTGTGGGAAGTTGCAGGATCCAAGAATCAATCTAAAGAGATCTAGCAAAAGAGACATTTGAGGGTTGGAAGCGCAAGTTGCTGACATCATTCGCAATATGAACCTCCTCATGGAAGATCTAGAAAACAATATCAAACCATTCCTAGATGATGGAGGATCTAACTCAGAGAAAAGATCATAGGGAGAATTGGAAGATCGAGAAGACTTAGGAAAGGAGTCATGGAAATAATACAAGAAAGAGAAACCAAGTTCGAGTGTCGTGAACCCTTCACAATCCCGATTCAATATGGAAGCAAAATTGAACATAAATCCATATCAAGGTGATATCGGTGTATTAAAGTCGAATCATTGGTTTTAACAACTAGAAGTTTATTTTATCATTCACCATATAGATGAAGAGTAGAAGATTTCAATTTCTAGATTGAAGTTAAAGGGCCACGCTTTAACCTGGTGGGAAATCCACATGAAAACACTTAGGCCAGAGAGTGATCCACCAATAAATAGATGGGAGGACTTCAAAACACTCAAGTCCCAATTATAACCTATCAGGTATGTAGAGGACCAATGGATCCATTGGCACTAATTCATGTAGAGGTGAGGGTAGAGTGTACAACAATAGACCAATGAGTTCAGAAAGATGGCCATGATGTTGGGTATCTATCCCAAGAACCTAGATGTACTCCTCAAGAATTTGGGGTCTTACATAGTCATCTATGAAAATAAGTGATGTTATTCAACCCAAGGACAACAAATGAGGCTTGTGTACAAGAAAAATACCTGGAAAACATAGGATATCACACACCTAAAACAGAGATTGTATGCAAAATTTATGACCCCAGGAAGTTGATGTATTAACTTACCCCAATGGGGCCCACATGAATTTTGGTGCTTCATCTCTTAGGGTTAGATTTTTGGATGTCTAGGGTCTTGGCATTCATGTTTATTGTAAAAAGGCCTTCAGAAGCTCAATGTACTCACCTTCTTGAGAATGAGCGTAGTCATTACATATCTTCTTAGAGATAAAGTTGCCACCATTCAAGCGAGGCTTGCACTCTATATTTTTACAGTCTCTGTACATGTATTTCATTAATAGAAATCATGCATTGTTGTATTTCTCTGTTTCTAGAAATATTTATGTTTATTTCATTATAATATCTATGCTTTCATTTCATTCCGAAAATAATCTAGATCAGTGGTATCAGAGCAGGATGCTCTTGATCGTTTTTCAATACATGTCCCTGAAGAGGTTTGAGTATATAAAGTTGGGTCTCGAGCTTGTCTCTCTTGAGGAAAATCACTCTTGCAAACCCAAGAGACCCTCCATGGTAGAAGAAAAGAAAAGCAATGATGCATAAGATTCTATCAACCCGTTGCTTGAGAAAGCTCTTACATGACAGAGGGATGAAATGATGGAGAATATTTCCCACATCCTTCAATGCCTTTCGATAGAAACATGAACATATTCATCAAGAGACCACTTTGGAGGAACCTCTCCCTTCAAGGTACAAGCTAATTTTGATATTCCCATATTTGAAGGTCAGATAGATGTGGATTCCCTAGAAAAATGGTTAAATATTCTAGAAGGTTATTTCTTTGTTAACAATTTTTCTGACAGGTAAAAGATCATCTTCACACTCCTCAAGGATCTCCTCCTTGTCAAACATTGGTGGGAAACTTACTGGGAGAAAAGTTCCACAGAGGAATTTGGAATATATGGGACCGAGCCCACTTGGGGTTTTTTGGTGGATGCAGTCAAGGAACAATATAACCCTGTTGATAACTATGAAGACCATTACATGAGATGGACCACAGTACGGAAAGAGAGGGGCCAAACGGTGTTGGAGTTCACAAATACTTTCCATACCTTGCACACCAATTTGGGTATCAAAGACTCTGAGAGACATCTGGTTTTGAAATACCATGGGGCTCTGCATAGGTACATCCAAACCGAAATGGATTTCCTAAACATATCATCACTGGGAGCTGCCTATCGATATGCTATCAAAATCGAGCATAAATTTTAGCACCAAAAAAATGTGACTTTCGGTCTGCAAATCCACAACAACCAAAGCATAGTAAAGACGACCCTAACCAATGGCCTCCTGATAACCAGTCCAAGACATATGAAAATAAGGGTAAGAGAAAGATAAAGAGTGACACTAGGAAGTTGTGCGACTTCCAAAAAATCCCCTAGCACAACACTGATGAATGTCGCTTAAAACAATAATTGTTGGTCGAGACCAAAGACAAGATTCGAACCCTGATTCAAAATCTAATCTAGAAAATAATGGAAAAAGGCAGATCATTGACGCATACCCCACTACTATGGTCGCGACCACAACAATTAAGACAAAAGAACCGACATATCCTGAAGAGGGGGAATGCCTCTCCCATTCACAGATGTGGCTGAAAGGGACCCCATTACATTTCATTGTTGATAGTGGAAGCTAGAAGAACCTCATCTCAGCTAAGGTCATCAAATAGTTGGGGTTATTGACAACACCACACCCATAGCCTTACAACATTGGGTGGCTTTGCCAGGGACGAGATCTCTGTGTGAGCCAACAGTGTCATTTGTCCTATGGCATCCATCCCTTCAAGGATGAGGTAGTGTGTGATGTTTCCCCTCTTGATGTGTGTGATTTTGTTTTGGGACAACCATATATGTGGAAATGTCATGTTGTTTATGAGTCTCGACCCCGTAGTGTCATTATTACTCTGAGGGGTCAGCTCTACAGGATACCAGAGAACGTTTCGACTATTGTTCCACCAAAAAAGTGTTGCAAGGTAATATATCATACTGCTAAATTTAGCCTCTTCACAATATGTTCAAAGGATGAACATAAGGCCATTATAACCACTACAACCTCAACACCTTCTATCCAATAAAAGCAGATTGCAGAAGGGAAAGGAGATATTTCTTATTCACCTATGATGGTGCTTACACAATGCCCCGTCAATCCAAGATACAATAGGTTGGTGGAACATATTCAACCATGCCAGCAACAGGTTCGTGACAACCTTCCATAGACCAAGCAACACAACTTCTCTAGTAAGGCAAGCAACTCATCAAGATTCAGATTCAGCAAATGATTTCCCCTCTTCCCCGAGAACTCAACCCAATGGATACCATTGCTTCCTAAGGGGGAAGGACTGATCTAGGTGGATATTGGTGGCCACCCACCTGTTCCAAATTCCACTTGGCTCATCTTGACAGTTTTCAGTTTAGCATGTTTCTCTGTAATGGTGACATCTCTTTGTAACTATGGGTTAAGCACTTTTGGGGCTATCTTGAATCCCTACACAATATCCAGGTGGATATTAGTGGCCATATGCTTATTCCACCTGGCTTATTTTGGCAGTTTTCATGTCAGTACATCATTTTGTACTTATGGGGTGGTTTTGAGGCCCTAAACAACATTTTTTGTGCTTGACACATTCAAACTAGTGATAGAGTCAAAGTTTGATGGCATAACGTGTAGCTATCAAAAGGACCTTTCAAACAGGCTATCGCATGCTTAAAAGGGAGATCATATGTAAAAGTTAAGACCCCAGGAAGTTGATGTACTAACTTACCCCAACAGGGCCCACATGACTTTTGGTGTCTCATCTCATAGGGTTAGGTTTTTGGATGTTTAGGGTTTTGGCATTCATTTTTATTATAAAAAGGACTTCAAAGCCTCATTGTACTCAGCTTCTTGCGAATGAGCATAGGCGTCACATCTCTTCTTATAGATAAAGCTGCCACCATTCAAGCGAGTCTTGCACTCTGTACATTTCTTTCATTAAAAGAAATGATGTATTGTTGTATTTCTTTGTTTCTGAAAATATTTATGTGTATTTCATTATAATATCTCTGCTTTCATTTCATTCCAAAAATAATCTAGATCATTAACTCCTGTGTTAGAGGAGATTCTCAACTATACTTATACAAAATTGGGTTTTGTACTCCCTATGTTAGACTTCTAGGTTTGTTTTTAGGCCTTGGAGAAATTAGCTTTCCAATCTATACCAAGGCCCTAGCCCGAACTAGTTTGTTTACCCTAGTAAAATGAAAATGTCTAATTGATTTTAGTTAGTGTTCATTTTATAGGATTTTATTTACTCAAAAAGGGTGACAAGTGAAACTGTGTGGTGTTTGGATGGACTGAATAGAAAAAACACTTAAGAACACAAATGTAAAATTCAATTCTTCACTAAAAATATGAGTGTCAACAACGCTTCAAAATTGAATAAAAGAAAACTCTTTCTTTTTTATATACAAAATGCAACTTTTCTTTTAGATGAAATGCACTTACTAATGCAACTTTCAAATGCAATACAACTAACAAGATTTTGGAATTCTTTTCATCAAAGCTATATAAACAAAATCTTTTTCTTTTTTTAAGTATGGAAATGCAAACTGAAAATTAACAAGCACTATAAGAGAAGAAAGAAAAATATCTTTTTCTTTTTTTAAGTATGGAAATGCAAACTGAAAATTAACAAGCACTATAAGAGAAGAAAGAAAAATATAAAAGCTTTTATTTTGAGCAAAATAAGGGAAAAGGATGAAGAAGAAATACAAACCTTACTTTCTCATTTTTATTTTTTTTTGCTTTTCTTGTTTAAAAACTAAAAGGAATAAGAAAGATATGAACAAACAAAATTTTCTCATTAATGCTATCAAGAAACAACAAAACGAAAGATGAAAAGACTTCAAACCGATAAGGACTCATCAGAGACAACAATGAAATCAAATCTTGGACAAAAAGGCCTCAAAAAGTAACTTTCCAAAATACCTCTAGAAACAAGAATGATCCAACAATGGGAAAGAACATATATATTTCGTTTTCTTTATATAATCCAAAGAAAATTACCACGGGACTTAGTAAACAACTAGAAAAAAGTATAAACAAGAACCAACACATGTCCAAGCAACCTCAAGTCGGAAAAATTTATTAAAAAATATTTCTAAGATGATGTATGTGATTGTCAACAAAGGGACCCACATACACACGACTACATACACTGGAAAGCACATGTATGTACGTGACTTTCTCAACTATGGCTTGTGTATGTGCTACAAAAACTCCAAAAATAAGGAAGGAGACAAGACAAGTGGCTCAAATGAAAAGGGAAAAGACTCTCATGACTGTAAACTATCGATTCAAGTGCCAATTAACAGTTTAAGGTAAAAGAAAAACAAATGAACCAAGAAAACACAAAACTAAATCCAAAAGAAATCCCACTAGGGAAAGATCCCCAGTATGGTCGCCAGTTCTTATTTTAGGGAAAAACCCCTACAGTAGTGAGATATACTGCAGCATACCTATGACCATATATAAAGTGCTTTCCAGACATAATACAAAACTGAGATAAAATAACTGAATTTCACAAGAATAACTAACTTGTTGAGAAAGGGGAAATCTGACTCACAAGGATCCAAACATTTGGTGTCGTTTATGATTGATGGATTTCTTTTGCTCCTTCCCAATGGTTTCTGTGCAACCTGCAAAAATCATAATAAAATATATCTATACAGAGAGGTAGTTATAGTAATAACTACCTGTTATTTATATTTAAAGTAATGGAAAATGAAAAAGAAATTAGTATTCTACTAAAATGTATGCAAAGATATTACAAATATGAACAACAATGACACAAGATACTTCGAAAGAACGAATTTTATGTGTTATTAATGAAAAAAAGAAGCAAAGTAGTTATAACTTATACGTTCTCGATGAGGTGCTTCCCTATCGAAAGAGATCTTAGATTCCTCCACCACGACTCCTACTATACAGACGTTCCTGACATTGAAATCACCACAGGCCCAAAGAGGTGTGTAGGGAGACACTCTTGGCCAGAAAAGGTTGGTGATCAAAGGGAAACTGGAAACAAGGGTTTCAAGATCAAGAAAGAACAACAACAACGATCAAATGGGCTTACACACTCAACAAAAATGCTTGAGTGATTTCTTGAATGTGCAAAGTATCATTAGCTTTCTCCATGCGGAAAATGTTACTTTTATGCAGTCTCTAGTTAGTTAAAGACCGTTGAGTACGGGAAAAATGAGTTATACAACTAACCAATCCTGTAACTTGTCATTAACTTGGGCATAATTATATTGTTTTGAAAATGTATGTGGGTAGCCCTTAAGAAGCACACATGTACACTGGTAGCATAACTTTTAGGGAGCGTACATCATTCAAAAGTTTTTTAGAAGGTCTAAAGGAGGTATGGGGAATAGTTTCCTATAAGGAGGATAAGGATAAGGCCAATAAGAGCATCAAATATTTAGAGGCGACATTTGATGCTATAACAACATTGCGTCAAGAGAGCGGCCAAACAATGCCAGATTTCACAAATACTTCCATAACTTGCACACCAATATGGGTATCAAAGAAATTGAGTAGCGTCTAGTTCTAAAATACCAAGGGGCTCTACACAGGTACATCCAAACATAAATGGAGTTCCTTGAAATCTCACCACTGGGAGTCGCTTAATGATATGTTGTCAAAATCAAGTAGAAATTTAAGCAACATAATAAGCAAGAGTTCAGGTATGCAAATCCACAACAACCGAAGTATGGTAAAGGAACCCCTAACTCATAGAAAATCCAACCTCAAGACAATCAATTCAATCTCCAGGAAAAGAAGGTTAACAAGAAGATGAAGAAGGACATTGGAAAGTGGTGTGACTTCCACTAAATCCCTTGGCACAATATTGATGAATTTCACTCGAAATAGTCATTAGTGGCCGATCTCAAGGCAAAAGAGTTAAGTACTGACTCAGAATCTGATTCAGAAAAAAATAAAAGGAAACAGATTAACGATGAAGAACCCACTTCTACCTTTGTGACCACAACAATCCAACCAGAAGAAGCACATGAGCATGAGGAGGTGGAACAACTCTTCCATTCACAAATGTTGGTGAAGGGGACCCCATTGTAGTTTATTGTTGATAGTAGAAGCAAAAATAACCTAATCTTAGCAGAGGTCGTCAAGCAGTTGGATTTCCTGACAACACTACACCCATAACCATACAACATCGACTAGCTTTGTCGTGGACAAGATCTATACATCAACCAACAGTGCCTTATGTCCTATGACATCAATCCCATTCAAGGATGAGGTATTTTGTGATGTTGTCCCACTAGAAATCTATGTTTTCCTTTTAGGCCAACCATATATGTGGAAGCATCATGTTGTTTATGAGGCTCAACCCTGTAGTGTCATTGTTACTCTGGGAGGTCAACTCTATAGGGTACTAGAGGTAGCTCTAACTATTATCTTGGAAAAATAGTTCCGCAAAGTATCTCTCAGACTACAAAGTTTAACCTCTTCACGATTCACTCAGAAGGAAATTATGACCACTACAACCTCGGCCCAATACCTTTCTATCTAACAGAAGTAGGTCGAAAATATTGTAGATGAGCACACATATATTCTTGCTTCACATGTGAGGGTGCCTCCACACTACCCAATCAAGCTAAGTTATAATAGATCCATTCATGACTATATTGGCCACAACCCTTTTTAGGTGTTTTTGGGGTTCCAACCATTATCCCTCATTGATATATCTCTTCATGTTGCATCTTCACCAACAGAGTCCTCTCACACTCATGCCAAGTAAAATCATGTAGCTAGATTGGTTGAACAGATCCAACCCCTCCAACAACAACTTCATGACATCCTTCAATAAGTTAATGCCAAGTACAAACATGACAACTTCTTCAACAAGGAAAGCAACTCACTAAGTTTCAAATTTAGCAAAAGCTTCCCCATCTCCCACTGGAAATTGACGCAACAGGGACCATTGCTTCCTAAAGGTAGAGGAATTATCTATATGGATATCGGTGGCTACCCATCTATTCCACTAGCTCAAAACAAAATTTTCCACCTTGGTAGTTTTCTACTGTTTTTTCAGGTCCTTAACTTTTCGGTCCATTTTGAGGCCCTAAATGACACTTTTTTTACCTTTCTATCTAGGAGAAGCAAGTTGACAACATTGTAGAAGAGCACAAAGATATTCTTGCTTCACCTACAAGGGTTCCTCTACATTTCCCAATCAAGCAAAGCTATAAATGATCCCTTCATAGCTCTATTGGTCACAACCCTTTTTCAGGTGTGCTTGGGGTTCCAACCATTAGCCCCCATTGATATAGCTCTCCATGCTGCATCTTCACCAAAAGAGTCATCTCACAATCATACCAAGGTAGATCATGCAACTAGATTTTTTTAATGGATCCAATCCCTCCAATAATATGTTCATAACATACTTCAACAAGTTGATGCCAAGTACAAACACGACCTTCTTTAGCAAGGCAAACAACTCACAAAGGTTTAAATTCAACAAAATCTTCCCCATCTCCCACAGGAACTTGATGCAACCAGGACCATTGCTTCCTAAGAGGGAAGGAATGATCTAGGTGGATATTGATGGCCACCTGCCTAGTCCAATGGCTCAAAACACAATTTTCCACCTTGGTATTTTTCTATAGTTTTTTCGGGTCCTAAACTTCTAGGGTCGTTTTGAGGTCCTAAATGATGCTTTTTGGACATTCAATGCAGCAAGGTTGCCAATGGCATTCCCTGGTCCTAGCCAAAAGTTGTACTTCTCAGCTAGACCTTTCCAATAGTATACCAAGCACCGCAAACATAGATCGTATGCAAAAGTTACACCCTAGGGAAGTTGACATATCAACTACCCCCATCAGGGCCAACAAACCTTTTGGTGTTTCATCTTCTAAGGTTAGGGTTTTGGACGTTTATGGTTTTATTGTTAATTATTTTATGTTAAAAAGGCCTTTTTAGCCTCAATGTAGACATCTTCTGAACACGCGTAGCCATCACATCTCTTCTTAGAGATAAGCTACTAGACGATTCTAGCAAGTTCAGTTCCCTATGTATTTTTACAGTTCCTGCAGATTTCATTCATTAATAGAAATTATGTATCAATATATCTCTGTGTTTCTTGCTATATGTTTTTTTGTTAAATATTTTACTTTATTTTGTTCTTAGCAAAATTTGGATCAATTATTAATTACATGAATAAGTTTACTCATGTTATTATACTTTGACACTTAACATGTCCTTATTAAATTTATCTTAAGAGATAAGAATGATGAACATATTTAAATTCTCTTCTTCACATTTGAGGTTTATTTAGTCCTTATCCTTCACATTAATGATTTAATTAGATCTTTTCCTCATTAAAAAAATAATGTGTCTGAGGATACTTCGTGATTAGCCTTGCTAAGAATGCCTAACCTCCCATTGCATTTATTGGATATTAATTCATTATAGGGTATAGAAATTTCCTTAAGAAAATTCCACTTTAGGAGTGTTGAAATGTAGTGAAAGCATATCACTACTTATGTTGACATCTATTCTAACATTAATTTCAACACAAGATTCTTGAAATATCAACCTTGTAAACAAATACTACACTTAGACCTAACCTCTTGATATGAATAGGTTGATTGGTTATGTAAGGATTACTTTGAAACATGATACAATGTAACACACTCTTGTCAAGAATCAAAAGTTGACCACAAAAAAAGCCATCGAAAAAACCCACTTCGTGGGATGTGGTAACGAAGGAACACCATCTTATCAAATAGAAATTACAACAATGACCTTGTAAGCAAATACTACACTTAGACCTAACCTCTTGATATGAATAGGTTGATTGGTTATGTAAGGATTACTTTGAAACATATACAATGTAACACACTCTTGTCAAGAATAAAAAATTGACTACAAAAAAAAGCCATCGAAAAAACCCACTTCGTGGGATGTGGTAACGAAGGAACATCATCTTATCAAATAGAAATTACAACAATGACCTTGTAAACAAACTACACTTAGACCTAACCTCTTGATATGAATAGGTTGATTGGTTATGTAAGGATTACTTTGAAACATGATACAATGTAACACACTCTTGTGAAGTATCAAAAGTTGACCACAAGAAAAAGCCATCGAAAAAACCCACTTCGTGGGATGTGGTAACGAAGGAACACCATCTTATCAAATAGAAATTACAACAATTCAATGGGCTCCTTCCATCCTAGACATTTTTCCATTGCAAGAAGGAGAAAAATGGGCTCCTTCCACCCCAGGGATTTTTCCATTGCAAGAAGGAGAAAAATGGGCTCCTTCCACCTAGGCGTGTATATATATATATAAAATTTTAAAAAAATATTAGACGAAAAACCAAATGTAATGTAACATGAGAATCTTAGCAGCCACACTAGAAAATAGCCTCAAATAATTGGAACTAAATTACCTTAATGTATCACTCATTCTATGAAGAAATAGAACTATTAAGTTTTTAACACATTATAATACACGAATTTAAATAAAAAAAAGTTTACTTCGTAATAAAAAAATTAAATTAGGAGAGCGATAAGGACTTGACTAAATGACATTTAAGGTTTTATAAGCAGAGTTACACAAATATAAAATTAATTTAAATTTGACGATGTAATAGGGTGCTTATTGTTCGCTATGAAACTAAGGGTGAATCACTGAATTTGGATGTGACTCGTGAGTCGTCCATGTAAATGTTATTTAACTTTGCTACAGTCGGAGAATCATTCTATTTTGGACTAATGTGGGTAGAATTGGAGAATCATTCTATTTTGGACTATTGTGGGAGTAACTGCTGCGCTACATTATTATAAAGTCAATCATTTTGTCCAGTGCTTTGTCTGGTGATTTACGATTTAATTATTGGTAGAATTTTTCTTTACCAATACATCTTATGAGGACACCACAAGTTCGAGCAGATGGGTTTTAAATATTATTAGGTTTAATAGCGACGGGACTTTCACTTTTCGTATGAGTGAACCTGGTTGCATCCAATGTTGGGTCCAGCTAGGCACGACCAATCTCGCGAGCTGCTCAGAACCCCGTCCAAGTTCACCATAATCCTGATGGCCATCGCCTGGTTCTTGTGCAGTTTTCCGGGAAGAAGGTGTCGGATCGGATGGCTGCATGGATTTCATCATCTGTAATGGGCGTTCTTGTGCAATAATTGCTTGCGAAAATTTCGTTGTTATGAGTCTTCTGTAGTGATAATAATGGCGATAACACAGCAGGAGAGAGTATAAGGACCATAGAAGTTAAAGATATTCGATGGATGGCCCTCCTTCTGCATAAGGAAAGAGAGACGAGTCCTTTCGGGTACAGTTGAAGAATTGGGGAAGCTTTGGGCCATTAGAGCGATAAAGAATTGGGGAAGAATATTTATTTATCAGTACGCTAAGCCGGAGAATGCTCTCATATTTTTCCACGGCTTTCTTGAACTTCCCGATCGGGAGTGTTGGCGACAGATCGCACCGCTAACAGA
>JZKD02S1747051.1:12638-29459 GCA_000966675.3 Picea glauca | reverse complement strand
ATTAAAGCTTATGTACATGCATAGTTCGTTGTAGGTTGCAAGTGTGTGGGTTAGGTGTGACCCACTTACACACCATAAGCTACACACAACCATTGTACCATATGTGACACATTTAGGAAGCACGCATATGTAAGGCATTGTGAGTGACACACATAAACGACACATTTAATAAACACAATTAAGTGCTGCACATAAGTAACTTATCATAAGAAACACACAAGAAACATACTCATGCATCATAAATTACTTATCATAAGAAACACACTCATGCACTATAAGATACACATTTAGTGACATGTCATAATTAATGCACCATAGGAAACACATATAGCTAGTGATCCATTGTAAGTGATACACCATGAAGCACATGCATCATAAACAATACATGTACAATTTATTTATTTTAATAAGTGTATTAAAAGTTCCTCATATGTATATGCAATTTTCAATGCGCAGGTTGTAAGGATGTGGATCATATTGTAAATGGGTTGGGTGTGACCCACCCATGCACCATAAGATATGCACAGAAGTGATGAAATTATTTGACTTGTATAAATGATGAAACATAAAAGACATGTCATAAGCGACACAAACAAGCAAAAACATATTGTAAATGACACACATAATTGAAGCACCATAAATCATGCACTTAAGTGACACGGTGGAGACATACCATAAATGACACACATAAGTGATAAATAAGATATCCACATGAGAAACAAACATAAGTGAGCAACACCATAAGTTATGTATATAAGTGATGCACCATAACAAGTGCATGTACATAGTGGTAGTAAACTTTGAGAAGTATTGTATGTCACCATTTCCACCTACATTTTAAGTCCTTGAAAACATCTTGATGTCTTATTACAAAATACACCATATACGTAAATACAAGTAAATAAAATAAAGTGAAGACACTAGAAGCTAGAATGTCGAGAGTTAGGTGTGTCTTAGTGGAAAATAGACTATTAACTTGTTGGGATTATATATGTTTTACATCAACACATTTTTTTACACATAATAACTCATTGGAAATATCTTGATGGAAACATTTTGATATTCAAAGGAGACACTAAGAAGATGGAATTGCATGAAAAATCAATGTTAACACAAATAGATTCTCTGCTAGGTTTTTTTTCTTGTCATATGGTTTACAACTTTCACTCTCTGCTACACTCGACCACCCTGGGCCTGGGCTAGACATGGATCCCCCAGAGGGAGGGCCATGAGGTGTCTCCTATAGCTAGGTCGTTTCACATGATACAAAAGGTGGTGGCTTCTGTCGATCATACTTAGAACCTCCCTTGACATTCGCTCTCAACTTTTCTTTGAGGGAGCCGCAAAAGAAAAAGCTATGGAGATTGGTCCTAGACTAGATCATGAAAAAGTGGCTCATCCATGGGAACCTAGAAAATGAATTCCTAAACTGTTGTTGGCACCAAAATATGTGGTTAGCACTCCCAGAATCGAGATAAAAAACAATATATGAGGGACTATGCTTTGGTGGGAAAATTAATAGACCTTTGGCCTTCTGAGCATGATCTAGTGAAGTGGATACACCAGTAGTGGAAACCCAAAGGACATTATGACCTACAACTGGGCTCTAAGGGATTTTTAACCATCATCTTTCACAATCTAGAAGAATGAAACCATGTCTTCGATGAAGGACCATACTTGTTTAACTCATCCATCCTCTTCCTACACCTTTAGAAGGATAAGTTTATCCCCGAAAAAGAATATTTTGTGCATGCCCCGGTCTGGATCTGAATCTATTCCATGCCATAGGAGTTCTGGTTAGAGGATATCCTTGCAGGTATTGGAAACACCATTGGGGTCTATTTCAAGTCATATGAGGCCACCAAACAGAGAAGGTACACATCCTATGTTCGCATTTGTGTCTATCTTAACATTCCCAAACCTTTCCTGGATGCATTTCCCTAGAATACCATGAGGAGGAATGGTCCCAAAATATCGACTACGAGAACATACCTTTACGATGTAGAAAATGCAATGAGCACAGACATATCTTCAAATATTTCCCTCTTAATGCCGCGAGAAAGGTCGAAATACATGAAGAAAGAAAGTCAAAAGATGGCCTTACCCAAGTGGTTGGTCAACGCCATCGAACTACCAAGAAAATGACAACATGTGCAATGAAGGAACCGTCTGCTAGTAATTCCTTTAATGCTATTCAACAAATTCCAGAGAACATGGATGAATCATAGATTCCCCCCTAAGAAGATACAATACAACACAACCCAAAAGTAAAATTGGTAGGTCTCTCTTATCCCCTCTTCTCATACCAAAGATAGTGAAGATTCTGACCTAGAGGAAGGAGAAGTACAAATGGACCTAGATGAACATGAACTGGCAAGAGTGGATGTGGTACATATTGAGAAATATTATCGTAAACAAGAACTCTATACCACCCCTCAAGATCAATTGTGCAAAATTCACAAGGTTTTTCTCAACACATAAGCAGGCTCCTATGCTAGGTCCAACTCCAGACTGGGTATTCATCAAAGCCAAAAGAAAGATCAGCGCAAAATTTTGAAGGATGAAAATAAAAGAGGTAGAAAATCCACCCAGTAGATCATACAGGACATTGGGCACTTCATGGTGAACTCAAGTTATATTTAGCTTATATCTGAGAGCTTTCCCCCTCTCCCTCCCCCACCCTCATCACGAAGCTCGTCTCATGGAATAGTCACAGACTTAATGGTCGTAGAAAGCAATGACTTCTACAATATCGTATCATAGCAGAACAACCTGACATTATGTTCCTACAACAAATGGAACAAATCCTTTCATGATGTTGGAGGTAAGGGAGAATGATGAGCATTGATGAAAAAGGCATAACCAAAGGTCTGGATATCCTCTGGAACTCAAGCTCTATGCTCATGGAAAACTTCTTTACTACTAGATGGACCATCACGGCGTAATTCCAAGTCATCGACTCCAACAAACCGAGATTCCTCACCAATTTTTATGGCCTCACCACTCACAGGGATAAGCTCCCCTTCCTACAAAATATGGACTGGCTCGGAACCATCATCAGATATCGAATATGGATACTGGGCGGTGACTTCAAAATGATATGCAATATCGAAGAAAAAATAAGAGGGATTCAAAGACTTGATGGTGAAAGCAATCACCTTCAATCCTTAATCAACAAGTGAAGCCTCATTGACCTTGAAACCCACAATGGTCTCTTCACATGGTTGAACCAGAGTTCATGCTCCCAGCAGGTCACGTGCCTTCTAGACCACTTCCTCATCTCGAATCCTCTCATGCTGGATGTGATCTCACTGGATACTTCTATCCTAGACGCCTCAGTCTCAAATCATTGGCCTATTAAGCTCTAGGTGGATATTCTCGGCTCCCCTCGGTGAAAGCCTTTTAGATTTGAGAAATTTTGGCTCACTCATCTTCAATTCCAATCCATGGACCCTACTTGGTGGAAGGAATTTTCCATCCCTCACGGCTCCCTAATGTATTGTTTTCAACATAGATTAAAAAAATCTAAGCAACGCCTCAAGATGTGGAACAAAAAGAACTTTGGAAACATCTTTGAATCCAAAAGGAACTTGAATGATCAAATGAAGCTCCTCTAACTTCAAATTAAAAACCAAGGTCTCAGAGAGAAACTCAAGGAGCAGGAAAACATGCTAAAAAAATAGATGGATGAAAGGCATTCACAAGAAGAAATCTTGTAGAGGAAGAAATATAGGATCCAATGGCTTAAAGAGGGTGAAACAAATACCAAGTTCTTTCATCTCTCAATGATCCATCGCATGAACATAAATCGTATCTCACGCCTAGTTTTTTATCAAGGCCACATCCTCCAAACTATGATGATTTTGAAAAGGAACTGGTCTCCTACTTCCAATATCTACTATCAGAACCCAAGGGTGACATATCACCTTCCATTGAAAGAATCACTCAACACATACCATCCAACATAAATCGGGAACAAAACAAATCCCTGATGAGACCGATAGAAGTGAATCAAGCACTCCATGACACTCCATATGGAAAATATTATGGACCGACAACTTCATGGAAGATTTTTTTCATAACTGTTGGCCCATGATTCGGGAGGAGGTATGGGAACTCATTGACAACTCATGTAAAATTGGTGAAGTTCTCCCTGCTCTCAATGAAATCTTCCTTACCCTCATCCCTAAAGAAGAGTGAGTTACTCACCCTAATCAGTTCCATCCTATTTCTCTTTGTAATGTCATTTACAAACTTGTCACAAAGGTGATCGCTTGTTACCTCAAACCCCTGTGTCCTTTCATCATTTTTCCCGAACAATCAGGCTATTTCAAAGGAAGGAAAATTATTGACAATGTCATCCTGGCCCATGATGCCATCCACTCCCTTCAAAGCATGGGTATTCTAGGTATGCTCTTATAGTTATACCTTTCCAAAGATTTTAATAAGTTAAGTCAGGCCTATATGGAATCTACTCTCCTTGCTTCTGGTTTTTCTCCTACCTGGGTAAACTAGATACTTAGCCTTGCATCCTTTGCATTGTTTTCCATCTTGATCAACGGTGTCCCCTCCCACCCATTCTCCCCGTCTTGAAGAATCAGATAAGGGGATCCTCTATCCCCTTTCCTTTTTATCATGATGGAGGAAGGTTTAAGCCAGATCATCAAAGCAGCCATTGTTGACAGATATTTAGTAAGGATCCTCCTCCATGGCATTGATCCTCTCGTCTCCCAAAACCAGTTTGTCTATGATACCTTAATGATGGGTTCCTCAACTATTCGTGAAGCCCATCGAATTATCCACCTTCTCTAGAACCTTTGTGACACCTCTGAAATGGATATCAATCGAGACAAATCTCAGATCTTCTTTTTTAACACTCCACTCCCTGTCTAACTACACATCACTAACCTCCTAGGATTTTCACGCAACTCCCTCCCATCCAAATACCTTGGTATTCCCCTCACTGACAAAACTCTACAGAATAGATATTGGGAAGGAATTATTTATTCCTTGGTTAAAATACTTTCCTCTTGGATACTCACTCCCTCAACTTCCCAAGTCGCCTCATCCTCCTCAATTATGTTTTGCAAGCCATGCTCACTTATTATTTCTCAGCTCTTGCGGCTCCTAGTTTTGTTCTAACTGCCATCAAAAATTTGTAAAGGAAATTTCTTTGGCAGGGTGCAAAGACAGGACAACAAGGGGCCCTAATCATTTTGGAAGATCTCTGTAAACCAAAGCTAATAGGTACAATCTTAGGCTTCGAGACCCTGCCACTCTGAACCAAGTCCTTAGTGACAAGATTTGGTGGCACTGGCTTAAGAGCCCAACTAATATTTGGGACCAAATTTGGTGACAAAAGTATACTCCACACATTGTAGAAAAAAAATTGATCAGATGGAACAAGCACAAACCTGGCTCCTTGATTTGGAGTACAGCTAAGAAAAAAAACTCCTTGATCTATGATCACACTTTCTAAGAAGTGAGAAATGTTATAACCACATCCTTTTTGCATGACTCTTGGCAAAAAATTCCTTCCTTGGCGCATGAACCTCTTGTCGAATATTTCCTTTCCCCCACGAGTCAATCGGGCCTAGAATCTGTTTCGGACTACTGGCAAGAGGACCCCCATAGTGCCACCTATAATCTCTAAAAATACTCAAGGGAGGACCTCGATATTCCAGAGAACGTGGATCTTCAACCTTGGCATGAGGCGAGTAATTCCAGAAGAATCCAAATAATTCAGGGAGAGGACATATTACAGTGGGGGAACACATCGTGGGGCATCTTCACTATCCCAGAAGATTATAGTCTCAAGGCATCCTTCCAAATTCTCCCACAGGAGCAGGTCTGGACGGAAATATGGTAGGGAAAGCTTTGACCCAAAATTAGCATCCTTAGCTGGGATAATCTTATGATGTTAGGATTTATAGGTCCTTCCATCTTCCCACTTTGCCTTGGGGAAGCCAAAAATCAAAATCATCTCCTTAAGCTCTACTTCTATAGTTCTCAGATATGGGACCAAAGTGAAATCGTCATGTGTACAATGGATAACAATTGAGAAGGCATCAAAGATACTATAGAAGGATGGAGAGATACAACATTTCTCTCTCCCATCCTCAACTGCATATGGAAACTCTTTCCTAGTTTCATTCTCTAGCATCTTTGGAAAGAACGAAATAGACACATTTTTCAATCCACACAACTTGAATGGAAGTAAGTTTGGAAACAAATTCAAGACAACATCATCGAAGCTATCCATTTGCAACACTAGAAGGAGGATGGCATGATCTGATCTCTACATGAAAAACATATCCTCGACAACTGGAATATCAACTTCAACCACTCTCCTTCTAGGGTTTTGCAACGATCACCTGCCCTAGGTAGCCCTTCCAATTGGTCACCTCTGCCTCCAGGATTTACCAAGCTAAATTTTGATGGAGCGTCCAAAGGTAATCTAGGTGCTTTTGGTTTTGGAGTGGTCTTCTTAAATGACCAGGAAATCATTACTCTTATCTATGTTGGAAGTATTAGGAATAATTCTAATAATTATGCAGAGCTTTGGGGACCTCTAAAAGGTCTATATATCACACAAGAACACAAATATCATCAATTTATTTTTGAAAGGGACTCCCAAATCATTCTCATCCTGTTTACATAAATTCTTAATGGGGTGGACCCTGAAAACAAATTCCCCTTGTTGGTGCCTCACAAATGGCCTTAATTCCATAAAAACTTTGGTCCATCCTAGCATAACTCTCATCCCCTCACACATTTGATGGAAAGCGAATCAGATAGATGACAAACTAAAAAATATCGGGGTGGAGCAAGATGTACTAGATCTTCTCTATACGTCCTCTACCCACATAGAACATCTGATTCTCTAGGATTGCATTTCTCTAGCTCTCAGCTCAAACATTCCCCTCGATTAGGGTGTCAGCAAGTTCTGCATGTACAAGGGAGAGAGTGGTACTTTCCAGGACAACAATGACCATGTGAAGGACACCTATCATTCCCCTCTACATTTACTTCCCCCCTTGATGATTGCCTTTGACAATCACTTCTCGAGGCATTGGATTCATTGCTCCTGGGTGCCAGCCTCTGCGATTTCATTCTAGCGATGGATGAAAAACTCATCCCATCACCTTAGCGCTTGTACAACCCTCTACTTTGGTTATTTTGGCATGCTACTTCTCATCGGCTGGACCATAATGCTTCTCCAGTTCCCGCTGAGAAACACTCTATGTTTTGACTTAGACTCTTGTGTTGGTTCTCTGCTCCCCTGTTGGAATTATCCGATTTACCCGCCTCTGTTGCATTTCCTTCCTCCTCACTCCTACTGGTTATGCCTCTCCTTTGAGGGGAACCAAAGCGAGGCCCCTTATGATATCATACCTACAGGTGCATGGCTAATCGAGTTCCTCCTGTTGTTTTGCATCAGCCACCAAGCTCATCGACCTCCTTCTCCTTCCTGTAATCCTCTAGTTTGTGCAGCCTTTCCCCCTTGTCTTCTCCATGGGCATGCTGAGTGGAATGGTTTGATCATTAGTATCACTCTTTGGGTTTCACCCCAGGCACAATCTAGGATTTGGCTTCTTCATCGCAAAATTCCATGGTCCCTTCAGCACCTCCACCTGATCTTTCAACCTCAATTCCACCACCCTCTCCCCCTTGGCATCCCTTTGGTGGAATCCCCCACCTTTCCCCTTTGGTGGATCCCCCTACCCCCTTGGAGGAGCCCCCTCGTCATCCCCATTCATGTTCGGACAACGCCTCATGTTCTTGTATTCTCACTTTTTGGGAGATATTACATGACCTGGTCTTTGTAGTTAGAAAGGATGTGTACGACTTGCGATTTTGCATGG
Source organism: Picea glauca (assembly GCA_000966675.3). Taxonomy (NCBI): domain Eukaryota; kingdom Viridiplantae; phylum Streptophyta; class Pinopsida; order Pinales; family Pinaceae; genus Picea; species Picea glauca. The sequence goes on along the minus strand of JZKD02S1747051.1, from coordinate 21,594 downwards.
ATAACATGGACAGGCGAGGGGACATAATTGAATCTATGCTTACAACTTTTCTTAGCTACATGCACTCTCCAAGTCTGGCAACCAATACCCCTACGAATTCAGTGGCAATCCCTGCTTCAAGCTTCCAGGTGGCGACACTGAGAGACATCGTGTCGAAGGATGACCACCATCCCAACCCTCATTTATTCGCATGAGAATAGGTGTCATTTCTTATTCTTTTTTTTGTCAATCAATTTTGAATCCCAATGACTATTCTCGGGCCTTGCATGGCACCTTGCATAGACAATCGAGTTTGAATTTCTATAGAAAATTTATTTTGGTCATTCAATATTCTATGATAGACCGACTAAATCGGTTTCCCTACTAGGAGATTCAGACCAACCAATTTAATTTTCTTGTTCATTATTTTTGATAGACTGGTTGAATTGGTTTCCCCACTAGGCAATTCAGACCAAACAAAACTCTAGCATGACAACTAATATTGTAAATTATGTTTCTGAGAAGTAATATATAGATTCTTACTTAAAAAAAAARAAAGTATKTTATGTTAATATTAGAATGTAAACAAGGATGTTTGTGAAGAATTGAATAAGAAAAAAAAGATATAAATRAAACAAAAGAATCMTAATTGAGATGAAAAAGGGGAGAAKAAAAATGTAGAAATGGAAATAAAGAGAGACACAAAAAGGAWTGTGTCCTAAATGTACTTTTCCTACTCCATTGGATGTAAAACAAGATGTTATATGCATGTATTGTAGTAGAGTATAGTTATCAAATCTACACAAATCAATMATTAACATTAATGTTGTGAGATATATTGTGTATATCATGTGTTTGGAACCAACATAAAATCATACAACATTTTAGAGGCATTCCAAATGAWTTCRGGAAATTTTTATGAATTACCCTGTTAAAGTTTGRGACATTTCGATGGAATYGAAACAAAATTTTGAAYAGATAAGTTGATTTTTCARGACAATKTTGAATAAATTACTAGCCAAATCTAAAATTTACCACAAGTAATGATCATCTTTCAAATTGGGTTAAGTTGTGATTACCATATTACAATTCTAAAATACATACAMATTTAGTCACTTAATCTTTGTGTATAATAGTTTTTCCATCGCACCTAAAACACTTCAATGGTGTATTTTTTTATGTCTTTGCAACTATCTTTCCACAAAATATTATGAATTTGTAAAAAATTGCCTATGTTCTTCATAAAAAGGAATATCAAAAAAATCTAGCATGTGATAGGGAAACAAAATTATAATGAAAATGAGCAAAATATGATTTGTACCCATAAACGTGGTAGTCAATAATGCACATTAATACCTTGAGAGGACCATAACTAATAGTTGTCATTTTACTTCTAATTAACTCTCAACACGTGGTCTCTTAACTATAAGTACTTCTCCAACCATTATAATAATAATAATAATAATCTATTTTTAAGGTCATGGCCAAGCGAGACACCAAATTGGTGTATGAGACCCCCTTGTTTGTGGGACAAGGGAACCCCCCTCTGCTAGATGATTTGACTGGTAAAGTCTACAGAGGTATATATACCCTACCCTTGTCTCATGTATTTTTTATTTTCTTAAGCAATTCGTAATAACACCACTGTAATCAAAATAAACGTTATTAATAATGTCACTGTAATCAAAACAAACGTTATTAATAACGTCACTATAATCAAAATAAACATTATTAGGGAATTTGTATTAACTATAAGTACTTCTTCAATCATTATTATATTGTTATCATGTATTTTGTATTTTTTAAGCAATTAATAATAATGCCATTGTAATTAAAATAAACGTTATTATTATATTTTTATCATGTATTTTTGTATTTTTTAAGAAATTAGTAATAATGTCATTGTAATTAAAATAAACATTATTAGAGGGAATTTGTATTAACTATAAGTACTTCTACAACTGTTGTTCCAGAGTTTGTACTTAAGGCTCAGAAGTACAGTGTCTAGGCATCCGAAAGTGGGTAAAGAGTAGAGAAGAGAGAAACGTCAACCTTCGGCAAGAGAAACTAGGGATGATTTCTGTGTTGGCGTTGTCTAGCTTCCAATTGTTCCTGGATGTTTATATCCTTCTCAATCGCTGCCCATGAACGTTCGAGTTCAACCCGTGTAGTGGATGTTTTAAGAATAGTACCGAAAAGGTTTAAGGCAATGTGTGTTTGATTTGATAATCTGGGTTCGATATTGGGTTGTGTTGGTACAGGGACAATCATGGAGGAATAGTAAAATAAGGAAAACTCAGGGGAAGTTTGAGTGTTGTCTCAATTCGGTCGTATGAAAGAGAGTTTAGGGTTTCAAGAATAAAAGGAATGCAAATCAAAGGTTCTTTCCCGTAACTGGGTTACATTTTAATAAAATGTATGAGGTGGGAGAAAAAATTTAGCTGTCTATCGAGTAAGGCTCCTATCAAGGGAGAATTTCACGTATAAACAGAAGAGGAAAAATGTAAAGAAGTAACCCGATGAAGCATAATATATATATAGAATTCTGAAAGTATTGACTGGTCTTATACTTGCTGATAGCTGGTACAGAGGAAAAATAGTAAACAATATACAACCAAAATTCATTCACTATAGTAGAGGTTGCACTAAATTATAGCGAAGCATTCATCAGTTATGAATATGAAATGAAATGAATTATGAGATACAAGAAAACAAACTCATAACACAGTCGTGATGGAATTGAGAATCTTCAGATTTGCTTTACATTAACTCTCAAAACATAAAACCTCTATTAAAATCGGCTCAAAAAGGTCCAGCCTCTTTTCTTTCTTTCTATGGTATATTTATACAGTTTTACAATAAGATGGAATCTCAATCGTTGAAAAGTTTTCAGTTATGATAGGGAGGAGAGCAATCGCTCCATTTCTTCTTCTCTGTCTTTATTTGGTGTCAGAAGCTTGTCCTCGCGTGTGCTCGGTACAGGTGACACATTTTTCAACCAACCGAGATATCATCCTGGACGGTTCTGCTTGACAATTGGCTTCAAAAGAGTAACAATCTCGGGCCAATTGTGACAACCTGTCTTCCATCTGTCTTTCCATGACGTCGATAGCGCACAATTGCACACTTGGTTTAATCATACATTTATCTATTTGGACTATGTCTTCCATAGTCACTTGTGAGATCTCGACCAAATCTCTTTCTTCTTTTTCATTTAAATCAAGTGAGATTTTTTCCATATTCATTTGAATCAATGCCTTGGCATTACCTCCACTATCAATACCTAGTAGGTTACCATATATGGAAATGAAAGCCTCTTTTAAGGATTTCGTTACCCTCTTGGCTTACAACTTACCTTCCGAGATGTTGTGTTCCCATTCTTTTAACATAATATTTCCTCTGGTTTGCTTTGAAATGGTAAACCTGGGAGTACTTCCCACTTCCCTATTGTTTGTAGCTATCACAGCCTCTTGAAAGGCGACCCGTGCTGCTCCAGCTTCTCTTTCTCTATCGGATAAATTTTTCCAAAACTTGATTTACAAGCAAGCAGTTGTCCCGAATCACCTCTACCTTGGTGAGTAAATTTCGCTGGGTCGCAGAAACTCTGCTCCGAATCTCCATCGCCTGGGACTAGAACATCCCGATATTTATAACTTTACTTTTGGCGATTTCCACACTTGCCTGTAGCTGTTCGATCAAGTCTTTTTGCTGACCCACTTGTATCTGACCATTCCGAACCACCAGCTCTGCTTGTTCGAGCTTAGTCTTGTGCAACTCTATCTCACTTTTATCGGCCAACCTTGCCTGTTCTATCCCTACACTCGCCTGGTCCTTGGCAGCCTCCTCTGCAGTGGCTAGTCTGGCTTCTAGGGTTTTGATGAGACAATTTTTTCGTTTCAACTAGTTTTTCAAAACCCCTACTGAAAATTGATTCGCCGTGGCATCTGCCCCTAATGTCCCAGCTATTTCTGTCACGAATTGTTCATTCCTCTTGTCTTTCCCATTAGTCATAACTTTGTATTTCTTGGCTGTTGATTCCCCTTCCTAATAGAATTCTCTCTTTACCACTGCCTTTCTCTTCTTATCAAAGAAGAACTCATTTGGAGGGAGATCTTCCACCCTTATAGGCCTCAATTCTTCATTTAAGATCCACCCCGCGTCAATATTTTTCTGAGTTGACTGCAAGGGAGTAATGGATGTGATAGGGTCTCCGATTTGCTTGGCTGATTTCCCCGGGGTAGTAACCAGAGTCTGCTTTCTCGGCGGGTCGGGAGTCTTTATCTCTGATTTCAGACTCTTAGTTTGCTCTTCCCTGTCCTGGTGTTTTTCTTGACCGGGTGTTGCATCTTTGAAGCCTTTGGCATCTTTTTGTTTCACCTCCACTGTACTCAGATTCTCACCCCGTAATACTGCAGGAAGACAACTGTGTTGATGTTCTTGGAACTTTAGAACATCGGTCCTCTCTTCAGGTGCCAAGGTTTGTATCTGAGCTAAAATCTTGGCATAATATCTTGCGCCTCGGAAAATGTCATCCGAGGGTGAATTTTCATGCTCAAATCTCTTGAGTCCGCAACTGGCCAAATGATTACTCACAACCCTTTATCGATCGTGCTTCTTGAATTCAATAAGGACCAATTTTAGGTCTTCCATGGATGTTGCCTCAGCTTTAGCATGCCCAAAATCTAATAAATAATATGAATTTAAATGAACAAGAAAAGGTGGCCATACCTTCTTTGAGTATCCCTTAAGCTCCTTTCTTATACCACCGATTACTGTTTGTCTAGCAACCTCACGACAAGCCAGCTTGTTGGGAATGAATAATGGCAATGCATGCGGGAGAACAGAAGCCCCGAAAACTCTGAGATATGAGAATTTGACTTCTACATACTAGTCATCTATGCTACTCAAATTCGTCACTATACTGTCTGAGATCTTGGGTGGCAGGTGACCGAAAATAGTGACATGCAGAAGTACCATCACCTAGTTGAAGATTTCATATACGAAATATGTCGCTTTGTTTTCCCATAATTTCGAATGATAGACGTGAATGGGCTCAGCCTCTGCTGGAGTCCAACTCCAACTCATTAAGGGAAATGGTGTTAGAAAGCATACGGCGTCCATAATTTATGTAGACATAAAAAATGAAGAAATCTTTCCGCTCTCTTTTTGCGCCTGATACTCTGTAATCTGACTGGTCAAGCTATCAGACAACATTTTCTCCCAGTCGAAGGAACAACCTTTGGCGACTCGATGTATTAGAGGCACCCATTGAAGAAAGAAATGTGAGGTGTCTTCTCTTCCGTATAATCTGCATGTCATCATAGCTACATACTTGAACTATGGTTCCAAGGAAGCTATTGAATATATACCATGACTGTCTACCCTGAACTTCACAGGGTGCGAAAACCAATCTCTTATTAAGCTAGACATAGTCTTGTCATACTGCACATATTCCTTCTGTTTGAACTCTTCCAAGAATTTGGCACCATATGTAAGGTCAGACGCTGTGGGCAACTTGTACATAGCTTGCAGGTGTTCAGGTCTGAAAGTCCCGATGGTGACCTTCTGCTCATTCATGATGGTTCTGGTTGGTATGTCCACATGGTCTAATGCCGATCGGACCATATCATAGTAGGGGAGCAGTCTTGGCCTGGCCGCTACTTTATGCATTCCTGATTGAATGATGATCTTATATTTAGTGGTTATGTCATCTTTTTCATTGTCGCTGGAATCATTAGAATAATCCACTAATTCGTCCTGCAGAACATCGGAAACGAACGACCATTTCGGGACAGAGTCGACACTTCGAGGTGAAGTATTAGCGAGGTTGTCCGAACCTTGTCCTACAACCTCAATTCTAGATTTAGATGCTTTTTGTGGGGCCATGACGGGAGATCCTGCTTTAGCTCTTCTGCGATAAAAATATGTATACATACATAAGTTAGTTCGCTGAGAAAGTGTTCTCTGCGTAATATAGAAATGAATTTGTTATCACGAACAACAGCTCTATATATTCGAAAACTTGGTACTTTTATGAACAGATCGGTCAAATCATGTTTAGAAATAAATTTAGCAATAAAAACCCAATCTTTATTTGTCGATTCGCCTTATTTCTAATTAATGCCATAAATTTTGGCAGTTCGAAATGTCAATTGGCGCAAGGAAGAATTAAGATTGCCTCGTAAACTGTGCAAGCATCAAGACACGAGAGATATTGATTTAGCTTAATTAATCTGGTTTTATCAAAGTTAATTAATCTTTCGGTATTAGTTGTATCAGGAATTTTGTTTTAAAACTTTGAACCTCTAACCCCCAAAATTGCGATGATTGACTTTGGTTAATAAAAACGTAATTGTGATTAGGCACTTAATTAATTACATAATTATTTATATCGCCACATCGCGACTTGGAGCTTCGAAGGTATAACTTCTGGGAAGTTCGCATGCCGAGTCGTGAAACTGCGAGATCGCGATGATACGTTTTAATTAAAAGGGAGGATAAACTCGGATTAAGTGTTTAATTAATTATGTTCATATCATTATCGCGACTTCGCAACTCGGGGCTTAGACAGTGTAGCTTTTTAAAAGAGAACACACCGAGTGGTGAATTGCCGATGGAACTTAACCATGACTTAGATTTTACCTTTAACCTTAACACGAGTTACTAAAATAAGGACTTCATAGTTTCGACTATCGGGGTTACAACGATAAGACTTTTGGATTTAGTGAATGCCGAGGTGCGAGAACCCGATGATGTTTAATCATGATTTAGAAAATTTTACTCCCGTTACTGCCCTGGGTAAAACTCTAAAGCGATTTCATCGTTTCGGTGCTCGGGACTTGTGAACTACGTGATCTATAGCATCCGACATAAAAAATCCTGAGGTAGAATAAAGGGGAAAAAACTTTGACGCAAAGTAGAACTCGCCCCGAGAGTACAATAATTATCGTTTCTTGCGTGATAAGACTTTAGAGATTTTTTTTTTTAAACCATAGATGGAAAATACGAAAACCATCTTTCGATTTCGAGCATTAAGACATGAAAATCGAGATGGGCTAGAAAAAACAAAGGCGGCTCCAACAACAACCATTATTATATTGTCATCATGCATTAATGTCATTGTAATTAAAATAAATGTTATTAGGGAATTTTTATTAACTATAAGTACTTCTACAACCATTATTATATTTTCATCATGCATTTTTGTATTTTTTAAGCAATATGTAATAATGTCATTTTTAAGCAATATGTAATAATGTTATTGTAATCAAAATAAACTTTATTAGGGATTTTGTATTAACTATAAGTACTTCTCCAACCATTATATTGTCATCATGTATTTTTGTACTTTTTTAAGCAATCTGCAATAATGTCATTGTAATCAAAATAAACTTTATTAGGGAATTTGTATTATTTTCATAGAATTTATTTCTTATCTATTTAAAATTGACATGTGAAATGTATTGATAATAAAATGAGAATTTTGAAGATATACAATTCATGCATGTTCATAGATAATTTAACACAGTCGCAGATCGATTATCCAAACAAGCACTGGACAACCCTCTTGATTCTTTCTATTATGAGGAGATTATACAAGGAATTACTTCAAGCTCACGAAGCTTTATGATTTTCTAAGGAGGCATTAAAGTGAAGAGAATTACTTTTTCAATACATGATAATATAGAATTAGTTATGTAAATTTTTTGTACAGCAATTGACAACAGTTAATAGCAATTATATAGAAAAGTCCATGTCTAGAACAGTATATGAAAAGTCATAGACTAGAACAATATATTAAGTTTTTGAGGAGATCTTAGACATTCCGATCTTTTTTGTAATATCGAAGAACACTTGATTCTAATAGAATAACAGTGTATTTATTTTTTATGTGTGAAAAAAAAAAAAAAATGAATAATTTAAACTAAGGAGATAGACTTCTTTTAATACAACTTTCAATTAATTTAGTGATGATTCATTCATGATTAAAATATTCTTTCAATAAAATTATAAACAAGTTGGGTCCAATTAAACAATATTCCATCTTCATAGATAAAACTTTGCTCCAAATTTATCTATATTTCCACAATAATTACTTACTACTCAATTAATTTATGCAGGATTGACATTACAAAAATATTCTTTATTAACCTTTAAAACAAAAAAAACTAAGATATACAATAGGTTCATAGAGTTCTTCCATCACTCTTTGAGTCAATGGTTGTGTTCCAGAGATAATATTTCCTTTATTTATGAGATTCTTCAAGCTTTAAGCCTAAGGAATAACTAGGTAAAACTACAACTACTACACAAAGTCATAATCATACAATCATATAGTAGTATACTTAATATAAAGTCATATATTACAAACCACTGAATTTTTACCATAGTATTCATTCATTTATCAAATCTTTTGACCTAAAAGCTAATGATAATTGATAATTATTTGATGACATCTTAGGAATTTTTTTTTCTAGGTAACAATGTTAGGGAAAATCCTAGGTACTTCCCCTCACTTCAAGTATGGTACTTAGGGTAAACCTTAGTTTCTTTAGGGATCGAAGTCATTGCAACAATATACTCATTATGAACTCAACATGTTACTTTACAAAAATAGAAGCCAGGTGGGGAGGATAACACTCCATCCTAGAACCACTCGAGTTAGACCCAATTTACATGAGATACTAGGACTTTTTATGCGAGCGTAACTATATTGATCTCTATAGTTTATTTTTGTTTGTATAAAGTGTGATCTTGGCAAGCTATGTGAAAGGAGGCTCGTCTTGGAAAATGTATTTTGTAAATCTTATTTGTTCTTTGTTGTGTTCAATGATTGCATCCTCTTTTAAATCCCCTTTAAAAAGAGATGAACATGATTGTGCCCAATAGGAGACTAGATAGTGAGAGGAAGCGATTGTTGGAAAAGAATTGAGAGATGTTAAGTTATGAAAACTTTGATATCCTACTCACCAAAATT
>JZKD02S1747040.1:103861-114012 GCA_000966675.3 Picea glauca | reverse complement strand
ATTAGTTGTAATTGTACCTCCTAGTCTCCTATATATACCAAGGAGACCTTTTCATTTGGAATCATCTTGTATTTGTAAATTTATGTGTTGTATAAGGAGGTTGACCCCTAGAAGAGGCTTATTATCTGAAATGTTCTCTTTTTCAAGGCGTTGAATACTTATTCTGAGGTTTTTTTATGTTATTTTGATATTTGGTTCTTAACACTTGGTATCAGAGCTCAAGGTCTTGGGGTTTTTCTACTACATCTAAGAACCTTGGAATTTCCTCTATAAATTGCTTTCTATGAAATTTCACAAGAAACCCCTTGGACGATATTTAATAGATGGATCAAGTTACATGGGGTTCAAATTTAAGCTTCTGAGGCCTTAGACTTTTGGATATATATCATGTGTAAGATAGGGTTCTGGAATCATTCTGAATTTAGTCATCGGTAAATTTTCGCTATAGAATTGTTTCTGTGATGTTTCAGACCCTAAAACCCTGAGGATATTCATATAAATTATAAATGTATTTGTGATACAAATTTTAGCTTTTGGGTCATCCTAATTTTGTAGATACACCCTGTGTAACATAGGGTAATTGACTAGTCATATTAACTAGTCTCAAACAAGTGTTTCGGGTAAAAAAATAATATATTATTCAATGAGTATCCAAATTAAGTGGGACCAGTTGCATTGAATAGTGTACAGTCTGTGATATTTTCGGTGCAAGTTTCAGAATAAAATATCATATATTGTGCTCTTGGCATGCTTTACAAGTACACTCTCCTGGAAGGGAAAAAATCATCAAGGTGTGGGGAAGTTACCATAACTTCCACTTGGCACATCCATTTTTTATCAGACCTATGGCATTGCATAGAGTACGTATTAGAGAACTAAATTAAAAAAAAATCAGACCCAAAAGGGATAAAATTTTGGAGATTCAACAGAAGAAAGATCGTCTAGTAGAACCACCTCGAAATCAAGGTTTAAAAGTGATACTTAGCCAACATGAGGGAACTTTACACCAAACAAGCCTTCAGATAGTCCTACATAGACTCTTGATGAAGGTGAAGAAATGCACAGGGACATAAATGATTTACAGAATAATATAGTAACCAAAGATGAACTACAAGGTATGATGGATTCAACTTAAGCTAAGTTGGAGGCAATAATGGATACTAAGATGGATGGTTTAAAAAGGGATATCATGGAAGGATTGAAAAATTTACTAATAGAGAGGCCACCTGAAAGTGAAAATGTATCTCATGAAATTCATGATGAGGAAATAAGGAACATGAATAAAGACTCGAGAAACTCCAACTTTGGGTTGAAGACTAACCACTTTCCTAAGATAGATATGAGGAAGTTTGATGGCAATGATCCAATCACATGGATACTTCAGATGGAGCAATTATTTGATCTACATTATCTTCCACACACACAAAAGATACAAATTACTTATTTATATTTAGAACATAATCAATTTGTGTGGTATCGATGGATTTTTTCTCGCAAATCACTTGTCACTTAGACAATTTTCATGAAAGAAATGATATCACACTATGAGGATACAAGGAGCAATACTTTCTTTATCTAATTGATAAATCTCAATCAAAATGGTTCAGTTGCAGAGCACATTGAGAAAATCCAAAGATTGAATATAAAGGTAATAGATATTCTAGATGAGCACCTGATTGGTGTATTCATAGGAACTTTAAAGGATAACATTCAACATGAAGTTTTCCTTTGGGAACCCAAATCATTGGAGAATGCATTCAGGGTGGAAAGAAATGTTGAAATTAAAAATACAGCTATGGCTACTAGAAGAACCACCCCTAACATATATCGAAATAATAATGTTCCTTCTTCTAAAACACCTCAACCTACGAGGTTGACACCTCAAAATTGGAGGAAAGAAAAGAAAAAGGGTTATGATTTAATTGTGACAAAAAGTATAGTAAGGGACATAAGTGTGGTGAGAAGAAATTATTCTACATAGATTGTGAAGAGGAAGAAGAACAAGAACAAGAACCATCTCAAGATGNATTAGTTGTAATTGTACCTCCTAGTCTCCTATATATACCAAGGAGACCTTTTCATTTGGAATCATCTTGTATTTGTAAATTTATGTGTTGTATAAGGAGGTTGACCCCTAGAAGAGGCTTATTATCTGAAATGTTCTCTTTTTCAAGGCGTTGAATACTTATTCTGAGGTTTTTTTATGTTATTTTGATATTTGGTTCTTAACACTTGGTATCAGAGCTCAAGGTCTTGGGGTTTTTCTACTACATCTAAGAACCTTGGAATTTCCTCTATAAATTGCTTTCTATGAAATTTCACAAGAAACCCCTTGGACGATATTTAATAGATGGATCAAGTTACATGGGGTTCAAATTTAAGCTTCTGAGGCCTTAGACTTTTGGATATATATCATGTGTAAGATAGGGTTCTGGAATCATTCTGAATTTAGTCATCGGTAAATTTTCGCTATAGAATTGTTTCTGTGATGTTTCAGACCCTAAAACCCTGAGGATATTCATATAAATTATAAATGTATTTGTGATACAAATTTTAGCTTTTGGGTCATCCTAATTTTGTAGATACACCCTGTGTAACATAGGGTAATTGACTAGTCATATTAACTAGTCTCAAACAAGTGTTTCGGGTAAAAAAATAATATATTATTCAATGAGTATCCAAATTAAGTGGGACCAGTTGCATTGAATAGTGTACAGTCTGTGATATTTTCGGTGCAAGTTTCAGAATAAAATATCATATATTGTGCTCTTGGCATGCTTTACAAGTACACTCTCCTGGAAGGGAAAAAATCATCAAGGTGTGGGGAAGTTACCATAACTTCCACTTGTCACATCCATTTTTTATCAGACCTATGGAATTGCATAGAGTACGTATTAGAGAACTAAATAAAAAAAAAATTAGACCCAAAAGGGATAAAATTTTGGAGATTCAATAGAAGAAAGATCGTCTAGTAGAACCACCTCGAAATCAAGGTTTAAAAGTGATACTTAGCCAACATGAGGGAACTTTACACCAAACAAGCCTTCAGATAGTCCTACTTAGACTCTTGATGAAGGTGAAGAAATGCACAGGGACATAAATGATTTACAGAATAAGATAGTAACCAAAGATGAACTACAAGGTATGATGGATTCAACTTAAGCTAAGTTGGAGGCAATAATGGATACTAAGATGGATGGTTTAAAAAGGGAGATCATGGAAGGATTGAAAAATTTACTAATAGAGAGGCCACCTAAAAGTGAAAATGTATCTCATGAAATTCATGATGAGGAAATAAGGAACATGAATAAAGACTGGAGAAACTCCAACTTTGGGTTGAAGACTAACCACTTTCCTAAGATCGATATGAGGAAGTTTGATGGCAATGATCCAATCACATGGATACTTCAGATGGAGCAATTATTTGATCTACATTATTTGCCACACACACAAAAGATACAAATTACTTATTTATATTTAGAACATAATCAATTTGTGTGGTATCGATGGCTTTTTTCTCGCAAATCACTTGTCACTTAGACAATTTTCATGAAAGAAATGATATCACACTATGAGGATACAAGGAGCAATATTTTCCTTATCTAATTGATAAATCTCAATCAAAATGGTTCAGTTGCAGAGCACATTGAGAAATTCCAAAGATTGAATATAAAGGTAATAGATATTCTAGATGAGCACCTGATTGATGTATTCATAGGAACTTTAAAGGATAACATTCAACATGAAGTTTTCCTTTGGGAACCCAAATCATTGGAGAATGCATTCAGGGTGGAAAGAAATGTTGAAAGTAAAAATACAGCTATGGCTACTAGAAGAACCACCCCTAACATCTATCGAAATAATAATGTTTCTTCTTCTAAAACACCTCAACCTACGAGGTTGACACCTCAAAATTGGAGGAAAGAAAAGAAAAAGGTTTATGATTTAATTGTGACAAAAAGTATAGTAAGGGACATAAGTGTGGTGAGAAGAAATTATTCTACATAGATTGTGAAGAGGAAGAAGAACACGAACAAGAACCATCTCAAGATGAAAACGTAGAAGAGATTTATTCTGAAGAGTTGACTCCCACAATGTCATGTAATGCATTGGATGGAATTAGCACTCCTCAAACCCTCAAGATCGAAGGATATATCAAAAAGAAAAAGGTAATATTCCTAATTGATTCTGGTAGTACTCATAATTTCATTCACTATAAATTAGCCAAAGATCTCAATTGATTTATATATACATTGCCAGAGTTTCAAGTAATGATTGCAAATGGAGGAACTATCAATTGCTCAGGAAAATGCCATAAGATCAATTTTACTATGGAGGAATATGTAATGAATATTCCAATGATTTTTATACCCATGGGTGGTGTTGATGTCGTACTAGTTGTTAATATTTGGTTATTAACAACTAAATTTGTCTCTTCTTTTATTCCAAAAGATAGCAGTCAACATAATTTTAAATGTCGGGAAATAATTATAAAAAACATCATGCAAAGGGAAGTTATGAGAAGAAACCCGTCATAAAAAAATTACTTGATGGGTAGAAGTGCATGTCAAATTTATACCATGTGTGTCATAGAACATGTGACCTGTATTAAAAATTTGAAGGAGCTCAACAATAACATGTGTCAATGGACTCGTGACCTATGTAGTATGTACATTTTCCAATACCATAAAATTCAAGTTTCAAACCCTTTACACACAGAAAACAATATGTCTTTGAATGCAAACAATGTGCACATAGACGTGTACTGAACACACAACTAACCTTACAAAAATGTATTCATATTGACCTTGACCTTGAACTTCCTGAAGGTAGGTTGATTGAAAATCCACGTATTTCCATGGTTATTTGATGGATTCTTCAATTAAAAAAGAAAATTGCATCTATAGATTTGCATTGACAACATAGATCCATCTATAGTGCCTACACAAAATTGGGTTTTCTAATACAATGAGATCGAAAAAATATGGCTTCTACAATTCTAAAAATCCACCATTTATTAGGAGACGATTTTGGATGGACCAATCAATTTAACCAATGTATGATTTTCCACATGAAAAGGGAATTTTGTAAACACCACGAGAGAGTAATGAGTCAAATTTATCTTAGACACTTTTGAATAATTATTAGAGAATTATGTGAGGCTTGAAGATAGTTTTAATATTATTTTTTACTATGATTTTGGATATTCAATCAATGATACCAAGAATGAAAGGGATATAAATATGGCCTAGGGAAGGAGAGGAAAAACAGGGGTTCTTGGTGTTTGGTTGGAGGAAAGTCCAAAAATATTTGATGATTTGGGGAATAGAGTAGACATTTGATTGCAGGGTATTAGTGAGGTGGGTTCATTCATTGTTTAGGTAGTGAAGGGAAATGATTCAAATAGATATAGATATGAAAATATTGAGGACAATATATTTTTGAGCGGGATGGTGATTCTCTTTTGTTCAAATTCCATGGTAAATTGGATGTGAGGGGATAAGTTGTTAAGATTTTCCAAGAATGAGTTTAGGGTAGATTGGTCATGGGGCCAGATGATGAAGGTGTCATATACAAAACATAACTGAAATTTAGGTTCCAAAGAATATATTTTAATGGGTAAGGATTTAAAATTCTCTATGAAGATTTTATCTTACCTTTAAATTTAAAGAAAGTAGAGGCGAGGAAAATTCTCTATGAACAAAAATAAGCACCAACAAATTTTAATAAATGGTAGAAAGGAAGACAAGTTATTTCTTAATCAACAATTTATTATTTAAACTAATACTGTGGACCAAACGGATGGGAATGAAATTCCCTTCATGCTTTCTCACTAATTTTCTACCTCCTCCTTCAACTCCATACTTTCTTACTTTAGGGGATATCAAAATATACCTCTAACAAAGGTGCATAATTTTATAAAATCATTGATCCAATATTTCATCCACCAAATTCGGTTACAATTTAGAGGAGCAGAATTGCTTCTTCTTAAAATGTGTACCTTTTTCAATCATTTTCATATATCTATTGTTGGAGAATAATTTTGAAAAGACATAGTTAGTATATAGTTGAAGTTGCGACTATTATTAGTTTATAGGTTTCTCTATTCTAGGTCTCGAGTGGTTTCACATCCACAAATTTAGGAGTTAGTTGGAATCTATCCTAGAATATATATGTAATGTTGGTTTGATGAATGAATATGTGTGAGTGGGACATATTAGAATAATGTTTGATGTGCTCGTTCAACCATAGACAATAATACACCATTGCCACCCAACCATAGGCATAAATCCACCCCCGAGCACATTAGACTTTGACAGAAAAAATGATTCCATGAAGCCATACGATAAAAAATAGATAACCAAGAGGGAACACCTTATCCAAGGGTAGCACACAAGAGAAAGTACTAGAAAGACTAAAAGAAGAGAAAATTGTATAACTGCAACTGCTACTACTCCTCCTCCAAACTTGTGCATTGTTTCTGGGTGACTAAGAGTGTGTGAATGAGTGAAAAAATGAGCGAAGACATCGTCTATTTATACCAATCTGTCCAGGTGAATAGGTGTCTCTTCAAGTAGGGTCGACCTATCCTTGTCTTCATATAATACTTCAATATTACTTCTTCTGTTGAGCGAACTTGTCTTTCAGGGTTTTCACACATCTTTTTAGAGTTTCTCTCGATTCCATAATATTATATTCTAGTCAAAGGTTACAGATGGAGGTTAATATCTCTCACAGATACAATAATATCAGTGCTCCCTCTTAGCTAGGGAGGTATTTAACCATGATTTTCCCTTCTGGTCTTCATAGCCTTGCTTGCTATGACATTATCCTCTCGTCATTGTTACGCAGACCATGCTACTAGTAGAATCATTACATCAAACATGGTTACACCCATATGGACCTGTAAATATCATCTACGGGCCACAATCCGCTAGACAACATTAGAGATACACCTTGTAGTGTGTGTCACCATCATCATCATGGGATACACCCACATGATGTGCTCACCCATGGCTACACCCATGTCGTGAGTATCATCATTACTATCAACATCATCTGGCAGCAATCTGTTATCAAAAAATATCATCACAATATCCATGAGCCTCATTTAGCTATATTGATGGTCCTTCTCCACCACCATATGTCTATCACCTCGGGTCATTCTTGTCCCATGACAAGAATCGTGACCTCCTCAGAGCCACATTCACCTCATATTTGATTCTCTCATAGGATTACTGTATGAATTCGTTTAGCTCGATGATATCGGACACGTGTATCTAGCACCTCGGGTTGTTCTTGTCCCATGACAAGAACTATAACCACATCGAAGCCACAAACACCTCATGGTGATCCTCTCATAATATCACTCTGTGAACGCATTCATATCGATGCTATCAAATATGTGGAATTTCACCTCGAGTCTTCAATCTATCGAAGACTACGTTGGGGCACATCTACTCTAGATGTAGATTTTCCCTATCTCCCCTAGTATGTAGCCCAGTTCTTATGGATATAAATTCATCTCGATGCTTATTGGGGCTACTCACCTACTCGTGAGTTAACTACTCACATACTCATGAGAGTTTCAAGGCCCGATGCAATTCACACATAGGATATCTAGCAACAAATTTAATCTTCATTCCGTTGAAGATTACAGATGGACCTATTCCCACATGATCAAGTTCGTCTGATCAATCTTGGAATATCAACATGATGTTGCAATCATCAATACTCCCCCAGGGAAACATTTTCATTCTTATAAAGTGCATACTTTTGAAATTTGTAGTATCGTTCAACTTTTCTTCTAATTTGAAACTAGACACCATCTTGACAAAAGAGGTTAGAAACTGAATAAAAAAGGTTCAAATATTAGAACAAGTTAGAAACCCTAAAATTTCAACTTTGACCACAAAAATCAATTTTGACCAAAATTCAACCTTTGACTTTGACTTTGACCCAAAAAATCAAACTTGATGTTTTTTTTGGCTGAGGGTGCCAGACGGTGCGCTAGGCTAGGGTGCACTAGAATATCCAGAGATTAGGTTCAATTCTTCATTGAAGGTGTCCAAAGAGTTTTATTAGGGTTTGTTGCAGCTGCAAAATCAGAAACCCTAGTTTCTGCTACAACTAGTGCCACAACAATCTTAACAAAGAATTTCCACACTACTTTCCAGTGGTTCGACTATCCTAAAGGTGGTGTGGTCCCATAACCTACTAGGATAATTTTTTATGTTCTTGTTTTACCATAGACAATGCTACACCATTGTCACCCAACCATAGGCATAAATCCACCCTCGAACACCTTAACCTTTAACAGAAAGAATGATTCCAAGAATCCATACCATAATCAACAGATAACCAAGAGAACACACCTTCTACAAGAGTAACACACAAGAAGTTAGTTAAGGGAAAAGAAGTTATGAATTGACTAATTATAGAAAAGTTAGTTGCAACAAGAAGTTGTGAGTAAAGATAAATTATTTAAATAATAAAGTAGTCAAAGTGGTTGCAAAGAGAAATTATTTAAATAATAAATTGGTTGCAACAAGAATTGGCGATTTTACTATTTATGGATAAGTCAAAGTGGTCACAAAATAAATTAATTAAATAATAAAGTTAGTTGCAACTAGGAGTGGAGAACTTACTATTTGTGGAAAGTGGTTAAGTGAAGTGGACAAAATGGTGAAGTGGAAAAAGTGGCTAAGTGGACAAAGCGGTTAAGTGGACAAAAGTTGATACTTCTAGAGGAAGCTACTTGGAGAGTATAAATAAGAGAGCAAGGGTCTCCCATTTGCAGCTATTGAATATATATTTTGTGAAAGGTTATTTGGGCAGGTATTATTGATAGAGAAAAAGTGCGTCAGAAAAATCGCGACGGGAAAATCACAGCAGAAAAATCACGGCAATAAAAGTGTGGTAGAAAAAGTGCGGTAGAAAAATCGAGGGAGGAAAAGTGAGGCAAAAAAAGTGTGGCAAGAAAAGTGCAACAAAAAAAGTGTGACAAAAAAACCACTGCAGCATAATCGCGGCAGCAGAACGTTACACGAAGAAAAAGGTATGGTTTTCATATGTGTAGTGTTTAATCTATGAATCTGGTAGAGGGTTTTCCTTGTAAATCTGTTGGATGCCCTCTTGGAAGTTTAAATCTTGTTGTAGAGTTGATTTGAGGTAGATATACTGAAGTTTAGTATTGGTTCATGTTTGAAGGATTTTGGTTGAGGTATGTTGTTGAAGTTATTGGTACAAATAGAGGTTGTATAATAGTGAGGTTGTGGCACATGGTTGATGTGAGGATTTATGGTATTTGATTTATGGAGAGTGTGATGCATTGCTAGAGGTATCTTGTTGGTTATATTGGTGTATGCTATGGGTATATGGTAGAGGTATATGATTGGTACATGTTGTTGGTTATCTTTGTATAGTGTTGATGTACATGATTGATGTACATTGTTGGCACATGATTTGAGTGATATTCTTGTGATTTTGGGTATGAGATCTATGTTATCAGATATGATATATTGAGGAGATTATTGGTACATGTTGTTTGTGTATTTATTTTTGCTGGTATAGGAAAGGCATAGGTACAAGTTGGTTACAGGACAGTGGCACAAGTTGATTACAGGTCATTGGCACAGATTGGTACAGGTTTACAATAGTATATCTCATAGTGACAGTGTGACACTGGTTCCATCATTCTACTTATATTTCAGGGTAGTTAGAGGGAGAAAGGATAGGTGGTTGTAGCCTCCTTCTAGTTGTAGTCGAAGAACATAGGTGGTTGAAGCCTCCTTCTAGTTGTAGCCAGCGAATTGAGGAGTTGGAGCTTCCCTCAAGTTGTGTCCTAAGAAACTAGGGGTTTGGAGCCTCCTTCTAGTTGTAGCTGGAGAATTGGAAGTTGGTTCTTCCTTGAATGTAATTCTTGACATAAAAGAAAAGCATTATGTGGTTTTCTCCCGCATTGGGTTTCCACGTAAATATTGGTGTACAGTGCATTGTGTGTATGTGTTTGTTATTGTTTATTATGCACTGATAAATGTTAATGCTTATGATATAGTAATATATTGATGATGAACAAATGAACATGGTCGAATAAGTAAATTAATATACATTATGGTTTAAAGGATTAATAATTGTTATAATTTCTCATT
>JZKD02S1747040.1:55232-90715 GCA_000966675.3 Picea glauca | reverse complement strand
CTCTTATACTATTGTTCATTGCTCATTGGATATAGTTGAATGGTTTAAGTATAAGTTGAAAAAGGTTTTAAATTGTACTTGGTACTGATTCACCCCCCTCTCAGTATCAACAAAATCAACATCTCTTCTTTCAACAAGTGGAATATAATTCTTTGCAAAATCATTAGCATTGGAAACTTCGATAGGACCTATGATATTGTCAATTCTATACTCAATATTCCAATCAATTGTTTTCTGTTCATATTTACTTTCATGTTCTTGAGAATTCAACCCCTCATTCTGGATTTGTTTACATGCTTGGATGTTGTGTTGAATGTCCTGAGCATCACTAAAAATTTGTTGTAAGGACTCAGGTCTTCTTTCCATCAGGAGGAAAGAAAAATATGAATGAAGAGTAGTTGCATAATGGAGCATGGCAACAACTTCAGAGTCTTGAATTTCTTCAGAAAAATTATAATAGACACTAGAGAAATTTCTACTGAATACATAAATAGCTTCATTTTTGTGTCTTTTCAAGGCATAAAACTCAGTGAGTTGCATCTTTAAGGATTTGTCCTTGCCCCAAAACTTTAAAAAGACCTTCTTCAATTCCACCCATGAGTTGATGGTTTCTGGATGTAAATGTTTGAACCAGTGTTTGGTGTCTCCTTTTAAGGATTGAGAGAAAACTCTCATACACACATCATCGTGGCCAATCTCAAATAAATCTATAAAATGCTCAAACCCTTGAATGTGCTTTTCAATCGAGATGATATCAGATTCTTCGTCAAACACAGGTAGATACACATAGTAAATTGGAGGGAAATCATGAAGGTAGATTTAAGGGTATATATCTATGTCGGGTCTTAGGGGATGTTGGACCAAGAACTGTGGAAGAAACATCAGCCTCGGTCTCACGCGATTGATCAACTTGGTCATTGTCATTGCGTGGCCCAGGTGAATTTTTTTTATCAAAACCACCGACAAGGTGAGGGTATGCATGTGCAACGTAGAGAGGAGGAAATATAATTGCAAGTCTTTCATGATCATAATTAAAATACAATAGGTAAAGGAAAATTCGTTTGGCATGTTCAAGGAAGGAGTAGAGGCAACTTAAAATGAAAAGTAGAATTCTTTGGAAGAGGTCCCATTCTGAGTACCTTTTTTCCATCACGATGCTTTTCCTCGCCCCTATCAAGGGGTCTCATATTTCAGTGAAGTCTTTTTCTTGCCCTTGAAGCATTGATAGTGGAGTCACCTTTTGGAAATTCAAGATTCTTTTATCAGTGGATTTTCCTTCAAACTGATGTGGAGTCACCAGAGCAGGAATACATCCAATATGTGCCTAAGTGTCTGCTGCTCTCAGACCTTAGAACTCAACCATGTCATTCTTCCTAGGGAATTTTTTTCAATTTCGTTCCCCAACAACGACGCCAAAATGTTAGCACTCTATAAATTATGTCCGGTTGAATAAACAAATGACAGAGGTAACTATTTAAACCAACTTTAGAGCTTAGGCAGTAGCCTGATCAACTCAGAGAGGGCTCTCTCGTGCAACTTGATATATCTATGGAAATCAGTGGCTAGATTTGGTCTGTTTTGGGGTTTTTTAATAAAGTTGCTAGAGGAATGAAAATGACCTTTGGGCTATGGGGTCAGGAATGTAGGATGCATTTCCAAATCATGAAAACAATCAAGAGGAAAAGGCTAAATGAAGAACTGACTTCTGAGTTTATACTTGAAAATTTAGGTGGTATCAGAAGAAAAGAAACACCCAACTATTATCAGAGAATTATAGTAATGAATTCTGAAATGGTTTAGAAGAGATAAAAATAGTCTAAATCGCCAAGCCGAGAGCATTGAATAATGAATTCTAGACTTTTAATTTATCAATTTAGACAGAGGAAAGTGAAAATCAAATGCAGAATAAGAGGAATCACACACTATGAGAGAAAACGAGACTCATAAGACCACCAGTTAGAATCTTTTCGTAAAAAAGTACAAAATCTACCTTTGCATTCATGTATTCATTCCAACCCCATAGATTCACAAGGTTTTCCTGCACAGAGGGCATGCTCTTGTTTTCTCCATGTTTGATATACCCTTGAGACCAAACATATATAGAGGATTTTCTCATGGAATTTAAAACG
Organism: Picea glauca; assembly: GCA_000966675.3. Lineage (NCBI taxonomy): Eukaryota > Viridiplantae > Streptophyta > Pinopsida > Pinales > Pinaceae > Picea > Picea glauca. The sequence continues at coordinate 88,586 of JZKD02S1747040.1, read as the reverse complement.
TTCTGACTTCCTCATAATTCTAAAATAGATACAGGTTACAAAAAGGAAGAACAATTATCTTATTTAAAAGGACCGTTAGTAACAGTCTTGTCACATCAGGAATCCCTTTTCTTATTCCACCATATGTCCAAAACTTTCTGAAATGCACCTAAATTTACCTGAGAATTTACCTCAGCTTGGCGTTTTCCTCCTCCAGGGTACTCAACCAAGCGAGATTTTCTCCAACGCTCTCTATCATCTCAGTTTTGGCCTCCATATTTTGCCTTTTACTCCTTTTCCTCTTTGCGGCTGGATTGTAGGCGTTGTCCGCATGCTCATTTATGACAAGATCCCTCATAGCGGGGTTTAATATGACCCCTGACTCCATCTTAGTTGTAGGTTCGGTATGAAATTTAGTTGCCAATATCTGCAAGACCCATCTTTCTTTCTTACTTATTGACCAGCTTAGCACATTAGTTGAGAATCTAGTCGCACTAGACACCATTTGATGAGTGTTATCCATACCATTCAGACTTTGCAGAGACCATGATTTTTCTACCCTTTGAATTTACAGGACTCAAGAAATCAACACAGGTCGAGCTTGTTTTTCTTATTCATAAGATGACAATTTCCCAAAGTAGGATAAAACGATTCATATCTCAGATTTGATAGTCTTTTCATTTTAATCACAAATTATTGTCATTAATTGTTGGTGTGCCATGCTTAATCAATCCATTTTGAATGATGAGCTTCGACTTAGTTGTGACGATGTCTTTTTGATACGTCATCTGGGAAAGTACCTGAACCAGTGATGTGGGGTGATTTGACCAACTCCCATCCTTCCCATGAGTTATTGATGTGACATTTTAAACCACGTGACATTGTGGCCGTGGGAAAAGTGGTTTTGGGAAATCTGATGTCTACCCCAATGCATGTATAAGAGCGCCACACATTCCCCATCAAAACTAGAATGGTTTTCCTCGGTCTTCCTTCGTGAAATTAAGTTTCCCCGATGTGGGTCTCCACCATGGATATGGGATTCTTCAAAATTAACGGTCTGCCGAGCTACTCCCTTCCTACCTTCACTATATTTGTCTATATTCTGTGGGATATATCCCTGCCCCCTACACTATCACGCCTCTACTATGGTATAGAATTTCACTAAATTTTTGAAATTTTTAGATCTCAATATGAAAATTGTTAATGTTATAACACTGTGCACGCAAACTCTTTTCTTTTTCATCGTGCTAACTTGCTGACCTATGTGTGCAGACTTTTTTTTTTTTTACATCGGTTCTTACTGCGCGGTAAATTTCAAGTTGTGGTTGGTCGACTATCCTTTTACAGCTTTAGTCGACTCCTATTGAACATGCCCCTCAATTTTGTTCCTTCCAAATCCTTCAACTGTACAACTCCTCTGTCTATGACAGTATTGAACTCATATGGACCCAACCAATGAATTATGAACTTTCCTAGATGTTGAAAAAACTAGTTTTCATATAGTAGGACTTAGTCTCCTTCCTTGAAACATTTTCTCTTGATATGTCGGTCATGCCAAGCTTTGTCCCTTTCTTTCTGCACTTGTTGGTGAAAGCCTGCTAGAATCCTATCTTCTTCCATGCTCATCAACTGACTTAACCTTTCTTTTATTGTGCCTCACCCTATCATGTTTGTAATTGTTGCGACATGTAGACTTGGTACCAAGAGCTCTAATGGAACCACTTCTTCTTGTCCATACACTAATATAAATGGTGTCTACCCTGTCAAATTATTACAGGTAGTTCTATATGCCCATAGTACCACTGGTATCTTTGAATCCCATTTGTCCCTATTGACATTGCAAATATTTGATAAGATAGTCTCTAGAATAGTGTTGATGGCTTTCACTGCTCCATTTTCCTGAGGATGGTATGGCATAATTTTCTGATGGTAGACCTCAAATTCTTCAGTTAGAGATCTAATAGTGTTGTTGATAAAGTGAGTGCCTTGGTCACTCATTAAAATCCTTGGGCATCCAAATTTGGTGAGAAAATGTTCAAACAAGAACTGTGCTATTGTCTCTACACTACAATATTTAAGTAGTGCTGCCTCTACCCATATTGAGAGGTATTATGCTGCAGTGATGATGTATTGCATGCCTGGCCTTCTTGTGGGTGGGTGAATTGGCCCAAAAAAATCAATAGCCCATTTTTGAAACACTTGTAGCGTTACCTATGGGTGTAAGGGCATCTTATCCTGTCTGTTTGGTTAGACAACCCTCTGAAAAACTTTTCATTGTTGTAAGTATTCCTTTCCATCTCGATGAATAGTTGGCCACCATAATCCTTCACGCAGTATCTTTTGTGTGGTAGATTTTCCTGCACAGTGTCCTCCAACTATTCCTTCATGGGCTTCTGCCAATATCCTAGGCCTTTCGTGTTCTAGTGCACACCTTCTGAAGATGTTGTCTTCCCCCATTTTATATAAGTGTCATGCGATTAGCTTGTAGTTGGCTGCTCTGACAACCAGATTCTTCCTCTACGCAGTGTTAAGTTCTTGTGGCATAGTCCCTGTACCTAAATACTCAATAATGTCAGCAAAATAATCATCCGCGACCTGGACTGAAAATAGTTGCATGTCAATGAAGGTATCCTCTAAGTTTGTAGGCTCCTCCCCACTGGTGACCCTTAATAAGTGATCCGGTCATGCGTTCAACTTCCCTGGTTTAACTATGACTTCAAAGTCAAATTCTTGAAACAATAGTAGCCATCGACAAATTCTCCCCCACAACACTGGCTTGTTGAGTAGGTAATTAAGGGCTAAATGACATGTGAACATATTAAAATGTTTTCCAAGTAGGTAATGCCTAAATTTTTGAAGTGCATACACCATTGCCAAACCTTCTCGCTCTATAGTGTTGTAATTTTGCTTGGAGTCTAACAGTTTTATGCTTGCAAATGCTATGGGATGGTCCAAATCCCCTGCTCCTGGTTGCACCAGAATCTCTCCTACGGCTATGGATGATGCATCTACATTCACATGGAATGTCTTCTCCCAATATGGAAAGAATAAGATGGGTGTTTTGACCATCTTCTCCTTCAGGGTGTCCAAACCTTGCTGATAGTTCTCATTCCACTGGAATTTAGTATCCTTCTTGATAAATTTCTCCATCGGTGTAGTGATATGTGCATACCCATTTATAAATTTTATGTAATATCCTATATGTCCCAATGTGGCTCGCAATTGGAGCATTGATTTCGGTGGTGGTAAATTCACAATTACTGCAATCTTTGTAGGATCCACGATCAAACGTTATCTACATACTATGTGACCCAATAGAATTCTGAAGGGTGTTCCAAATATACATTTCTTAATGTTAAAGGATATTTTGCATTGCCTGCATATTTCTAACACCAGTCTCAACACCTCTACATGATCCTTCAACAGGCTGTACACTGTCCAATCATCCAAATATACCTCTCGAAACTGATGGATGAAATATTTGAAGGAAGAAATGACTACTTTGGAAAACATTGTTCGTGCATTCTTCATTCCAAAAGGCATGACTGTGTACTTTTAGTATCCCCATTCTCTCGTAAATCTAGTCTTGTATCGACATTTTGGCACTATCTTGATTTGGTAGTAGCCTAAGAATCTATCGGTGAATGAGTATGCTCCTTGACCTCCCACATTTTCTAGGACTTCATCTGTAAAGCGTGCAAAGAAGGGGTCATGTAGGAAAGCATCATTGAGCTTTATCAGATCTACATAGAGTCTTATGCCTCCTTTCTTCTTCTCCTTAACTACCATCAGGATTTTCCATTTAGATTCTTCTATTGGATCTATGATTCATGCTTCCAACATTATGTCGATTTCTACTCTTACTTTCTGCTTGTATATGGGGTTCAATCTGTAAGGCCTATGTTTGACAGGTCTTTCCTCCGTTTTGAGAGGGATCTTCATCTCTCCAAGTTCTCCTGCAATACCTTTCATTTCTGTGAAGGTCATTGGGAACAAGTCACTGTACTCACGCAGTAACTCTGTTATCCTTTCCACTATTTGGTCATCCCAGTAGTCTCCAATGCTGGCCATTTTGGGATTCTCAACTGTCCCAATGTTGAATTTCTTCACCTCTATCGGTGCAACAATTACTTCTTATTCTAGAGGTGGGCATTCCACTTCCATTTCACCTTAAACTTCCTCAATATGAATATCACGCGGTTCATTTTTATCTGGTACTTCTTCCTGCACGTGGTAGCATGACAATAGTTCTTTCACTGTCTATCTATTTTGCTGCTGGTTTTTTGTTATGAGTTCAACTTCTGGTTCCTTAATGAATATTTCCCCTCTTATTTTTTTAAGTGCTACATCTATGTTTGGTTTCTCATGCTCAAATAAGAAAGTGATTGTAAATTTTTGTTGTAGTATTGTCCAGCTCGTAGCTCCTCTGCGCAGTTCTTGGTCTGTATACCACTTTGTTGGGATACCCTCTAATGTGTGTAAAAAATGATGAGGCCATTCCTCTGGGGGTGTCATATTCTACAATGCTCTGCACTTCTCCAAGTGTTCCGTTGGTGCCCCCTATCCATCATATTTTTGTTGTTGGTTGCTTCTTTGTTTTGTGGCAAACCTAATGCGTAGTAACTACTTACATTGGTACCAGTCCTTGATTGTTTCTTTGTGTGAGCCCCACCATATTCCAAGTGTAGCCTTAAGTGTGATGTCGAGAGATAAAAATATCTGGTTGTTTGATACTTCCTCCTCATATCTCCTTGGGAATTCTTCCAAATCATTGATTTCGTGGAAAGTTGGAGGTTCTCTGATTTCTGTCCCAACCCACCTTACTATGTGGTCTATTTGTGCGCATCTTTTGGTTGAGACCTCATGTAGGTGTTGCTGACAATTATCCAGACCTATGTTTGATTCAGAAGTACATGATGTGATACTTCTCCATCTAAGTACACCATCGATAGTTGGATTAATGTAATCTTCGGCGCGCGTGGTGGTCCGGTACAACTGGTTAATTTCTTCCAGATATAGACATGTTGGTTCCACAAATATTTTGGCTTCAGATGGATATAGGGGCACGATAAACCTGTATTCTCCTAACTCAAATTTCATCTTCCTGGTCTTCAGGTTGATTATCGCCTGATTGTCAAATTCCCAATCCAATCCCAGTAATGATGGATATGGTTTTGTGCCACCCACAATTTGGATCAGTTCAAATTCTGCATTAGTTCACACTCTATCTAGATCTAATGTCACTCCTTTCAAGATCCCTATTGGCAGAACTCTGTGTTGGTTTTATAACTTCAGTTGGACTGGTGAGTAGCCTAAGGTAGGTTTTCCCATGCATTTCCATGTCTTTTTGGGTAATACATTCACTTCAGATCCCAGATCTAATATCCAATGTTGGAATTCAATCTAAACTCTCTACTAGTTCTCCTTGTGGCATAGAGGTGATTGACTGTCCTCTATTCTAACTTTCCCTCAGAGTTTGTGGTACATCTATCTAACAGATTCTGTAATATTATAAAAGATGATGGATCCTTAAATAATTGAATACAAGATTGCAGGAAAGTTTTAATACTACTTACTTGGTGTCTCGAGTGGAATTCACTGGTATGGTCCAATGTTGATGGAATTTCATACATTGGGATGTCTTGGTTATGTTGCACAATAGATGTAGATGCAACATTCTACTTGAAAATTTCTTGTGCCTCCTTAAAGGTCTCCTTCTCATTTCCTTCATCAAATTTCTTAGGTGGCTCAGTATTCTTTTTAATCCATTGGTGTTGTACTGGTTCTTGTTTAGCCGCATCATCTCCTTTTTTAACACCTCTGCGTGTCACTATGTTGATGGTCCTACCAAATTCTCTAGATTCTATAGAGATCCATTGTACGTTCTAATTATTTTGATTCTAATTTTCCTGTATCTTTCCCAACAGTGTTTTGCAATCCTCTATATCATGATCTGTTGCATGACAATACATGGATGTCGCATGTGGCAGTGGATATTCTCTTGCATAGCTCCCTAGATGTTGGAATTTATGGGACACTACTGGACCTCTTCCACGTCCAAAGCCTCCTCTACCTCCTCCTCCTCCTCCTCCTCTGTACCCAGTGCAATCTCTGGGCGGTGTATTGTATTGAGGTACTTGATTCTACTGTGCAAAGTTATACTGCGGCTGAGAAGTGTTATACTATTGCGGAATAGTATTATACTATGGTGGTGCCTAATTAAATTGAGGTGCAACTTGCCCTATCATAATTTTGTCTTGCACCATGTATGCATCCAATGTCCTCTTTCTCATCAACTCTATGGTTCAATAGTCTTTGTCATCATGGCCTACTGACTTGCAAAAGTTGCAACATGAAATCTTTGGGACTGTTTGGTACTTCTGCTTCATTGGGAAGTGATATGGATTGTGGCCCTGTTTCTTACAGATTTCGCACCGTAGTCCTCCTGTTGGTAACAAATTTGGCATTCCTTCTACTATGTATTGTGTGAATGTTTGAAATTCGTTCTTATGGTGTCCTTCTGTCCTACATGAGGTACACCAAACGACTTCTATTTTTTCCTTACTTTTGTTCTGGTTTAGCTGGAATGTTAAGTTCTTCAAATATTCCTTCAGATCCTCGATGGATGGATCTGTCTTCTAATAATGGTTTTCTTCCAGTTGTAGAGCTGCCTACAGAACCTATGCCTGCATCTGAAACTTTTGTTGTTGCATTGGATATTTCAAGTGTGGTAGTAGTGAGTTGACGAACAGATGCCCGTGCTTCATGTTTGTCATGACATATTTCATCTTTCATTTCAATCTCTTGAATTTCTGGTCAATATCCCATATAGATTCTCTTGGTTTCTTTCTAATTTCTATCATCTCGTCCATATATCGATCCTCTAAACTAGGTTTCTAGAACTCATTTATCAACAACTTCTTGACATCTCCAATCATTCTGGTTGTCCCTCGTGGATTATTTGTGGCTAAACTCATATACCAATCTAGCGCATTATCTCTTAATGTGATAGCTAACCGTTGTAACATACACACGACAGGGCTAGAAAAAAAAAAATTTGTCCTCCTTACAGAAACAAATCCTCTCTCTCTACGGGTTCTAATTGGGACAGTCGGGGAACCATCTCGGCCTTCTGGTCAAGGATCTCCAATTCTGGAGCCAAATGACTCTCTGTGACCTTCATGGTCTCATTTTTTAATTAAATATAGCACCTTATGACTACATGGTGCATGGCTAAGGGTACCAGCGACCTCTATCTGCACTCTTCTAAAATGTAGAATTTCAGGTTCTAGCTCCTTTTCCATTAACCCCCTCCTCCATATGTCCTTGGGCTATGACCTCCTGGAAAATATGTGATTGTAGGAGCGTCCAAGGGTGTTTTTAAACCAACCCACTTTTTTCCCTGCAATTTACTACAAAGCGCCACATATGCCTTTGGAAATACCGTGGTTTCAATTGAGGCATGCTCAAGGAGGATTAAGACCCGAGCACGTTCTAGACCCGCAATGCTACAAGACGTTCGATCTCTCGATCTTGACAGTACTATTTGAACTGATGGTTTAGATATTCCCTTTTCAAATCCACAAACCAGATATGCCCCTCCTAAATCAACAGATGTGATCTCCTTCGTGATTCTAGACTTCAGAATTTTCAAGTCTCAAACCATTCTTTCCTCCGTACGTCAATCTTCTGGAGTTGACGATCTATGAACACCTGTCCTCCTAAATCAAAAGCCCTTCTTCTACTTTGTGTGTTTGACCTTTCAACTAGATCAATGGTCCTGTGGCCCTCTTCTCGATCCACGTTTGATATCTCCTTCGGGTCTCCAGACTTCTGCGATCTCAAATCTCAAACTTCACCCTTTTTCCCAATGGCTTTTATCCAAAGGCTATAATCCACTGACGCGTGTCCACTTGATCTTACGATTGAGGATTACTTCAGGTATTTACTTGGAGTGCATGGATCTATGCCACGTCTCCTCTTAATTTGATGGCTATGAATTACTTCAGGACTTTACCCAGAATCCATAGATTCACACCACGTCTCCTCTTAATCTGACGGCTCTGGATTACTTCGGGACATTACCCAGAGTCCACAAATTCATGCCATGTATCATTTTAATATGATGGCTATGGATTACTTTGGGACTTTACCCATAGTCCACAGATTCATGCCACATCTCCTCTTAATCTATGACTATGCATTACTTCAGGACTTTACTCGGAGTCCACAGATTCATGCCATGTCATCTCTTAATCCGATGGCTATGAATTAATTTGGGAACTTACCCAGAATCCACAGATTCATGCCACATCTCCTCTTAATCTAATAGCTATGGATTACTTCGGGACTTTACCCGGAGTCCATAGATTCCCGCCATGTCTCCTTTGGATTAGACGATCCAGATTTACTTCGAATGATCCAAAGATTGAGATTTACTTCAGACAATCTGACGACGAAGATATACTTTGAACGATCTGATGATTCATATCTTCTTCAGATGATCAGAAGATCGATATTTTACTTCGGCTCTCTGGCTCTTCGTGCTTAGGGAGTCTCAAATATCAAACTTTCCTCCTTCTGAGCTCATGGTATCTGAAGGTTCAGATTTACTTGGACGATATGATGCTTGAAGTTTACTTCGGATGATCTGACAGTTCATATCTGCTTCGAATGATTGGACGGTTGAGATTTTACCTCATCTCTCCGTATCTTCACGTTTCAAGAGTCCCAAACCTTGGTAAGTTCTCTCTCCCGCATGTACCAAGCACTAAGGCTCATGCACCTTGCTTTGATCAGACGACTGTTGATCATTTTCACTGTGATCCAATGACCATTGTCACTCCTCCTCCTAAGATTCTAATTTCTTCTTACTTAGAAGATTTATCAGTATTCAAATGTTTAGACCTTTTCTCCTCCTACGAGTCCAACTCTTGGATCTCGTCAACACTTATGAAAAGTGTTATCCCTTCTTAGCTTGATCCTTAAAGGATTTTGACTTCCCACACGCTCCTTGTGTTTCATGGATCATGTCAAACTCAGATCGAAGGTAAATGGCGATCGACGATTCACAGAAATTATGGGGCCCCAACATGCGTGCTCTTTATCAAAAAGTTTGACCTCTGCAATCTGGAAAGTGATCACTCGACTCTAGTATAATTGGAATTGGTTATCTTCTAGCCTGTTGAGATCAACAGAAATGGTGACTTGCGGGCCGTAAACTAGCGCGTCCGATATTTTCACCTTCGCTCTCCGCAGTGATTCCCCACCCTCGATCTTCGTTCATAGATCGATGGTTCATAGAAATCATGGGGTTCAACTTGACTATCGTGCAATTTGACATCTCGGAGCCTTGAGCTCCAAGGTTCCTAGGCCTAGGTCACATGGATCTTCACATAAATCTTGGGCTATAATCCCCACTCTTAGTCGGGTTTTTGGTTAAGGGAATAGCCGCAAGTTTAGAGTATCTTATACTACTAGTCTGAAGGGAACACCTTCCCAACTTGCAAAGCTTTAAGCTCTGAGCCAAGGCAAAGTAACTTGTGAGGTTACCAAAACGGTAGCTATGCCCAAAGGCTTGCTCCAACTATGGAATGGTGATGTAAATTCCTAAGGAAATCCCCTTCAAGTGATTAAAATGGGGCATATGGAAATTCAAGAAGAAATATAGGTTCTCAAGGGAATGAATTCATACTCATAACTTAATCATTTAATATAGATAAAAAACCCTTTATAGACATGAAAATACTCACATGCATCCATTATTTACAATTCAAAGCAGAAGGCAAGAAATCACTTATGAGAACCATAGAGTGTGATGTGACTGCTAAAAGGGGTGCTCGTTTCTACCCAACCATAGGTTCAGTCACTCCCAATGGATTTATCATTGGCCACCCCCGATCTTAAGCCATGATGCTTTGAGATTCAATCTCTTACTTACAACTCAATGAAAGTTAGGTACGAAGGTTACTATCCTTCTCCCAATACAAAAATAGATAAGGACGAAGGTTACTCTCATTCTCCTAGCTCAATCTCTATTTTTTGTGATCAGAACTCATTGTTCATATTTCAGTCCTTCCTTAGACCCGAGAGTTTCCGCTCTCATCTCTTCATTTTTCTATATGTCCTCCTATGCCCACCACACTTTCTTTCTTTCCTTCCTCAGCAAGGTTTCCTGTGGCTCGAATTCCCAGTCCATGGTCAGGTCGAGAAGCCTTACGGATGGGCGGTCTGCCCCATCCCCTCATTAACTCTTGAGGAGATCTTCCCACCTACCAACTCGACTGTAATTCATTCTTGGGTCAAAGGGTTGTTCTTATCTGAGCAATTAACTCCAACATGGTACTAGTTTAGTGGAGGTTAACACAACCATTCTGGGTCCCCTCCACCACATTTCATAGCATTCGTGGTTTTCTCTTAGAACATCCCCTCTTTCAGCAGTCATGCAACATGTACCCATTTTCTATAAAAATAATAGAATTTGCATTCTTAGACCTTTTGTACAAAGGTCCATCAAATCAAACATTCACACTTTTAGGGTTTCCATAGTTCCTTGGCCAATATAGTTATATTTACAATCTGAGGGAAATAGGGTGTTACAGTTCCCTCCCCCTTAAAGGAGCATCGTCCTCAATGTTCTATCTGTCAACATGATATGTATATATAGGAGTAAAATAAATTGGATATGCCTGTCTCATGGCATGCTCCATTTCCCACATAGCCTCATCTGGGCCAAAGTGTTTCCGCTACACCTTGACCTATGCAATGGTTCATTTCCTGAGTGAGTTTTCCTTCCTGTCTAATATGAATTGGGGTTCTGGTAGAAATTCTCCCTCCAGCTCCACCTAGATCATAGACCAGTCAATTATATGATTAGCATCATGTACATATTTCTTCAATAATGAAACATGAAAAACATTATGTGCCTTTACAGTGGGAGGAAGTGCTAGCCTATAGGCCACAGGTCCCACTCTATCTAAGACTTCAAAGGGTCCACAATACCAAGGTGCCAATTTGAAACATGTTCCCATTCTCAGGGAAATCTTCCTGGGTCTAACTCCGAGATAAACATGGTCTCCGGTATTGAACTCTCTAGGATTTCTCTTTCTCTCGGCGTAAGTTTTCTGTCTATCTTGAGAAATATTCATATTTTGTCTTATTTGAACCACTTGTTGTTCCATTTATTTCAGCATGTCAGGTCTGATTGTAATTCTGTCCACTGGGTTACTCCAGCTGATTGGAACCTTGTACTGTCTACCATAGAGGGCTTCAAAAGGGCTCATCTTTAAGGAATCCTGGTAACCGTTGTTATAGGAAAACTCTACGAACGGTAGGTAGTCTTCCCACTTCTTAGGTTGATGCATTACATGCATCCTTATCATGTCTTCTACTATTTGGTTCACTCTTTCTGTTTGTCCATCAGTTTGAGGGTGATAAGCCATGTTGAACAACAATTTTGTCTCAAAACCAACCATTAGGGATTTCGAAATGCTTGAAGTGAATTCAGTATCTCGGTCAGATACTATTTCCTTGGGCATGCCATGCAATCTAAATATCGCCTTCATGAAGATGTTGGCAATATCTATGGCCTTGCATGATGATTTGACAGGAATGAAATGAGCAGACTTACTCAATTTGTCCACCACAACCCTGATGGCATCATTTTTCTTGGTTGACTTTAGTAATCCGGTGATGAAGTCCATGGAGATGGTTTCCCATTTCCATTCTGGAATTGGTAGGGGATATAACAATCCTACTGGATGTCGGTGTTTTGCCTTAACTTGTTGGCATTCTAGGCACTTAGCTAAATAGTTATCTATGTCTTTCTTCAATCTAGGCCAATAGAATTGTTTCCTAGTGGTCGTGATCATTTTCTGATATCCTGGGTGACCTGTAGATGGTCTCTTATGTAGTTCATCCATTATTAATCTCTTCAAGTTGTCACAGTTTGGAACATACAATCTATTTCTATAAGTCAACAAGCCTTCTTCGAGCATCTGATAGCCTTCATATTTTAGCCCTGTAGGTTCTTTCCATAGGTATGAGGTCACAGTCTTGAATAATGCATTAGTTTCTTGTGCATTCCTGACTCTTTCCATGACATCTATTTAACAAGTTCTTACCGCTGCTAGATGAATCATTTTTATACTTCTGCTAAGGGAATCAACCAACCTATTTTCCTTTCCTTTGATGTGTTTTATTTCGAAATCAAAATCACTAAGGAGATCCATCCACCTAGCTTGTCTGGAATTGAGTTTTGGTTGATCAAACAGGTGTCTCAATCCTCAATGGTCTATCATAAGCACAAATTTCCTACCCAGGAGGTAGTGCCTCCACATTTTTAAAGCATGTACTATGGAAGCCAATGCTAGGTCATGGGTCACATAATTGATCTCATGCTCATTTAATTTCTTGGACTTGTATAAAATTACGTGCCCCTTTTTCATAAAGACTCCTCCAAGTCCTTACTTGCAAGCATCTGTACACACGAGGAAATCATTATTTGAGTCTGCAATCTTTAGCATGGGTGCATGGGTCAAGAGGTATTTCAGTTCCTGAAATATTTCTTCACATTTTGATGTCCAAATGAATTTAGTCCCCCTTTTTTGAAGGGCAGTGATTGGACAACCAATCTTGGAAAACCCTTTTATGAACCTTCTATAGTATCCTGCTAAGCCCATGAAGGACCTAATATCGGATACATCCTTCGGGGTAGGCCCTTCCATAATAGATCTGATATTGTCAAGGTCTACTTCCACCCCTTCCTTATATATGACATGGCATAAGTAATGGACTTGCTTCTGAAAGAAATCACACTTGCTAAACTTAGCGTAGAGCCGATGCTCTCTTAGTACTTGAAGTACGAGTCTAATATGTTCTTCGTGCTCCTCCCTGTTCTTGGGGTATATTAGGATATCATCAATGAAAACCAATACAAATTTGTCTAGGAAATTGTTGAGTACATTATTCACCAAGCACATAAAAGTGGCAGGGGCATTGGTTAACCCAAATGGCACCACCAAAAATTCATAGTGACCATACCTCGTCTCGAAGGTTGTTTTGTGAATGTCTTCATCCTTAATCCAAACTTGGTGGTATCCATACCTTAAGTCTATCTTCGAGAAGATGGAATCACCTCCCAATTGGTCGAACAAGTTATCGATTATTTGTGAGGGGTACTTGTTCTTTATGGTTGTCTTATTGAGTTGTCTGTAATCTATGCACAGTCGAAGTGTGCCATATTTATTTTTCACAAACAAGACAGACACTCCCCATGGAGATACACTGGGTTGGATGTAGCCTTTGTACATCATATACTTTAGTTGTAGATTGAGCTCAACCAACTCTGGCGTGCTCATTCTATATGGCGTTCTATATGTTGGTACCGTTCCTGGTGTAAGTTCTATCGAGAAGTCGATATCCCTTCTCAGAGGTAGACCTCGTACATCTTATGGGAACACGTCCTTGTATCCTCTTAATATGGGGTGGTCCTCTAGGTTTGGTTTGTCATTCTCAACAGACTCTAGTACCTGTATGGAATATAAGGAACACCCCTTTCTGCAATACTTTTTCCTTTGAAGAGATGATATTTGTCTCACTGAGACAGGCTTCTGAATCCCTTTGAGGGTCATTTTTATCCCTTATTCATTTACACATTCTAAAGTTTTATGATAACAGTCCAATTTAGTTTTATAAGATTCCAACCAATCCATACCAATCAACAAGTCATAAGATCCCAGGGGAAGTATGTTAAGGGTCGCTCGGGTGGGCAATCCACCCATGATGAATTGACAGGCTGGTATGACATCTAGCACCTTTCTTTTGGTCTTAGTGGCTAATCGCACCAACCACGGTTTAAAATTGTTTCATTTTACACTTATCAATAGTCTAAGGGGCCACATAACTCAAATTAGAACCTGGGTCAATTAAAATAGAAACTAGATGGTTGGCGATCATACCTTCCAGCTCCACTACTAAAGCTTGATGGTTGGCTTGATTATTGTCCAGGGCGGCATAGATTTGTAGCATGCTCCTAGCCACATCGTTGATGGTGGTAGCTTCTTGGATATTGTAGAGTCTCTTACTATTCTGTTGTATGTGTAGGAAGTCCCTCAATCGATGATCTTCTCCACAACCCAAACATTTTAAGGTTTCCTTCTTTAAGTTATCAATCTTTTCTGGGACTGTCTTAAAAGGTTTATTTCCACTTTGAGAGGGGAAAGTTTGTTGATATACACTTCTAGTAGGGAGACTACTTCTAGAATATTTTCCATAGTTCTTAAATCTTGAGGATTTAAACCCCTTCTTCTAGAATCCCAAACTACTTCTCTTCTTCCAGTCCTCGTGAGGTCTTGTCTTGCTCCCAAACTATTCATAACAATACCTCACCTTCTAGATAGTTTCTTCTAAGGTCTTTGGTTCATCGAACTCAATCCTGTCTCGATAGGTCTGAGGTAACCCACTAATGAACCACATTTTTACTTTTTCATCCTATATGTAGGGTACATATCTCAGTAGTTCAAGGAATTTATTGACAAATTCATCTATGGTGAGCTGCCCCAACCTGAGTTTATAGAATTCCTTAGTCTTCCCATCCATGTATTTCTCTGACACATACTGCTTCCTGAAGTATTTCTCAAACTGTTTCCATGACAAGTCCTTCTCATGGAATCCTTTCACATTCCTAAGGTCTTCCCACCAAATGGAAGCCTTTCCATTCATGTTAAAGATGGCTATTCGAGCCTTCAAGTTTTCGGAGTAGTCATGGAATCTAAATTATTTCTTTAAAACAGGCAGCCAAACTTCAGCCTCTTCTCCCTTCCTAATATATCCATCGAAAGAGGGTGGTTTGGCTTTCTTTAATTCTTCAGGATCATGATTTTTGGAATGCTTCCGCTTCTTTCCTTTCCTTTGCGAATGTGAGCTTGCTCTACTACTAGAAGATCCCTCGGATTTTCCAACTTCCTTTCTAGAAGACTCTACCGATGAGTGTCCCCTGCCTCCAGGTTGGGCCCTCTTCGAGGCGCTTCTCCCAGTGTGGTCACTTATGGATTCATGTTTTTGAATCTCAGGTGTACTTTGACTTTTCTTCTTATGTCGTCAATCCACATGACTGGTTGCGGGTTAATGTTGTAGTTTCCTCTGTATGTCAGACAAGCTCTACAACACGACTTCGTTAATTTATGGTTTTTTTTCTTGATCCTTTATCAATCTCTCATTGTCAGCCTTGCAACTCTATAATTCGGCCCTGAGGCTCCTTACAGTTTCAGCCAGATCTTGAGGGGTTTCCACCTCCCTCCTTTTGTTAGTTTATTCATCTCTATTGTGGGAGCCATCCCCCACTTCATGACATGTCACCATCCTTTATCTTTGAAGTTTTCCCGTGATTTACTGACTGCTTGAGTGCTGAAAAAAACACTTATTGTTAGATAACATTCTATTAGTTCATGAACAATACACAGTTCAATTTCTTAAATGCACACACACAGTAGAAAGTTTCATTCTTTTATTTAATAACATTTTTAACCAGACTTTTAAGAAAGAGGTAAGGTAGAGTGTAACTCTTTTAAAAGTACTCCAAATAGATTTTTTAAGCGACTTGTCCATGAGCCCAAGCAGGCCAAGTGTTGTAACCATGCTCTGATACCAATTTGTAACACACCCATGACAGGGCTAGAATAAAAAAAAAATCTTCCTCCTTACAGAAACAAATCCTCTCTCTCTATGGGTTCTAATTGGGATAGTCAGGGAACCAACTCAGCCTTCTGGTTAAGGATCTCTGATTCTGGAGCCAAATGATTCTCTAAGACCTTGATGGTATTGTTCTATAATTAAACACATAACCTTATGACTACCTGATGCAGGGATAAGGGTACCCGCGACCTCTGTCTGCACACTTCCAAAATGTAGAATTTCAGGTGCTAGCTCCTTTTTCATTAACCCCCTCGTCCATATGTCCCTAGGCTATGACCTCTTGGAAAATATGTGATTATAGGTGTGTCCAAGGGTGGTTTTAAACCAACCCAATTTTATCCCCACAATTTATTACAAAGCGCCACGTATGCCTTTGGCAATACCGTAGTTTTAATTGCGGCCCGCTCAAAGAGGATTAAGACCCGAGCACGTTCTGGTCCCACAATGCTACGCCACCATCAATATCCTGATATTGACAATACTATCTGAACTGATAGTTCATATCTTCCCTTTTCAAATCCACAGACCATATTTCTCCTCCTAAATCAACGAATGTGATCTCCTTTGTGATTCTAGACTTCAGACTTTTCAAGTCTCAAACCCTGCTTTCCTCCGTATGTCAATCTTCTGGAGTTGACGATCTACATAAACCTATCCTCCTAAATCAACGACCCTTATTATACTTCAGGTGTTTGAACTTTCAACTATATCAACAGTTCTGCGGCCCTCTTCTCGATCAACAGTCGAGATCTCCTTTGGGTCTTCGGACTTCTGAGATCTCAAATCTCAAACTTCACCCATTTTCCCAATGACTTTTATCTGAAGCCTATAATCCACTGACGCATGTCCACTTGATCTGAATATCGAGGATTACTTTGGGTCTTTACCTAGAGTGCATGGATCTATACCATGTCTTCTCTTAATTTGACATCTATGAATTACTTCGAGACTTTACCCAAAATCCACAGATTCAATTCACGTCTCCTCTTAATCTGATGGCTATGGATTACTTCAGGAATTTACCTGTAGTCCATAGATTCATGCCATGTATCCTCTTAATATGATGGATACGGATTACTTCGGGACATACCCGAAGTCCACATATTCACGCCACGTCTCCTCTTAACCTGACGACTATGAATTACTTCAGGACTTTACCCGAAGTCCATAGATTCACGCCACGTCTCCTCTTAATATGATGACTATGAATTACTTCGGGACTTTACCTAGAATCCACAGATTCATTCCATGTCTCCTCTTAATCTGATGGCTATAGATTACTTCAGGACTTTACCCAGAGTCCACAGATTAACACCACGTCTCCTCTGGATCAGACGGTCCATATTTACTTCGGACGATCTGACGCTTGAGATTTACTTCGGAAAATATGACGATGAACATCTACTTAGGACAATCTGGTGATTCAAATATTCTTTGGATGATCGGATGATTGATATTTGACTTCGGCTCTTCGATTCTTCGTGCTTCGGGAGTCTCAAGTCTCAAACTTGCCTTCTCCTGAACTCATAGTATCTGAAAGTTTAGATTTACTTGGTCGATCCGAGTCTTGAAGTTTACTTCAGATGATCTAATGGTTCATATCTTCTTTGGATGATCAGACAGTTGAGATTTTACTTCAGCTCTCTGGCTCTTCATGCTTTGAGAGTCTCAAACCTTGGTAAGTTCTCTCTCTTGCGTGTACGAAGTGCTAAGGCTTGTGCACCTTTCTCTGATCAGACGATTGTTGATCCTTTGCATTGTGATCTAACAACCACTGTTGCTCCTCCTCCTGAGCTTCTAATTTCTTTTGACTTAGAGGATTTATCAGTCTTAAAAGGTTTCGACCTTTTTTCCTCCTACGAGTTCGACTCATGGATCTCGTCAACACTTATGAAAAGTGCTATCCCTTCTGAGCTTGATCCTTAAAGGATTTCAACTTCCCACACACTCATTTCATTTTAGGGATTGCGTCAAACTGAAATCGAAGGTCAATGATGATCGACGGTTCATAGAAATTGCGAGGCCCCAACATGCGTGCTCTTTATCAGAGAGTTCGACCTCCGTAATCTAGAAAGTGCTCGATCGACTCTAGTATAACCAGAATCATTGATCTTCCATCCCATCGAGATCAAAAACAATGGTGAAATGTAGGACACAAACTAGTGCATCCGTTATTTTCACCTTCGCACTCCGCAGTGATTCCCCACCCTCGATATCCATTCATAGATCGACGGTTCATAGAAATTGTGGGGTTCAACTTGACTATCATGCAATTTGACATCTTAGAGCCTCGAGCTCCAAGGTTCCTAGGCCCAGGTCAATTGGATCTTCATATAACTCTTGGGCTATAATCCCCACTCTTAGTCGGGTTTTTGGTTAAGGGAATAAGCACAAGTTCAGAGTCTTCTAGACTACTGGTCTGAAGGGAACACCTTCCCAACTCGCAGACCTTTAAGCTTTGAATCAAGGAAAAGTAACTTGTGAGGTTACCAAAACTGTAGCTATGCCCAGAGGCTTTCTCTGACTCCAGAACGGTGATGTAAATTCTTGGGAAAGAACCTTCGAGTGATTAAATTGGGGCGTATGGAAATTCAAGTAGAAATATAGGTTCTCAAGGGAACGAACACATGATCATAACTCAATCATTTAATATAGAGAAAGAACCCTTTATATACATGTAAATACTTGCATGCATCCATTATTTACAATTCAAATCATAAGGCAAGAAAACACTTATCAGAACCATAGAGTGTGATGCGACTACTGAAAGGGGTGCTCGTTTCCACCCAACCATAGGCTTAGTCACTCCCAATGGATTTATCACTGGCCACCCCCGAGCTTAAGCCATGATTCTTTGAGATTCAATCTCTTACTTCTAGCTCAATGAAAGTTAGGGACGAAGGTTACTCTCCTCTTCCCAATACAAAAATAGATAATTACGAAGGTTACTCTCCTTCTCCTGGCTCAATCTCTCTTTTCTGTGATCAAAACTCACTATTCCTCTTTTAGTCCTTCCTCGGACCTGAGATTTTCCGCTCTCGTCTCTACATTTTTCCGCAGGTCCTCCTCTGCCCACCACACTTCATTTCTTTCCTTCCTCAGCAAGGTTGCATGTGGCTTGAATTCCCAATCTATGGTTAGGTATGGAAGCCTTATGGATGGGAAGTCTGCCCCGTCACCTCATTAACTCATGCAAAGGTCTTCCCACCTACCAGCCCGACTGTAATTCATTCTTGGGTCAGAGGGTTGTTCTGATATGAGAAATTAATTCCAGCATGGTACTGGTTCGGTGGAGGTTAACGTAACCATTCTGGGTCCCCTCCACCACCTTTCATAGCATTCGTGGTTTTCTCTTAGCACATCCCCTCTTTCAGCAGTCATGTACCACATGCCCATTTTCTATTAAAATAACATAATTTACATTCATCGACCTTTTTTACAAAGGTCCATGAAATCAAACATTCACACTTTTAGGTTTTCCATAGTTCCTTGGAAAATGTAGTTATATTTACAGATTGGGGGAAACAAGGTGTTGCAACCGTGCAAGTTTAGTGTCCTTGTCTGTGATCTATTTTACTTCCCAGATATTTTCACAAATAAACATGTGCTTCTCCGAGTCTTCCGACGCTTCTCCTTTGAATTCTGGTAACCTGATGGTGGGATTGTGCCCTGCCATTCTGAATGTTTAAATACTACCTCCGCCCGGTGTAGATACTTGACTAATGCTTCATGAACTGGCTCCCCCAGTTGTTGTTCCTTGTGTAGATGTAGTTCCTGCTGTCTTCCTTCTCCCGAAATTCGGTTGTCTAAATGGTGGTGTTCTTCTTGGTGTGTTAGTCGCACATGGGTTTATGGGTTCCACACTGACATTAATATGGATAGGATTGTTGCCTTCTATTCCCTCTGTTGGACCTCTTGTCTTCCTCTCATATTTTGTGCACAAGATTTCCTCAATTTTCTCCACATCCCGAAGATCCTCTACCTCCTCTTCATCACTTTCAAAGCCTTCCCTCGCGTCTACGACTCTCTTCTTGGTGTTCATCTTGTATTGGTAGGGTACTCCACTGCGCATCTTTCCAGCTATCGCCATGATCCTCTTGATCTGGTCATCGTCCATCATGATTAGGTCCAAGGCTAATCCAGGTGGATATTGGTGGCCACCCACCTATTCCACTTGGACCCCTACCATTTCTTCTTTCATTTTTTCAGTTTCTGCATAGTTTACTATTTTTAGCAGTTTTTCGGGTCCTGAACTTCCGGAGCTATTTTGAGGCCTTAAACGACGTTTTTTGGGAAATTTGGGAGCAAAATCCATCATTAATTGATGTTTCTCACCCAAAAGTTTTAGTCCTTAGATATATATTTCTAACTAGGTATAAAACGCGTCAAACGAAGATCGTATGCCAAAGTTACGTCCCCAGGAAGTTGATGTACCAACTTACCCAAACGAAGCCCATAGTCTTGGTGTTTCATAACCTAGGGTTAGGTCTTTGGATGTTTAGGGTTTTCTATTATTTCTCAATAATAATAGGCCTTATAGCCTCATTGTAACGAAGTTCAGAGGCCAGTAGCCACCACATCTCTTCTCAGAGATAAGCTACCAACGTCCTAGCTAGTTTATTTCCATTCTGTCTGTAAGCATATTTCAGTCATTTGCTATTAATGAAATGAAGTCTTATTTACGCTGCATCTCTACATTTATGTGTATTTCTATATTTCATTATTTTCCTACATAAATCCATATCAGTGGTATCAGAGCAGTCTGCTCGTTCTCGATCATTCTTTGCATGTCCCCAACGAGGTCAGGGTATATGGAGTTGGGGCTCAATCTGGTTGAACCTTTGCAAGATCAGCCTTAAAAACCCTGAGGGAAGAAAAGAAAGATGAGGGAGCAGGAGATCCTATCAAAATGTTTCTCGAGGAGGCCCTCGAGAAACAAAGGAACGCGATGATGGACAACTTTGCCCTGATTCTTCAACGGATTCCCACTAGCGGTGCATCAACATCCAACAGCCCCTCTAGTGGCGCCACTCCTTTTAAGGTACAAGTAAACTTTGACATTCCCATATTTGAGGGCCAAATAGATGCAGATGTCATAGATAGATGGTTGAATTTGTTAGAAGTATATTTCTTGGTTCATGACTTTTCCGACCGAGAAAGGATTATTTTCACACTCCTCAAAGTTGTCCCCCATGTCAAGGACTAGTGGGAAACCTACTCGGAGCAACAGGGCGAGGGGGAACCCTCTCTGTTCTTAGACACACACACTTAGAATTATTTCTGAGATGATAAGGAATAATATTATCCCATGGGGAGCTATGAGGACAAATACATACAATGGACTAAGCTGCAGCAACAAAGGGACCAAGATGTGCATGAGATGGTGAATCTGTTTCATACCATATGCACAAAGTTGGGTATCAAATATTCATAGAAACATTTGGAGTTAAAGTACCACATTTTTCTGCATAGATACATTCAGGAGGAAATGGAGTTGCTTGACATATCCTCACTTGGTGTGGCGTATTGATATGCTACCAAGATTGAGCAGAAGTTCAAACAGAAGAAGCGGGACTTTGGGTCTACGAATCAGAAGCAAGGGAAAGGTACCCCCAAACCACAGAAAAAAGGACCAAGCCAAGGTAGGGTGACACAGGACAACCTGCTAAAGTGTAACACCCTATTTCCCCCAGTCTGTAAAAATAACTATACTGTCCAAGTATTGTGGCAAACTCAAAAATGTGAATGTGTAATGTGAATAGACCTTGTGAAAAAGATTGATGAATGTGAATATTATTATGAATATATATTGCAGGACTACTGAGAGGGGAATATGCTGAAAAAGAGACCATGGTGGCTGGATAAAGGTGGTGGAAGGCACTTGGAATGGTGGCGTTAACTTCCACCGAAAACCAATATCGTATTTGGTCTTCACTAGCCCAGAGAACCAAGAGCGGCTCGCTGGCCCGAAATTAATTTCTCACAGGTTGGTAGGTGGATGGATCCTCATGCATAATGAGGGATGGGGGTAAAACCGCCCATCCGCGGGGTCCTGACACTTGACCACCATGAGGGAGATCATGCGACATGCAACCTCGCCGGAAAGGAAAAAGGCAGGAGGAGTGTGCGATCACGGGCAGACCCGAGGGAGGAAGAACTCTGGAAAAATATGCAGAGTGAGTGATAGCAGAGAAGAAGGAGAGTAACCTTCATTCTCAGTCACTGGCAGACAGATACGCAGTCTCGGGGCATCGTGGTTTCAGCTCGGGGGTGGCTAGTGGTAAATCCGTTGGGAGTCGTTGAGCCTACGGTTGGGTGGAAACGAGCACCCCTATCAGTAGTTGCATCACCTCTGGTGTTTTTCTGATAAGTGTTTTGTCTCTGGCATCTTGAAATATATATATATATATTCTGATATTTATGCTCATAAGCTATGAAATTGTGAATGATTTCAGTGCAATAATGTCTGTATGGTGTTTTTGATCAGTACTGGTAGTTGCATGTTTATAATGGAAAGACTACATATGGCTTATGTTTTCATAAATTGCTATTTATATGCATACTGATCTAATTAATACTTCACATCTGGTTCTCAAGAGAGAGATACCCTTATCTGCCTCAGATAGTACCCTGGGTAAACCTCCCCATAGAGATACCCTCCTTGAAAAAGCCATCAAGAACCTGGAAAGAGGATGTGAAGGCATAAGGCCTTAGTAACCTTGCATGAGGAGGAACGATCCTCTTGAAATCCTGAGATGGCTGCGTAGGGATAAGTATCGTTTGACGGGCGAGATCCTGCTGGAAGATCTGCGGTCACTCATGGCTGTTAGATTGGAAGGAGAAGAGGGGGCGTTAAATGCCTCAACCCCTTTCCTTTGTTTTCACAAGTAGAGACCGAGGCCCACTCAAGTCCTAGACTTGATGAAGGAGAGAAATAGATGTGCTGAAGACTCTTTTAAGAGTCAAACCCAGGAGGAAGAGCGCAAAGATCCCAAGTCCCACATAGTTGACGAAGATCTGGACGGATAGCACCTGGTCAGATGCACAGATCCTGTAGGAATTCACAGAGGTCGAGGAAATCTCTCATGGCTTCAGAGTAGAGAAGCTTGGGAGGGATAGTTCCATTTTGTGCATGGATCCATAGCTATGAAGGTCGCAGAGGAGAAGCAAAGGCTGAGACCTTTGATACTTAAGAAATCTTCCAAGGAGAAGGAAGAGAAGTGCATGGTCAAGGAGGAGATACAACTGTCGTTAGATTAGCTGGAGCGAAATAGATCTGGGTCGTCGAAAATGTATGTCCAAAAGCATGCATAAGAGAGAAGAAATGGACAACATAGACACTTCGAGATAGAAGTGGCGAACAATCGATAACCATTAGATCTTGCAGAGTTGCAAGGCGGTTAGGGTTGGTGCAGTCTGGAAGAGATCCGATTTCGGGATCTCGCGTCTCGGGGTTTCCCAAGAAGAGAGCGCAAGGGTTGGGTGCTTCAACCCACGAAGTCGCGAAGTGTCGAGAGCCGAGGTTCGTGAGAACATGTGGCACATCCATCAAGTGGGGCCCGTGTAGCCGATTGATGGACACGCGTCGCTTGGGAAGGAGTCAAAATTCTGTTGACTTCTCGCATCTCATAGGTTCACGAGATAGGAGCATGAAGGCTCGATTCCCCAACTCATGAGGTGGCAATATGTTAGAAGTGAGAAAAGGAAGTCAAACCATTGTTGAATTTCGTGTCTCGGAGGTTCGCGAGGTAGGAGCACGAAGGCTCGACGCCCCAACTCGCGAGGTGGCAAGATGCGAGAAGTGCGAAAAGGAATTCAAACTATCACTGACTTTCATGTCTCGAAGGCTCACGAGGTAGGAGCACAAAGGCTTGACACCCCAACTCGCGAGGTGGCAAGATGCAAGAAGTGCGAAAAGGAAGTCAAACCATCGCTGACTTTCGCGTCTCGGAGGTTCACGAGGTAGGAGCATGAAGGCTCGATGCCCCAACTCACGAGGTGGTGAGATGTGAGAAGTGCGAAAATGGAGTCAAACCATCACTGATATTCGCGTCTCAGATGTTTGCGAGGTAGGAGCATGAAGGCTCGACGCCCCAACTCGCAAGGTGGTGAGATGCAAGAAGTGCGAAAAGGAAGTCAAACCATCGCTGACTTTTGGGGTTTATCAGAGTAAAAAAAAAAACTCGACGCTTTGGTAGCGTCGTTTCGTGAAGAGCGAAAGGATGCCATAATGGTTAGGAATGTGGCCATAACTGCCGATCAGATGAGTGCGTTTAAGGGATGGCAGGGTCTGTATCAGGTCCCATAGGGACTCGGGAAATTCTATTCTTCGGAGAAAAGAAAAAAAGGGGCGAAAAGTTTTAATTTCCATAGTGGGTATGTGACAAATTGGTATTAGAGCATGGTTACAAAACTCGGCCTGCTTGGGCTCATGATCGAGTTACGCAGAAGCTCTGTTCGGAACACTCCTAAGAGGAGTAACCCTCTATCTTAAACCCTTTTATATTCAAAGGATCAAAGTTTGAAAATAAGAACCCGACTGTGTATGCATGTGAAATAATTATGAATTTTTGCGTGGGTTATAAAAATGTATCTAGCTATTGACTAACAACCAGTGTTTGTCTTTTTCACCCAAGCGGGAAATCAGCCGTGGGAATTTACAGATGCAGAGAATGGTGACTCATCAAGAGGTGGGAGAGGGCTTGCACAATAGAGATGAAGAGTCTAACGAAAGAAGGGCAATAGGGACCCCTCCATATCTAGCTAAGACTGTGAGGAGTCTCATGGTCGAGTTGCAAAGCTACAAGGCCGACAATGAAAGGATGATTAAAGAACAAGAAAAGCAGACAGAAATTAAAGTAGTTTTACTACAGAGTTTATCCGATCTGCAAAGACAAATGCAGCATGAACCTAAAACTCAGAAACATGGTCATGTCAGTGGCCACACTAAGAGGAGCACCTTGAAAAAGGTCCACCCCAGAGGTAAGGGACCAGTGCCGAGTGATTCCTCTTAGAAGGAAGCTGGTGATTTAGAAGACTCTTCCAGCAGTAGAACTAGTTCCTATTCTCGAAGAAAACAGAAGAATCAAAAGACTTCCAAGGGTCATAAATTTGACGAATTCAGAAAGGCCAAGCCACCCTCCTTCAATGGTGAGATAAATAAGGGAGAGGAAGCAGAGGCCTGGCTGCTTGGACTAAAGAAATATTTCAGAGTCCATGATTTTTCAAAATATTTGAGGCCCGAGTAGCCACCTTCAATCTAAATGGAAAGACTTCCATTTGGTGGGAAGATCTTAAGAATGTGAAAGGGGTCGTGAAGAGGAGTTGTCCTGGAAACAATTTGAGAAATACTTCCGGAAGAAGTATTTGTCGGAAAAATATTTCAATGAGAAGACAAAAGAGTTTTATTAACTCAAACTAGGGCAACTCACTATAGAGGAATATTTCAACAAATTCCTCGAATTGTTGAGATATGTGCCTTATATAAAAGAAGAAAAGGCAAAGGTGCAGCGCTTCATCAGTGGGCTACCCAAGGACTATCGGAACAGAATTGAATTTGATGAGCCAAAGACCCTAGAAGGCACTATTCGAAAGGAAACATATTGTCAGGAACAGTATGGACATCGAGCAGAACCTTGTGAAGGATGCAAACCAAAGAATAGTTCAAGGTTCCAGAAAAAGGGGATTAAATCCCCAGGATTTAAGAACTATAAGAAGAACCCAAGAATGAACTTTCCAGCCCAGAGTGTACTCCAGCAGAACTTTCCCTCATCAGGCGGAAGTAAATTTTATGGACCTGTACCAGTAAAGATTGATAACCCAAAGAGAGAACCTTTGAAATGCTGGGGTTGTGGAGAAGAACATCTCCTGAGAGACTGTCCACATCGACAACAAAATAGTCGAAGGATTTATAACATCCAGGAAGCTACTACAGTCAATGATGTGGCCAGGAGTGTGCCACATATTTATGCAGCCTTGGATAATAACCAAGCTGACCATCAAGCTTTAGTGGTGGAGATAGAAGGTACGATCTACAACCATCTAGTGTCTATTTTGATTGACCCTGGTTCAAATTTGAGTTATATAGCCCTTCAAGTTGTTGATAAGTGTAAACTACAGCCACAAAAAAAAAACCAAAGCATGGTTGGTACAGTTAGCCACTAGCACCAAAAGAAGGGTAGCAGAATTCATACCAGCCTGCCAATTGATTTTGGGTGAATTTCCCACCCAAGCAACCCTTAACGTATTACCCCTTGGATCGTACGATCTCTTGATTGGTATGGACTGGCTATCCATCCATAAAGCTAGATTGGACTGTTACCATAAAACCTTAGAATGTGTGAGCAAAGAAGGAAAAAGGATGACCCTTCAAGGGATCCGAAAACCTGTCTCGGTGAGACAAATATCAGCTCTGCAAATGAGAAAGTATTGTCGAAAGGGATGTCCCCTATATGCAATACAGGTGTTGGAAACCATAGAAGGTGACAAAGCCAGCCTTGAAGATCATCCTACCCTGAGAGAATATAGTGATGTGTTTTCGGAAGAGGTATCAGGTCTACCTCCGAGAAGAGACATAGACTTATCGATAGAACTCACACCGGGAGCAGTGTCGGTGTCTAGGACACCCTACCGGATGAGCGCACCTGAGTTAGTTGAACTCAAATTGCAATTAAAATAAATGATGGATAAGGGTTATATTCGACCCAGTGTGTCTCTATGGGGAGCGCTAGTCCTATTTGTGAAAAAGAAGGACGTCACCCTTAGACCATGTATAGATTATAGACAACTCAATAAGGTAACCATAAATAACAAGTACCCCTTGCCCAAGATTGATGATCTGTTCGATCAATTGGGAGGCACGTCTATTTTCTCAAAGATCGACTTGAGATCGAGATACCATCAAGTCTGAATCAAGGGTGAAGACATCCATAAAATTTCCTTTCGGACGAGGTATGGTCACTATGAGTTTGTGGTAGTGCCATTTGGGTTGACCAATGGCCCTGATACTTTTATGTGCTTGATGAACAATGTACTCAGTAAATTTCTAGATAAATTTGTGCTAGTTTTTATTGATGATATATTAATTTACTCTAAGAATAGAGAAGAGCATGAAGAACATCTTAGTCTTGTGATGCACGTACTCAGAGAGCATCCGCTCTATGCTAAATTCAACAAATGTGACTTCTTCTAGAAGAAAATACATTACTTGGGTCATGTTCTATCCGAAGAAGGGGTAGCAGTGGACCCTGACAAAATCAGGTCTATCATGGAATGTCCTACCCCAAGGGATGTTTTGGATATCAGATCCTTTATGGGATTAACAGGATATTACAGGAGATTTATAGAAGGATTCTCCAAGATTGGTTGTCCAATCACTGCCCTCTAGAAGGAGACAAAATTCCTGTGGACACAGAAATGTGAAGAAAGATTTCAAACCCTGAAACATCTACTGACCCATGCACCCGTGCTGAAAATCGTCGACCCAGAAGATGACTTCCTCGTGTGCAAAGATGCCTGTAAGGAAGGGCTCATAGGAGTCCTTATGAAAAACGGAAGTGTGATCTGCTATGAATCCTAAAAATTGAACGAGCATGAAGTCAACTATGTGACCCATGATCTAGAACTGGCTGCCATAGTGCATGCCTTGAAAATGTGGAGGCATTACCTCCTGGGAAGAAAATTTGTACTTATGACAGATCACTGTGGATTGCGATACCTGTTTGATCAACCAAAGCTCAATGCCAGACAGGCTAGATGGATGACCCTCCTTAGCGAATTTGATTTTGAAATCAAACACATTAAAGGAAAATAAAATAGGGTTGCCAATGCCCTTAGTATAAGCATGAAAACAATTCATCTGGCAGCAGTGAGCACCTGCGAGAAAGATGTCAAGGAAAAAATAAGAAATGCACAAGAAACAGATCCCTTCGTTCAGACTGTGACCATGTACCTACAGCAAGAACCCACTGGAGTAAAATATGAAGGCTATCAGATGACCGAAGGAGGTCTTCTCACTTACAGGAAAATATTTTATATTCCAGCGTGTGACGACTTGAAGAGGTTCATTATGGATGAACTACATAAAAGACCCTACTCGGCTCATCCAGGATACCAGAAAATGGTCACTTCCACCAGGAAACAATTTTATTGGCTTGGATTGAAGAAAGACATAGCCGAGTACCTAGCCAAATGCATAGAGTACCAACAGGTTAAAGTAGAACACCGACATCCAGTAAGGTTATTGCAACCTTTACCAATCCCAGAATGGAAATGGGAAACCATCTCCATGGATTTCATCACTAGATTACCGACTTCAACCAAACAAAATGACGCCATTATGGTGGTGGTGGATAAATTGAGAAAGTTTGCTCACTTCATCCCCATCAAGTCGACCTGCAAGGAAATCGATATTGCCCAGGTATTCATGAAATAGATATTCAGACTGCATGGTATGCTGAAAGAGATCGTGTCTGACAGAGACACGAAATTAACTTCTAACTTTTGGAAATCACCAATGACTGGTTTAGAGACCAAATTGTTGTTTAGCACCGCCTATCACCCTCAAACAGACGGACAGACAGAAAGAGTGAATCAAATATTAGAAGACATGTTAAAGATGCATGTAATGCATCAACCCAAGAAATGGGAAGACTACGTGCCACTGGTAGAATTCGCCTACAACAACGACTACCAAGCATCCCTAAAGATGAGCCCCTTCGAGGTCCTCTATGGTAGGCCATGTTATACTCCAATCAGCTGGAGTAATCCTGTAAACAGGATATATTTTGGACCCAACATGTTAAAAGAAATGGAACAGCAAGTGACTCAGATAAAACAAAATCTGAAGGTCGCTCAAAATTGACAGAAAAGTTATGCCGACCAAAAGAGAAATCCAAGAGAGTTCAAAATGGGAGACCATGTATATCTCAGAGTTAGACCCAGGAAGAGTTCCCTAAAAATGGTAGCTTGTGCCAAGTTGGCACCTTGGTATTGTGGACCCTTTGAGGTTCTAGATAGAGTGCGACCTGTAGCCTATCGGTTAGCACTTCCTCCCACAGTCAAAGCACATAATGTTTTCCATGTTTCATTATTGAAGAAATATGTACATGATGCTAATCATATAATTAATTGGTTTGTGATTCAGGTGGAACCGGAGGGAGAATTTCTACCAGAAACCCAATGCATACTGGACAGAAAGGAAACCCCGCTCTGAAACTGAACCATTGCACAGGTCAAGGTGCAGTGGAAACATTTTGGCCCAGATGAGGCTACATGGGAAATGGAGGATGCCATGAAACAGTCATATCTGATTTTGTTTACATCTGTACATACAGGCCATGTTGATAGATAGAACATCGAGGATGATGTTCCTTTAAGGGGGAGGGAATTGTAACACCCTATTTCCCCCAGTCTGTAAAAATAACTATACTAGCCAAGTATTGTGGCAAACTCAAAAATGTGAATGTGTAATGTGAATAGACCTTGTGAAAAAGGTCGATGAATGTGAATAATATTATGAATATATATTGCAGGACTTCTAAGAGGGGAATATGATGAAAAAGAGACCACGATGGCTAGATAAAGGTGGTGGAAGGCACCTGGAATGGTGGCGTTAACTTCCACCAAAAACCAATACCGTATTTGGTCTTCACTGGCCTAGAGAACAAAGAGCGGTTCGCTGGCCCGAAATTAACTGCTCGCAGGTTGGTAGGTGGATGGCTCCTCATGTGTAATGAGGGATGGGGGTAAAACCACCCATCTATGGGGTCCTGACACCTGACCACCATGAGGGAGATCGTGCCACATGCAACCTCACTAGAAAGGAAAAAGGTAGGAGGAGTGTGCGATCACGGGCATACGCGAGGGAGGAAGAACTCTGGAAAAATATGCAGAGTGAGTGATAGTGGAGAAGAAGGAGAGTAACCTTCATTCTCGGTCACTGGAAAAAAGAGACGCAGTCTCGTGGCATTGTGGTTTCAGCTCGGGGGTGGCAAGTGGTAAATCCGTTGGGAGTCGTTGAGCCTACGGTTGGGTGGAAACGGGCACCCCTCTCAGCAGTTGCATCACCTTTGGTGTTTTTCTGATAAGTGTTTTGTCTATGGCATCTTGAAATATATATATATATATTATGATATTTATGCTCATAAGCTGTGAAATTGTGAATGATTTCAGTGCAAGAATGTTTGTATGGTGTTTTTTATCAGTACTGGTAGTTGCATGTTTATAATGGAAAGACTACATATGGCTTATGTTTTCATAAATCGCTATTTATATTCATACTGATCTAATTAAGACTTCATGTCTAGTTCTCGAGAGAGATATACCCTTATCTGCCTCAGATAGTACCCTGGGTAAACCTTCCCTTAGAGATACCCTCCTTGAAAAAGCCATCAAGAACCTGGAAAGAGGATGTGAAGGCATAAGGCCTTAGTAACCCTGCACGAGGAGGAACGATCCTCTTGCAATCCCGAGATGGCTGCATAGGGATAAGCATTGTTTGACGGGTGAGATCCTGTCGGAAGATTTGTGGTCACTCACGACCGTTAGATTGGAAGGAGAAGAGGGGGCGTTAAATGCCTCAACCCCTTTCCTTTGTTTTCACGAGTAGAGACTGAGGCCCACTCAAGTCCTAGACTTTATGAAGGAGAGCAATAGATGTGTTGAAGACTCTTTTAATATTCAAACCCAGGAGAAAGAGCCCAAAGCTCCCAAGTCCCACATAATTGACGAAGCTCAGGATGGATAGCACCTGGTCAGATGCACGAATCCTGTAGGAATTCACATAGGTCAAGGAAATCTCTCACAGCTTCAGAGTAGAGAAGCCCGAGAGGAATAGTTCCATTTTGTGCATGGAGCAATAGCTGCGAAGGTTGCAGAGGAGAAGCAAAGGTCGAGACCTTTGATACTTAAGAAATATTCCAAGGAGAAGGAAGAGAAGTGCATGCTCAAGGAAGAGCTACAACTATCGTTAGATTAGATGGAGTGAAATAGATATGGGTCGTCAAAAATGTACGTCCAGACGCGCGCAGAAGAGAGAAGAAACGGACGACGGAGACACTTCGAGATAGAAGTGGAAAATAGTCGATAACCGTTGGATCTTGCAGAGTTGCAAGGCAGTTAGGGTTGGTGCAGTCCGAAAGAGATCCGATTTCAGGATCTCGCGTGTCGGGGTTTCACAAGAAGAGAGCGCAAGGGTTGGGTGCTTCAACCCACGAAGTCGCGAAGTGTCGAGAGCCGAGGTTCATGAGAACATGTGGTACATCCATCAAGTGGGGCCCGTGTAGCCGATTGATGGACACGTGTCGCCTGGGAAGGAGTCAACATTCTGTTGACTTCTCGCATCTCGTAGGTTCACGAGATAGGAGCATGAAGGCTTGATTCCCCAACTCATGAGGTGGAAATATGTGAGAAGTGCGAAAAGGAAGTCAAACCATTGTTGAATTTCGTGTCTCGGAGGTTCGCGAGGTAGGAGCACGAAGGCTCGACGCCCCAACTCGCAAGGTGGCAAGATGCGAGAAGTGCGAAAAGGAAGTCAAACCATCGTTGACTTTCCTGTCTCATAGGTTCATGAGGTAGGAGCACGAAGGCTCGACGCCCCAACTCGCGAGGTGGCAAGATGTGAGAAGTGCGAAAAGGAAGTCAAACCATCGCTGACTTTCATGTCTCAGAGGTTCACGAGGTAGGAGCACGAAGGCTCGATGCCCCAACTCGAGAGGTGGCGAGATGCAAGAAGTGCGAAAAGGAAGTCAAACCATCACTGACTTTCGGGGTTTATCAGAGTCAAAAAAAAAACTCGATGCTCTGGCAGCATCGTGTCATGAAGAGCGAAAGGACGCCATACTAGTTAGGCCTATGGCCATAACCACCGATCATATGAGTGCTTTTAAGGGATGGCAGGGTTTGTATCAGGTCCCGTAGGGACTCGGGAAATTCTATTCTTTGGAGAAAAGAAGAAAAGGGGTGAAAAGTTTTAATTTCCGTAGTGGGTATCTGACATAAAGCCACAAGAAAAGAACAACACCACGAAGCCAAAAAAAGACACGGGGAAGTGGTGTGAGTTCCATAAGAGCTGCACTCACAACACAAGTGAGTGTCAGGCCAAGCAGTCACTAGTAGCCAAGTTGAAGGCTTCTGAATCGGATGCATGCTCCAACTCTGAATCAAAACTCGACAAGGGGAATGATAGAGGGAAGCAGATTATCGATGCGGAGCCCAACGCCACTGTTTCCACCACGAAGATCCAAAAGGAGGAACCAAAAGATCCAGAGGAGGCGGAATGTCTCTTCCATTCCAAGATGTGGGTAAAGGGTTCCTCATTGCAGTTCATTGTCGACAACGGGAGACAGAAGAACCTCATCTCGGTAGAGGTCTTGAAGTGGCTGGGCTTGCCGACCACAACACACCCACAACCATACACCATCAGGTGGTTGCACCAAGCACAATACCTCCGTGTCAGCCAACAATGTCACCTTCCCTACAACATCAAGCCCTTCACGGATGAGTTATTATGTGACATTGCTCCTCTTGATGTTTATGATGTATTATTAGGCCAATCGTACTTGTGGAAGCGACATGTTGTGTATGAGTCTAGGCCTCATGCTGTTATTATTACCTTGGGAAATAATCTGTACCGGATACTGGAGATAGCACCGCCTACTACCATCTCTTTGGTTACTACAAAACAATGCAGTAAGCTCATTTCCAAAACCAGGAAATTTGTTTTCTTGATGATCCACCCTCAAGGAAAGAGGAAGACTCTGGCCATGACCTCCAGACAGGGCCCTGCTGCACAAAAACAATAGATGGATAAGGTTGTGGAGGAGTACGAGGACATCTTCACCTACCCCATAGGGGTGCCTCTACACTACTAGGTTAAGCACCCCATAGATCTGACCCCAGGTGCGTCGCTTCCCAATGGACCCATCTATCGACGCTCTGTTCTGGAGAATGATGAAATCAAGAGTCAGGTTCAAGAGTTGTTACAAAAAGGTCACATCCGACTGAGTTCATCACCCTATGGGAGCCCGGTTGTGTTGGTGTAGAAGAAAGATGGGACTTGGAGACTTTGCATTGACTATCGGGCACTGAACAAGATCACTGTTCAAAATAGGTACCCGATGCCACAAATGGATGACCTTCTGGACCAACTCAAGGGGGAAAAATATTTCAACAAGATTGACTTGAATTCGGGGTATCACCAGGTACCAATCGAACCCTCTGATGTGTGGAAGACTGCCTTCAAATCCAAGGAGGGCCTTTTCGAATGCAATCGGGTTGATGAATTCCCCTGCAACCTTCATGAGGCTAATGGACGACATCCTATGACCATTCACCAACTCATTTGTAGTGGTGTACTTGGATGACATTTTGATCTTCAACCAGACTTGGGAAGAGAACCTCCACCACATTTGACAGGTCCTCCAAACACTGCGACAAGACAAGTTGTGTGCCAATTTGGAGAAATGCACTTTTGGCATGACCCAGGTTCAATATCTGGGATACATTATTGATGAGCGGGGGGTGCATGTGGATCCAACAAAGGTCCAAGTCATTTGGGATTGGCCAGTCCCAACCACCCTAACAGAGCTCCACAACTTTTTAGGTCTTGCCAATTTCTACCACAGGTTTGTGTTGGGATTCTCTCATGTCACTTGGCCCTTGAGTCAAGTCACAAAGGGGGGA
>JZKD02S1747029.1:95925-114015 GCA_000966675.3 Picea glauca | reverse complement strand
TTTCCTTCCAGTAGTTTCCTCTTAAATTGTTCCAAATATTTAAATCTATTATTATGCATTTCATCAATTATTTCTTCTTCATCATGAAAATATATATCATATATATGATTCTCAATAAATATGAAGTCCTACTTATATCTTCTTCTTTTGGTATAATCCTAAATTGACATTACACTCTTAACCATTTTCAAATTCACTACAAACAATATAGTAGACTCAATTGAAGAAACATCAAATCTCACCCATTTTAACTTTACTAAGTATATGAACCCATAATCTTCTATCCACTTTGAATTAAATTTAAAAGAGGTAGGTTGTTTATTATGTTCCTTTTAAATTTGGAGCAAGATTGGAAGATGACATCAATCTCCTCCCACCTCAATATCTAAGTCAAGGTAATCTTTATTGGCTCCACATCCACTAGCCCTATCCCTACTTGCTAAAATTTGTGTAAGAAGAAGTTTTCTAAATTATCCTACCTATTATAATTCCCCCAAATATTAGATTAGATATTTTGATTAGAAGCTTTCTAAATTATACTACCTATTATAATTCCCCCAAATAATGGGCTAAAAGAGATATGGAGGGTTGTTACTAATTATTTCTTATGGTAACGTTGTTAATTATGGAATTAATGAGTATTCTACTTGAATAATTGCATATGTATGAGTCTCATGTTATTGTATTTTTCGGCAAAGTCGGGATAATGGGGATAATTACATAAATGATTGTTGAAATAATTTTTTTAGATACAATTTCATGGTTGGATCTCAGTTTGATTTCCATTCTCATGATTTTTTAAAATGTAAATATGGATTTTATTTTAGATTTTAGATATTTTCATTAATTCATTGCTTGCAAGTTTTGTAGGAAAGGTTTATAGAGAGGCTTGGGTCTAGGAGGAGGACATCACATATGAGAGTTTTCATATAATGGTGAAATTTTATTTTGTAAGTTTGTTGATATTTGAAATTTTGATATAGAACCTATAATTTTTTTTTTCTACTATATACAAATGCATAACAATCCTTGACATTGAAAACCTTGAGTTTTCTCAAGAACAAAAAGGAGAAATATCACTTTTGGATATGCCTCTAATAGTGCTAAGGGTGGTGGGAAATAATGAATGCCTCCATTTTTCATTTCCACCATATGGATTTTGTAGTACTTTGGGCCCTATTTTACATATGTGCATATCCATAAAATCCAAGATCAATGTTTTCAACTATATCGTTATCGCAACCATGGTATTATCAAAGTGAAACAAACTTCATTGTTGGGGATTCTACATGCCCATATTAAAATAGGAATAAAAGTATATATTTCTTCTCATTTAATATCAAGATTCTTAGATGTTCACCCTTCAAATGGTTATGTGTAGTGAATTGTTAATACTTCATAGGTTGTTTTTCATTGACCTCTTGTAAGAAAAAAAAACATCTTTTTAGGTTTTTCTTGTATACTCATTTTTTTGCTTTTTGTTCTAGCTTGTAACACTATCCACACATCCAAATTGTTGTGTTTTCTTCATCCACATGCCTAGAAACAAATTGTTGTGTTTTCTTCATCCACATGCCTAGAAATAATCTCCTTTCAAGTTAAAAAGTGAACAAAACAATATCCTAAGGTTGCATGCTTTATCACAAGGTGTTTTTTGCAATTAGTTGGTAACTTCAACCTTTCATGTGTTTGATCTTCATTTTTTTTTTATGGTGAGGACCCAGTTTGTACCATAAAATGAAATGTTTTAGTTTCTTAAATTTCTTTAAACTGCTATTACTTGTAAAAGGCATGACATCTAACTCTGAAATGATTTCCATGTTAGATATCACATATACATGAGGCCATTGTGCATTTTAGTGTGTTTATGTTTGAACAATGAGGGTTATCTATTATTTTAAATTTGAGGTCTTGAGCAGAGTCTTTAATGACCTGTTTTAAAAATTAAAGCCATATATTATTTGGTGTTTTTATGATATCCAAGAGGGTATAAACATGCATCTTCCACTATGACATAGGGCCAAAGGTGGAGAGAGACTAGTCATTCAGTTTCATGATGATGGTGTATGTTGAAGAGTTTATAGGAATTATACCTATGTTCATCCTCTGTAGGAATACCTATGTTGGTGTGTTGATATTATAATTATAAGAGTTTATGGCCTATCATTAAGGCAACATAGGTATTCCAACAGAGGATGAACACCTTCAGTAACCACTCACACAACCAGATCAAATATTAACACACCAATGTTTTGACGTGGTAAAACCCCTACAGGGAAACATCCACGACCCCAACCAACAAGGCAACTTGGAGTAGTTTATTAATGAAAAATAAAAAAAATTACAGAGAGATTTTACAAGATATTTTCTCACAATCGATCATCAACAAATGACCCTCCATGCTCTTTAAATAGAGATAATGTACCAATCGGGTGTTAAGCCACATATCAATGGTTGTTAAGATCGAGGAGAATATGAACCGTCAGATCACTCTATGCTAAGAACATATCGTGACCGTTGGATTTCCTAACTACAAATGTATACTAAAGAAACACACTAAGAAACATACTTTTACCTATCGACACATTAGACCAAGTAGATATTAACGAACTCCTAATTTTCTAAATATCCTAACATCCCCCCTTAAGAACAACGTGGGATAGGATTTGAAGGATTTACAATAGTGACACAATAGGAGAAGGAAGGAGGAATTAGAGCCTATCCCTGCTTGATGAAAAATTCTTGAACTCCTAACGTAGATCGAAGTTTGGAAAAATTCACTTCTGTAAGAGACTTTGTAAAAATTTCTGCAACTTGATATTCTGTAGGGAAAAAGAGCACTTCAATAACTTTATCATGAATGAGCTTTTTGACGAAGTACATGTGTATCGCGATGAATTTTTTTCACTGATATTGAACTCAGTCTTTGGCAACCTTGATGGCACTATGATTGTCACACCAAAGGCTGGTCGGATGTTGCTATTGGAATCCAAACTATGAAAGAATCTATCGAAGCCATAAGGCTTCCTGACTTTCATTTATCGATGCTCGGTACTCTACTTCTGCTGAAGAAAGTGAAATAACATGTTGTTTCCTACCTGCCCAAGTGACAGGTTCTGAACCAAGGCTGAAAACATAACTTGTAGTAGACTTCTGATCATCAGTGTCACCGACATGAATCATGAGTCTTTGAAACTTGAGCCAAAAGAGATGAGGCTTTCTTGAACTGTGAACGTGTTTGATGTTTATCTAAAAAGATCACCAATTGCTTCTCGTGTTGAACAGACCCATCTAGGAAGCAATGGAGTTGCAGTTGGTGTTGTTTTAGTTTCAAAGGACTCATATGGAGGAAGGTGAGAAGGCAGAGGTGGATTTTCATCCTCACTGTCAGTATCTCAAGAAGAAACTAGAACATAAAAATTCACAAGCTCCGAAGATGGATTGCAAGCAGAAGAAGGAACAAACGTCGAATTAGGATCGCAGGCCAAAGAAGGCAGAAACGCCGAATTAGGCTCACAGGCCAAGAGATTTTCATCAAATTTAACATCTATTCTAATAATAATTTCATTACAATGTGGTTGAAGAAGTCTATAACCTTTGACATATTTAGAATAACCAACAAATATACACTTCTCACTTTTAGGTTGCAATGATTTTCTTTTCTCATCAGGAATGTGAGCCCATGCTATACTTCCAAAAACATGGAAGTGACCTACATCTGGTTTAATTTTAGTCCAAGCTTCTTCTGGTGTTATATTTTTAAGAGCCTTTGTGGGAGTGTGATTTAATATGTAATTTGCACAGTTGATGGCTTCTTCCAAATAAATTTAGACTTAATCCCTTATATTGGA
The DNA here is from genome assembly GCA_000966675.3 of Picea glauca. Classification (NCBI taxonomy): domain Eukaryota; kingdom Viridiplantae; phylum Streptophyta; class Pinopsida; order Pinales; family Pinaceae; genus Picea; species Picea glauca. The sequence goes on along the minus strand of JZKD02S1747029.1, from coordinate 110,164 downwards.
TCATACAATGAGCCATTTCTTTTAATGTGCAATTATTTCTCTTAGCAAAACCATTTTATTGTGGTGTATATGGAACACCGTGTTTCATTTGGATGCCTTGTGTAGTGAAGTAACTTGTAAAATTATTGTTAACATATTTTCCTCCATTATATGTTCTTAACCTTTGAATTTGATGTCCAGATTGCTTTTCTACAAGGGCCTTGTAGGCCAAAAACTTGTCAAAAACTTCGGTCTTAAGTTTTAGGAAGTAAAACTAGGTACATCTGGAAAAGTCATCAATGAAAGTTAAGAAACAATTTCACCTAGAAAAAGAAGGAGAATAAAGTGGACCACACAAATCACTTTGAACAAGATGCAAAGGGCCTAAGGTGTGCCAAGAGGCACATTTGTCAAAATTGTCCCGATGATGTTTGTCGAGAACACAACTGGCACAAACACCATCTATGCATGAAATAGGAGGAAGACTAGTCACCATATATTGATTAGATAGTTGATGCAATGACCGATAGTTTATATGATCAAACCGCTCATGCCAAAGTTTTCTCAAGTCATCACTATGAGCAACAAAAACTGGTGAAAAACATGATGACCCAAAGCTATCAAACTTGTACAACCTGATAATATCATCAACAATTCCAGTTGCAAGAACATGCTTAGGATCTTTTAGATCCTTGATTACAACATGATGAGGTGAAAACTCTACGGTTTTACCTTCACTTGAATGAGTGATTTGATATACTAATATAAGGCTACAAGAAATACTTGAAACACATAATACATCATTGAAATGGCCATTTTCTACTTGAATTGTTCCATATCCTTCAACACTAAGAGATTTATCATCACCAACAAATATGTTCTTGGTGTTACATTCATTTACAGAAGAAAATATGTCTTTATCCTTAGACATATGATAAGATGCTCCAGAATCAATAAGCCACTCATCAAAAGAAGAAGTAGAAGTTGTATTGAAGGAGAAACCAGAAGCAAAAAGTGCATGTCCATTAGAAGACGAAGAAGAAATAGAATCAATATTGATGTTGTGCTTCTTAATCGATGCTTCTAAAGCTTACATATTATTGAAACATTTGGACTCATCATGACCATCTTTATCACAAAAGTTACAATGTCTTTCAGTCTTCTTATTTTTATATTTTTCTCCTTTGTCACCTTTAGGAGAAGAAGTTGTCTNGATTGTTGAAATAATTTTTTTAGATACAATTTCATGGTTGGATCTCAGTTTGATTTCCATTCTCATGATTTTTTAAAATGTAAATATGGATTTTATTTTAGATTTTAGATATTTTCATTAATTCATTGCTTGCAAGTTTTGTAGGAAAGGTTTATAGAGAGGCTTGGGTCTAGGAGGAGGACATCACATATGAGAGTTTTCATATAATGGTGAAATTTTATTTTGTAAGTTTGTTGATATTTGAAATTTTGATATAGAACCTATAATTTTTTTTTTCTACTATATACAAATGCATAACAATCCTTGACATTGAAAACCTTGAGTTTTCTCAAGAACAAAAAGGAGAAATATCACTTTTGGATATGCCTCTAATAGTGCTAAGGGTGGTGGGAAATAATGAATGCCTCCATTTTTCATTTCCACCATATGGATTTTGTAGTACTTTGGGCCCTATTTTACATATGTGCATATCCATAAAATCCAAGATCAATGTTTTCAACTATATCGTTATCGCAACCATGGTATTATCAAAGTGAAACAAACTTCATTGTTGGGGATTCTACATGCCCATATTAAAATAGGAATAAAAGTATATATTTCTTCTCATTTAATATCAAGATTCTTAGATGTTCACCCTTCAAATGGTTATGTGTAGTGAATTGTTAATACTTCATAGGTTGTTTTTCATTGACCTCTTGTAAGAAAAAAAAACATCTTTTTAGGTTTTTCTTGTATACTCATTTTTTTGCTTTTTGTTCTAGCTTGTAACACTATCCACACATCCAAATTGTTGTGTTTTCTTCATCCACATGCCTAGAAACAAATTGTTGTGTTTTCTTCATCCACATGCCTAGAAATAATCTCCTTTCAAGTTAAAAAGTGAACAAAACAATATCCTAAGGTTGCATGCTTTATCACAAGGTGTTTTTTGCAATTAGTTGGTAACTTCAACCTTTCATGTGTTTGATCTTCATTTTTTTTTTATGGTGAGGACCCAGTTTGTACCATAAAATGAAATGTTTTAGTTTCTTAAATTTCTTTAAACTGCTATTACTTGTAAAAGGCATGACATCTAACTCTGAAATGATTTCCATGTTAGATATCACATATACATGAGGCCATTGTGCATTTTAGTGTGTTTATGTTTGAACAATGAGGGTTATCTATTATTTTAAATTTGAGGTCTTGAGCAGAGTCTTTAATGACCTGTTTTAAAAATTAAAGCCATATATTATTTGGTGTTTTTATGATATCCAAGAGGGTATAAACATGCATCTTCCACTATGACATAGGGCCAAAGGTGGAGAGAGACTAGTCATTCAGTTTCATGATGATGGTGTATGTTGAAGAGTTTATAGGAATTATACCTATGTTCATCCTCTATAGGAATACCTATGTTGGTGTGTTGATATTATAATTATAAGAGTTTATGGCCTATCATTAAGGCAACATAGGTATTCCAATAGAGGATGAACACCTTCAGTAACCACTCACACAACCAGATCAAATATCAACACACCAATGTTTTGACATGGTAAAACCCCTACAGGGAAACATCCACGACCCCAACCAACAAGGCAACTTGGAGTAGTTTATTAATGCAAAATAAAAAAAATTACAGAGATATTTTACAAGATATTTTCTCACAATCGATCATCAACAAATGACCCTCCATGCTCTTTAAATAGAGATAATGTACCAATTGGGTGTTAAGCCACATATCAATGGTTGTTAAGATCGAGGAGAATATGAACCGTTAGATCACTCTATGCTAAGAACATATCGTGACCATTGGATTTCCTAACTACAAATGCATACTAAAGAAACACACTAAGAAACATACTTTTACCTAACGACACATTAGACCAAGTAGATATTAACGAACTCCTAATTTTCTAAATATCCTAACATCCCCCCTTAAGAACAACGTGGGATAGGATTTGAAGGATTTACAATAGTGACACAATAGGAGAAGGAAGGAGGAATTAGAACCTATCCATGCTTGATGAAAAATTCTTGAACTCCTAACATAGATCGAAGTTTGGAAAAAATCACTTCTGTAAGAGACTTTGTAAAAATTTCTGCAACTTGATATTCTGTAGGGAAAAAGAGCACTTCAATAACTTTACCATGAACGAGCTTTTTGACGAAGTACATGTGTATCGTGATGAATTTTTTTCACTTATATTGAACTCAGTCTTTGGCAACCTTGATGGCACTATGATTGTCGCACCAAAGGCTGGTCGGATGTTGCTATTGGAATCCAAACTCTGAAAGAATCTATCGAAGCCATAAGGCTTCCTGACTTTCATTTACCGATGCTCGGTACTCTACTTCTGCTGAAGAAAGTGAAATAACATGTTGTTTCCTACCTACCCAAGTGACAGGTTCTGAACCAAGGCTGAAAACATAACCTGTAGTAGACTTCTGATCATCAGTGTCACCGACATGAATCATGAGTCTTTGAAACTTGAGCCAAAAGAGATGAGGCTTTCTTGAACTGTGAACGTGTCTGATGTTTATCTAAAGGATCACTGAAAAGATCACCAATTGCTTCTCATGTTGAACAGACCCATCTAGGAAGCAATGGAGTTGCAGTTGGTGTTGTTTTAGTTTCAAAGGACTCATATGGAGGAAGGTGAGAAGGCGGAGGTGGATTTTCATCCTCACTGTCAGTATCTCAAGAAGAAACTAGAACATAAAAATTCACAAGCTCTGAAGATGGATCGCAAGCAGAAGAAGGAACAAACGTCGAATTAGGATCGCAGGCCAAAGAAGGCAGAAATGCCGAATTAGGCTCACAGGCCAAGAGATTTTCATCAAATTTAACATCTATTCTAATAATAATTTCATTACAATGTGGTTGAAGAAGTCTATAACCTTTGACATATTTAGAATAACCAACAAATATACACTTCTCACTTTTAGGTTGCAATGATTTTCTTTTCTCATCAGGAATGTGAGCCCATGCTATACTTCCAAAAACATGGAAGTGACCTACATCTGGTTTAATTTTAGTCCAAGCTTCTTCTGGTGTTATATTTTTAAGAGCCTTTGTGGGAGTGTGATTTAATATGTAATTTGCACAGTTGATGGCTTCTTCCAAATAAATTTAGACTTAATCCCTTATATTGGATCATACAATGAGCCATTTCTTTTAATGTGCAATTATTTCTCTTAGCAAAACCATTTTATTGTGGTGTATATGGAACACCGTGTTTCATTTGGATGCCTTGTGTAGTGAAGTAACTTGTAAAATTATTGTTAACATATTTTCCTCCATTATATGTTCTTAACCTTTGAATTTGATGTCCAGATTGCTTTTCTACAAGGGCCTTGTAGGCCAAAAACTTGTCAAAAACTTCGGTCTTAAGTTTTAGGAAGTAAAACTAGGTACATCTGGAAAAGTCATCAATGAAAGTTAAGAAACAATTTCACCTAGAAAAAGAAGGAGAATAAAGTGGACCACACAAATCACTTTGAACAAGATGCAAAGGGCCTAAGGTGTGCCAAGAGGCACATTTGTCAAAATTGTCCCGATGATGTTTGTCGAGAACACAACTGGCACAAACACCATCTATGCATGAAATAGGAGGAAGACTAGTCACCATATATTGATTAGATAGTTGATGCAATGACCGATAGTTTATATGATCAAACCGCTCATGCCAAAGTTTTCTCAAGTCATCACTATGAGCAACAAAAACTGGTGAAAAACATGATGACCCAAAGCTATCAAACTTGTACAACCTGATAATATCATCAACAATTCCAGTTGCAAGAACATGCTTAGGATCTTTTAGATCCTTGATTACAACATGATGAGGTGAAAACTCTACGGTTTTACCTTCACTTGAATGAGTGATTTGATATACTAATATAAGGCTACAAGAAATACTTGAAACACATAATACATCATTGAAATGGCCATTTTCTACTTGAATTGTTCCATATCCTTCAACACTAAGAGATTTATCATCACCAACAAATATGTTCTTGGTGTTACATTCATTTACAGAAGAAAATATGTCTTTATCCTTAGACATATGATAAGATGCTCCAGAATCAATAAGCCACTCATCAAAAGAAGAAGTAGAAGTTGTATTGAAGGAGAAACCAGAAGCAAAAAGTGCATGTCCATTAGAAGACGAAGAAGAAATAGAATCAATATTGATGTTGTGCTTCTTAATCGATGCTTCTAAAGCTTACATATTATTGAAACATTTGGACTCATCATGACCATCTTTATCACAAAAGTTACAATGTCTTTCAGTCTTCTTATTTTTATATTTTTCTCCTTTGTCACCTTTAGGAGAAGAAGTTGTCTRAGTGGTTTTGGGACCCTTATGGTGCTTGTTGTTGTGGCGAGGATGTTTCTTCTTGGGATTCTTCGGTTTATMTTTTTGATGGACAACTAAGGATTTGTTGGAGGTACCTGTAGTGTTGAGCATTCCAAGTTGTACAAGCTCATRTTTCTCTCTAATCAAAGCATCACAAAAGGAATCAAGAGTGGGTTTTTGATAAGTTGTCCCTAGAKCCTSTTTCATGACATAAATGGTAGATACAAACACATAATATGCACTACCTAACTTAGAAATATTAAGATATATGCAACGCTCATCATCCATATTTATCTTACATTCTTCAAATAAAATCATGAGTGTTTTAAACTTAGATAGATAGTATTCAATACAAGAAAAATCACTTGGACTTAAAGTTAATACTTGATTTTCTAACTATTGTGCTTGAATAATATTATGTTTACCAAACACAAATTCAACTTTTCCCAAGCCACATCAGGTTTATCAATTTGTTGAAGGCGAAACCTTAAATCAAGAGAGATGGGTGTTCTGTTAGTACATGTGCTTCGTCATTCCTATTATCCCATTTGAATTTCTTATCAGCATTAGTAGGTTATGTTTCCTTTCCCAAGGTAATCCAGTACAAGCCTTTACTTCTTAATAAATCCTCCATATGAGATTTTCATTAGAAGTAGTTGGTGATGGTAAGCAAAATATTACTTGAAGAAGCCATACTAAATATGTAGATAATTTGTATTTAAAAACTGAAATAGATGATATCGATGGAAATATATCGAAAAATTAGGCAGTTTTAAAAAAAAACGCACTAAAAAAGGACTTTGGATGTGAAAGTTATGCCCTTTTAAAAAAATGCATAAATGTTAACCAAAGGACCATGTGATTGTATAAGTTGTTTTATGAAGTGACCCACTTTTATAAAAAGAAGTGGGGTTCAATTTTACAATGAAGTTACTTTATAAAAGAAAAGTTACATGCAAAATAAATAACTCTAAAATATTAAAGCTACTTATAGTGATTTACTTTTATACTTGAAGTGAGATACACTTTACAATGGAGCATGAAATTTTTCAAAAAACGTAACAACAAGAGAGACTGGAACTCAAGATCTTTTACTCAATAAATAAACTTTTAACCAAATGGGCTAGCAAAACATATTGTATTGTTTAGCAAGAGGATTGGGGTTGTTTTTGTTGTTGTTGTTGTTGTTGACGGCCTTGGAGAGCGTGTTAAAAAAACTTTTTTTACACAAGAAAATGTTTTCTCTTCTTGATGACAACAAGGGTTAGATCTCAGTTACCTTACCTGGAAAATGCACCTTTTCCTATTTGTTTCTTATTTGTCGAGATTGCATAGGGCACAGGGAAAATAGAATACACAAATCTAAAAGAGTAGAAACCTGGAAACAAACAATATAAAACCGAAATAATACTCTGCAAACAAATTAAAAAGGGCGTATTCACGCTTTATACCTCCAGATCTAGCTGAAATGGTCGTATCTTGGGAAAACAGAAACCTTTTCGAGTGAAACAAAAAGCGTTCCTGAATGAAACGATCACTCTGAAAACAATATAATAGTCCTATCATACCAAAAATGGATGGAAATGAAGAAAACATACATGAGGCAATTCGGCTTCACGATCTCAATCTACAATAGGAGCAAGTCTTCAAACAGGCTCTGATACCATGTTTGACAACATGGGTACTCCAAAAGAGGATGAACACCTTCATTAATCACTCACACAACCATATCAAAGATCAATACATCGATTTTTTGACGTAATAAAACCCCTATGGGGAAACATCCACGACCCCAGCCAACGCGACCACTTGGAGCAGTTTATTAATGCAAAAGAAAAAGATTACAGAGAGATTTTACAAGAGAGTTTCTCACAATCGATCATTAGAAAATGACCCTCCATACTCTTTAAATAGAGATCATGGACCAATGAGGTGTTAATACATAGATCAATGGCCATTAAGATCGAGGAGAATACGAACCGTCATATCACTCTATGTCAGGAACATATCATGACTGTCGAATTTCCTAACCATGAATTCATACTAATGCATACTAAAGAAACACACTAAGAAACACACTTTTACCTAACGACACATTAGACCAAGTAGATCTTAACTAACTCCCAAATTTCTAAATATCCTAACATAACATAGTGGAAATCATATGTTTTGATCTCAAATGCATGATGAATATCGGGAAAGAAGAGTACTTGATATTTGCAAAGAATTACATTAAGTCATTTGAAACAATTGTTTACTACACCAATCCATCTAAAATCCTAAATATTGTAAAATTGATGTAACAACTTGGAAAAATTGGTTTGATGAACCTTCATTAAGAGTTCATGCCACCAAAAAAATATCATAACTCATAACTCTTGTAGAAGAAATTGGAAATAGCCATTGTGACATACATTATACATTTCATGGGTTAGAAAAAATACCTCTTGAATCAATGAAAAATCTCAAATAGTAGAATGAGGTATATTCAAAGAAATCCCACTTTTTAATATACATATTTTTTTGACATAAAAATTATGTGAAAGATAAAATGGATGAGACACATAAATGTAGCAAGGGTGTTGGGTATGCTTAAAGTCATTACAAGCTAGTGATAAAGTTAATATTTTATTTCAAACGCTATTTTCCAACAATTAAAAGTCTTCATTTGAACTTGGTCATATTCAGAGGTTAATTCCATATTGGTACAATATCAGGCATTATTGAGGTAATTACGAAACTCCTTAATGTAGGGTATTGGATGTAAATTCTTGACTATTATTATATTGAGGTCCCTTTAGTTAATGACCACATACCATTTATTTTTTTATTTGGAAAGCTCAACATCAAGGAGCCACATGTAGAGGTGATGGGATGAACGTGACATTCATGATTTTTTTGAATTTGGGCCTCAATATATATTTCCTTCATGTGATGGAGGAAATAGGTATGCGTTATAGGTAGAGGCTATCCTATGATAATGTTAATGGAGGGTTAATGGAGTGTAGTAGGGAGGTAGTGGGATTCATTGAATACAATAGTGTATGAGTATAACAAGGGTTTCATACTAGGCGATGTGTGATGAGAAGTATTGTCATCCTTAAATGTAGAAATTATAGAAAGCATTAGGATCCTACTAATGGTGACTTGTTTGATAGTATCTTTGTTGGATAAAAAATGGGGTGAATATGAAATTAGGGGTAGTAAGATGGATGCTAATTTGTATTTCTTATTTTCCTTGGTGAAGATGTAAGTGTTAATTCTATCATTATATTGTGCATATCAATTGTGTTCATAGGGACAACCTAATATAAGGTCAAAATAGTCAAGGGGTATGACATCATGACATTATATAATTTTATCAAAAGTGAACAATATCTAGTTAGATTCACTAACTATGTTATAAGAAAACAAACAGTTATTTCAAAAAGAGAAAATATTGGCTGATTTTAGCATTAATATTGGTTGTTTATTTGGATTAGCCACATAGATTGTATCAGTATGAGATATTGATTTTAAAGGTGCTAAACCTATCCCATAAACGGTGATATATTTTGACATATCATTTTTTACCTAAAATTTTCCATCTCAATGTTTTCTCAGTTGAACTTAAATATCTTTAAAAAAATTCTTTAATACATAAATCTATCATAGCTTTGGTTACAACAATTATGATCTAAAAATATACCCTTCTCTACAAATCAGAAAACTGAAACATATTTCTTTTAATTTCTTCCAATTACATCCATCATACAATGGGTAGAAAAATGATGTATCAACGATATGACATTACTATTCACATTTAGTTTTTGGGTCTAATTATAATAGGAATTATATAATATTATACTCGGTGTCCTATTGATTTGAAGTCATCATTCATGTTGGGATATATGTCAAATTACAGGTACAATCAATAATTATAACATTGTGCGACATGCTAATCTAGGGAAAATTTTCCTATTAAGAATGATAGCTATGTAAGGTAGCCAAGTCCTTGTCTACACGATGGAGAAAATCAGTTGTAATTTCAAATTGTCCAAACTATCTCATAGATAGTGAACATCTAAGCTAGTATAAAAATGTTGAGAAACAAAAGGAACACACCAATTGTTTCATAAATAGAAGGTAGTCACAACATCGATTTGGAGTGAAACAAAAACCATAAGTAGATTTACACAAGTAAGCATTGGGTCAATACTTTCATATATCAGAGAAGGTGAAAAGCGTTTTCACTAATTCACAACTTCAAATACTTCCATGGCTATAGAAACATGATAAATAGAGCAATTAACCATGTGTGGGGGGTCATTTTTAAGGGTGGGGAAACATATCTAAGGTGGTATGATGAAATTTTCTAAGTTGCACTCAAACCAGGTTTTCAAACCATGGACATGCAAACCAAGTGAAATATGAAGACAATACCAACATCCATAACCCACCTAATGTATGTCACATTATTAACATGTTGATTCCTATCTAGATCGACTCTCTTAGGTATAAAACCAAACCTTGAGTGTTGTGTAGGATCTTCAAGCTTAGGTATCTTCTTGGAATTGTTATTATTTTCCTATTGAAACACCATCCTAGAAGATTTTTGGAAATGAACTATGTATGCATCCCTCACATCGTCAGTTATTCTATAAATCCATATAGTATCCTTATTCATTATTTCCCATGTGCCAATGATGTTATCTGTGGTTGCATCCTTGAGAATACAATCATGTATTGTCCTAATTTTCCCCTCCTTTGGCACCACACAATAATCACATGACTTGGGAAAGTGATACAGTCAAAATGTGTATGGATTTGGGGTTTACTATGAGGGGGGTTTAAAATTTCCCCTATACGTTTCTATGAGGGGAGTTTTAGACTACCCCTTACATTTATATGAGGGAGGTTTTATACCACACCAATATGTTGTTGTGAAGGTAGTTTATGTACAATAGCCTCTAATATATATATATATATAGATAGACTTAAATATATATTTTTTGTTAATGTTGACTCGATCGTCATATCTTTGATGCAGGTAACATCGGATGTTCCACATTATGATCATCGTATCTCTGAGGAAAATAACCATCGGTCCCACAACACCATCGACGGGCGTGTTGTTGGACCATCGTTTATTATTGTCGGATCTCCGAGCAATCGAACCGTCGGTCCCATAGCACCACCGTTAGATGTGTTGTTGTATCGTTGATTATGATTGTCGGATCTTCGAAAACCCTAACCATCGGTCCCATAGCACCACTGTAGGACGTGTTGTTGGACCGTCTGTGTTCTAATGTCCATAGAACTTAAGTTTTTACCAGATACTCGACAGAACGCAACATAGGACAAATAGAAATGTCGTCGGTCTAATCATGTTTCCTTCAGATATCCGACGGTTATAACAAATGAATGTTCATCAGAATACCAATGCATATTGGGCATCATACTGTTAGACACAATGTCAAAAGTCCTACTTTGCAGTTGGATTTGTGATTGTCATTGTTGTTGGACTTCTGATGCTTATATGTCGGAAATGATAGAAAATATGAACGATGCTTTGGTTCTTATGACTATTATATACCGACCAATTTCTATCGGATATTAGATGGCCTTATTTTCGTCGAAAAAATCGATGAAATTACACCGAGAGATTTGGTAGCCATGTTTTGTCAAAGTACCAATGGATGGTCATCGAGACACTGAGGTATAACCATCAAATTTCATCTAAATTCCAATAGTGGGTGGGTGGATATCGATATCCACGTAGATCATTGGAAGGCTTTATGTCGGGTTAAGTTCAGGAAACTTGTCTATAAGAGTTGATTAAACTCTTCAAAATTTGCATCAAAGTTAAGAGAAAACCTTAACCTTTTATTCTCTCTTTGCCAAAAATAATTTGGCCTACTATCTATATTTTCTCTACCTCTATTTCCTCTACCATTAGTGCCTCTACTGAAAAATATCATCTATTAAACATAAGACTAGACTAGAGTATGCATATAATAGAAAGTAAAACATTAAATACAATTTTCATTATCATAATTTTAGAAATAGAGTAACTTCAAAGACAAATATTTTACCTTTGTATTGAAATATTTCCATTTTTCACAACCTCATATAACTAATATTTGTTTTAAGAATATGGTATTTACAGTGTAATTGGGAATATGTGGGCTTTTGTAATGTATGGAAAGTGAAAAAAAATGAAAGGGGTAGTGTTACATGTTCAAAATAAAAACACATCAGTCATCAACCATTTGTCAATATCCCAATGTCTGTCAATAATCATCTCATGCATTCCATGTCAAGAACAATTTCATTAATTGGTATCATAATCACTCTTCATATCCAAAGAAACCTTTGGATTTTCTTATGTATCAGGGAGAAAAGATATGAATTAAAAATGAATATGGCATTTGGAAATCAAGAGCATTTTATGTAAAATGAAAGTATGAAGGGGATTGGCCCTAAGAACATCATGAGAAATTAATTATTCTCCAAATTTGTACGACTTTCATCCAAAACATACTTCATGAAAGAACAATCATCTAGCAATATATCATTTTTCAATTCTTCCCTTTACCATAAATTCAATCGATGAAAATATATTCTTGTTGTCAAACTGTTCATGTCAAACTGATAGAAAACCATTTCACATTTCATACAACAGGGGAATAAAATATGAATTTTAAATTATATTTGTTCGAGGGGAATTTAGGAATGATGAATGAAAAATGAAAGTACGCGGGATTTGTTCCTATATGTAGAATAAAAAATGTTTTCTAATTTTGAGATGACCCAACCATATTCTTATTCCAATTTATATAGGTATGCCTCATAAACTAATAACGAGATGTCCTTTAAAGTTTGATTACTTATTCCAAACAAGCTCTACATTGACCAAGAAGCTGAATATATAACACCAGAATTGTCGTATCATGGCTTTTAATGATCATCAAATAAAATTATAGCAAGGATTACAACGAATGGAATATGCCAAATAAAAATCGATGAAAATCTTTCGAGACCGAAAACAATATGGTATAATCAATCAAGTCACTTCTATATTTAGGTTACATTAGTTTAAATGAACCATAAAACATAACACACATGTTAGAATAATTTCTTCCAAACATTTCTTCAATAAAACAAGGTGAAAGAGCCTTGAAATATTTGTGCATATATCAAAATCAATGAGGATTTGAAACTGGGTAATGATACCCTCTTTACAACCTTGTTGGTTCAAAAAAAATATCAATTTTGGCCTTCACTTAAAAAATTTCTTTGTAAATACTGGTAGAGGTATTGGGCTAGACATCTACAAAACCCTCACAGAGTTGAGCTTAAAAAAAGTACATCTTTATGTCATGCACAAGACTTAAAAGTTCAGGGTTTAGCATAAAATGATAGGACCAAACAACTCTTCCATCTTAGAGTTGGGAAACCAATAGTAGGGTTTGTATTTTAAACAAATCAAATGATAGAATAATGCTGAGGGAAATTCTTGGTTGAGCAAAGTTGTGGAATGCCTTTTGAAGGACTTGGGTCCGAAACCATTTGCAACATAAAACAAATATGCATGCATAACAAAAACCCACAATTCTTTTCCAAATTCTTTTTGTTCAAGGCTTCAAGTATCAACGATTGGAAAAGGAGGATGCAACAAAGCTGGCATTTTTTGAAGAATAGGAAAGACATTGTACCAAATCAAAATTAATCCATTTACAATGAATTGACATAGTTAGGACTGAAAATAATAATTTTTAGGAAAAGTGTTAATGTCATAGCAATAAAAAGATGAGTATTCTATTTGGAAGTGACAAAACACATTTGAGGAAATGGTAAAAAAACAAGCACGGTAATTTACCAGTCAAGGAGATCTATTTCAAAAGCTATTATTACAAAAAAATAGCATTTGATGGGTATGAGTTAGAATATCCATACCTTTCCTTAGCGCTTCAAATACCTCTAAAAAACAAGTGCTTTAGCTACCACAACTACCATAGTCAAGCTTTGGAACAAGAGTGTTACTCAACCAGTTCAAAATCAAAATGAAATGTCAAAACCATGAAACAAGGAGGTATACCTCAATGAGTGAATGTTTGTTTCCCATGCATTGAATGCATGGGGCATTATATTCTTCAAAGTTATAAACACATTGACTTTTTAATCCATCTCAAAATCCACTATCCAACATCAACAAATCATAGACCTAGAATATTTCCAAGTATGTGAGAACTCACATGCCATATAACCACATCAACAACCACGTAAAAATGACAACTCGAATGAAAACCAAAACTTCACATCAAACTTCATTATCCAAGTCTCCATTTAAAACCACATTCAAATTGAATCAATGGTACAAATATTTTAAAACCACATTCAAATTGAATCAATGGTACAAATATTATGAGGTGATATGGTTTACCATATATATAAAATATTTCGATTACAATATCATATGTCATCTCATTCATTTTATAAATGTATGTTTATGGAAGTGTTAGTTCTATATAAGAAAGGTGAGATGTTGCAATTAAAGGGTTGATATTTTAAGTTTTCAATGCATATTGTATATGGTATGACACATCAACCCAATGTTGATGTTGTAAATCACCTCACAATGATACTTTGGCACCTGAGGGTTATATATATATAAAAATTATATCCGTGTGTGTTACTAATTTTCTTTTAACGGTTATTCTTTAAA